>OX243833.2:18691938-19291938 GCA_945859575.2 Herminia tarsipennalis
ACCAGTAGTTCCTGAAATTATCGCGTTCAAACAAACAAACTCGCTTTATAATATTAGTATAGATTTAATAGAGATATTTTTTAATATTTGTGTGCAGGCTGCAGACTTTGTCATATGTAAGTAATAATGTCAATAAGAACTAAGACAACCTCTCTCATAAGACTTGGTTAACGGACATGAAATCTTGGCACACCTTAGGAACAAAGTGATCCGAGTTGGGCTGGGGTAGACCTAAGCACAGCTCTTGGTCTGTTCGCAACATTCTGAACAAAACTCATAAACATCGAGTAATTTTTCGCACAAACCAAACATTATTCGTACGATGTTCACATCGCCGTACAATACAATGCGTAGGCGCAACATCTCAATCGCTTGTCGAACTTGTTGTGTCGAAGTAACTCGTAAACTAGGCTGCATTCCCTAATATGTTCGTATTGGTGAACATGTTAGGAACTAGGACTGGATTCTTTGAGTCGGTTCTGGATATTTCATAGTCATATTTTTTAATGGTAGTAGATCTAAGTCAACGGCCGTCTTTGTGTACTATCATAGTGTCAAATGTGGCGCAGTGGGAGTGTGTCCGACTGCTACGCAAGAGGTCTTGGGTTCGATTCCCACACGGGACACCACTTTGTGTGATCCACAAATTGTTGTTCCGAGTCTGGGTGTACTTTGTGTCCGTGACTTGTATGTTTGTAAAGTCCCCCGCGACACAGGGCTTGTACCCTACTGCGGGAGTGGTCTTTAAAAAAAAAAATCTCATGTGAAATAGAGATGTCAACGTATCACTGTGTTTCGGTTGAAGGGCACTACAGCAAGTGTAATTACGGGGCAAATGAATTTACACATTGCGTGTTTCATTGATACGCAAATATAGACCAAGGGTGTTACGGAGCTTCGACTCCGACTCCGAAAGGTCGAAAGTTCCGATTGATTTTACACCTCCGACTCCGACTATGGCTCGTTTAAGCTTGCGGCGGCTGCTCCTATAGTGTATGAAGGAAAAATTCTCACGGATTTCGCCGCCGGAGCGAATTTTCCTTCACACATTAAGAATTACTTTTTAAAAAAAAATATTTTTTTAGCCTTATCTTCTCCCACAACCTCCGACTTCGGTTCCGAATCCGATAAACCAAATTTAAAAACTCCGACTCCGACTTCGGTTCCGTCGTAGGTACTTTAAGATGGTGCCACCATTAGGTATATTATACACCATATTACAGGACTGATGTAAAAACAAGAGGTCAAAAATATTAAAAGAAGAGTACAAGAGATTGGATATATCAGCCTCAAATTACCATTATATCTGTTTGTTCTAATAGCACTTTATTCTTGTTTCAGGTACGTAGATCGCGTGATGGGAGCACATTACCAGCGACAACGGAGTCCCATTAAAGTGATATAAACTTATTGTTGGGGGAGCAACAAGTGGAATCCACTGGTTTGTAGGGCTGCTACATTATACTTTATTATTTTACTTCAAGTTATTTTGAATGGCCGTTATTAAGCTCAAGCCCAGTGGTTATGTTATCAGATTTATTGGCGTGAGTTTGCGGTTAAATTTATTGAGACTTGATCCAGCTTCTGAGGCTATTGGTTTAGTAATGTCGGAGACACATTGAACCTTAACAACGTATTATACCTAATTAAAGTTAAACCTAGATAATAGTTCTATTAGAGAATTCGGCAGTAAAATAATAACAATAATATCTTGGGATAACTCACACAACGCTATCTGGACCCAAACTAAGCAGAGCTTGTACTATGGAAACCAGACAACTGATAAACATACTTATATATTTCTAAATACATACATATTAATGATAAAAAACACCCAGATACAGATTATACCATCGTGCTTATCACACAAAGTCTAATCCTGGGTGGGGATCGAACCCACGACCTCACTCCCACCGCGCCTCAGAGGCAGTCGTCAAAATAATCAATCAAAATAGATCGTTAATTAACAGATCAGTATGAGTTGGTAAAGAATAACAGTCGTAATCTTTTCAACAATTTTTAAAATAAAAATTAAATTTGAAAGCAGTACAACCCTACAAACAATACACCCTCTAATAATAGGGGTTGGGGTGAACAAACATTTGTCTTGTTGGGCATCGGTGACGCGTAGTTACAAATTCAACAGGTTAAAATATATCGTACCGCTTTGCTTTCAGAGCAAAGCAGTACGATATATTTTACACAGGAAAATAAATTCAATGTGAAGATAGTATTGTCGACTATTATTAAACAATGGCTGCCATCGCGGGGGTGGGTCAAGAGTGTTACAGGTCCATGGCATACATAATTTTGAATTGCTACAGGGTTGACCTCACTGAGGAAGACCAGATTTTAGTGTGTAGTTAAGCACCTTCGACCTCTCCCCGAACTCTTCACTGACCCCCATCACCTTCCCACGTCGATCAAATAAATCAAGATAACTTGGCCTGACTGCAGCTAGATTTTTGTGTGGTATTCTACCGGGTCTTGTAATGTGTTGCCATATTCGTATTTCTAAAATATATATCCTGAAGCTAGTATAGATTTTTAGTTTAAGCGGGGCGAGGAGTGTGGTCCTCTTTGTGGACCCAAAGGTTTTGACTATTACATACTGTGTTCTGTGCTTCTACTGTGATTCTCCCTAAAATAAACAAGCAAGTGACTTTAGGAACTAACAAAATTAACTAGCAAATTTCAGAGTGAGAATAATACCTACATTTCTCACTCTTATTATGACTCATTCGCAAAAGTAAATTTAAATTCGAACTCTTCAAATTGTATGATAGTTTAAATATCCCCGTCGAGTCAATTTTAATCCTCGTTCTTAATCTACATTTGCGTCTAGCTACCATCACACAATGCCTATGTTTGTTAATCCCTTTTAATACAAAAAACAAAGTAACAAGTTCAAAATCCTTATTTAATTTCATTTGACCTTCAACTAAAATAAAATTAAGAAAACAATCACAAAACTGTCACAATGATCAATATCTCACTTCTAAAACAAATGAAGACGGAACGGCCTGTTAAAAGAAGCGACGTGTGAACCTGCGCGCGCGCACCGGACGCGTCGATTGTGCGCGCGAGTGCCGTGCAGGAAACGCGGGCATTTCGCGCCAAAACATCCGCCATTACCACTGAAAAAGTATTACATATAATGGTTGATATATCGCTCAGATATCGTATGATGATTGATATTAAAATGAGACGTCCATTTCAGATTTGTTGCGATTATTTATTTGTTTCTTGTGTCTCTTGTGTCATTGTGTTGTTAATGGATTGTTGTTTTGCAATTTCCTGCAATATTTAGGTTTATATGCGTTTAATTCTGTCGGATATCTTTCATTTTTGTTATTCATAAATTGTTGTTTTGAATTCGAAGTGTTCATATTTTGGGTTTATTAATTTATTGGAACCTTGTTGAAGTCAGTGTCTAATTAAATGTTTAAGGTGCAATGCCCGGGTAGCATAAGTAATAAGATAGAAAAGAAGAGGTCTAACTCATATGGTTCTAATGTACCGACAATATTCGTTGGTGATTTATCGGAAAAAATCACCGACTACTCAGTCTTCATGCAACTAACTAGTTGGACAAAGCAATCGACCAATATGGCTATAAATGTTAGGTACAACAGCAAGGACCTTTATAAATACAATAATTGCATTTTTGTATGATATAAAAAATTGAGTCCAGACCCAGTAATCGAACCCGAGACTTCCGTAAGCCAAACCAGGGCCGGAATAGTCCAGATAGGTGGTTCGATTCCGGCCCCGGTTTGGCTTACGGAAGTCTCGGGTTCGATTCCTAGGTCTGGACTTTTTCTGTCTGAAATTTTTCTGTCTTCCAAAAATGCAATTATTGTATTTATAAAGTAATTGGCAAGAAATTACTATAAGCAAGGACCTTGATTAAAGCTGCCTGCTCTAAAGACTATGCTTTTGAAAAATTTCCTCCTAACTCTTAATATCTTTTTTTTTTTTTTTTTTATTAATTGGTTCACAAAACTAGATACAATCATCGATTTACATAAATATGAGAGACAAACTGTAGCATTTCTTGATTATACCCTACTTGATGTGAACACAACTTGCTATGGTAGGTTATCACACTACATCAAGTTGTTTTAAAAATCAATATTCATTTTTTTAAAATCATCTAAATAATAACCATAGTAAAATAATATCAATGCAGTCAGTACGTATTTTGAACAAGGGACGTACGGCGCAGGCGCATCCATTCTTAAGGCAGCCGAGAATAGAGCACAATAATTCATAAATATTATGCGCACGGGCACAGATGATACTGCACCATTGATCTATATTAGTTTGGTACCGTTAGACAACCAACTTGGAAGAGCAAACCGTACTAGAATTGACTTGAATTGTTATTTAAAAATGTTTTAATTATTATTATTTATTATATTAGACATAAAGTAAGGTACATTATTGCAGGATTCTTTGACTCCTGCACTTGTAAAAACTGTGTTGCTGGAGACAGTTTCATCCCATTAATTGAATTGAACAATTTATGTCTAAGTTACGACTTAGACGTCAACTATATATTTAATTAGTTTGTAAGCGCCTGCTTACAAGTAGAAATAAAAAAGTAAATAAACAAAAAAAAGACAAGAGAGCAAAGGGTGTGTGCGTGCGCGCTCGCGTGCGCCTGTGTGTGTGTGTGTGTGTGTGTGTGTGTGTGTGTGTGTGATATAATTTATTAATATATATTAATTTACCAAGTTAACATTGATAATTACTTACCCGTTACAATATATTTAATCTTTGATTTTTATTAAATAAAATTATTTTTGGCCTTTGTTTATGTCATCGTCTCTCTTGTTAAATATTAAGCTTTAAGTTTTTACAGTAGGTAACTGTCTAACTACATTTCATACTAATACCTTCATACTATGAAACTGAAACTAATAAGGCTTAAACCAGTCATAGTTAAATCATTATAGAAATATATGGATAGATTTGAGCGAAAAATTCTTAAGAAGGTAGTAATGGGAGACGGGCTCCCTAATTACCTATCGCGATAGCAAATGTTAGCGCGAGCAATTTAATGCAATATCAGCTATACGTTTATAAGTCAATCCACTATTTAATCTACGTATAGATATATCTACGTAACTATCTATATCTATCTATGCAGTTTATCTACCTGTATATAGCTATGAAGTTGAAACAAAGCTGGCGGTCGTCGCAATAATAAGCGGAAACTGCGCGCGCGCACTCAACCATACTGACGCAACTAAATATGGACTGTCACATTGGAATATTGTAATGGCAGCAATACATTGTAAGATAATATTGTTTAGTTAGATTGTGGAGAAACCAAATTATTGGAAACTTAAGGCATAATACTGTGGTTGGTTCTTGCAGAAGCGCATGACTTTATTCAAAAGGAGATAGAGGATCTTGAAACCGCTGTATTGCCCAAGATTTTTATTACGGACTACTTGACCCCGCTGGGGGCAGTTAAACTTAGGTACTTGAATGAATGGCTCCCAATATCTAATAATAATATCTTAGGACAATTCACACAGCGCTATCTGATTCCAAACTAAGCAGAGCTTGTACTATGGAAACCAGACAACTGATAAACATATTTACTTATATGTTGCTAAATACCTACATATTATAGATAAATAACACCCAGACAGAGACAGTCAACGTCAATAACGAAAAAGCTCATAATTATACAAGGGAGGACTCTAATCCTACTTTCTTTCTCCTCCTCCATGAATTCGCTATCACGGTGTTGAATGAATGATTTACACAATCTAGGAATGGTCTTGTCTACTACTGCTTACAAGACACAGTTACAAGATTTTTCGGTTCTAAAACATGTCGGCTTTCTCATAAAGTTATCCTTCTACGATCCATGCCGATGATAGAAAATCCCTCCCAGATCTAACACTTCCTAGAAGTGTCAGGGAAATGGTGGTCTAGTAGACCACCATTTCCCTGACACTTCAATTTTTGACGTGATGACGTCTTATAAATCGATGACCGGGTGCACTAAAAAAATGTGACGTCATCTTTTACGTTCCGGTGACGTTAAAAAGTGTGACCCTGCCTGCTAATAGGCTGAAGTATTGTGTGTGTCAACTAAAGCTGTCACAGGAATGGTTGTTTATTACAAGTTCTTCAATATTTTGGTGATTGAAGCGACATGCGATACAATTGGAAATAAATAAAAAAAATTAAAAAGGGTATCTCAGGCTTGGTTGTTTAATCAATGTCGTCAATGTTTTCTTAAGACGTTATAAACCGATTTTACAGAAAACCATTTTTTTTTATTTAAAATAAACTTTAATATGTCGTTAGCTGCTCAACTTGCCGTGTGGTACCGGCTTAAGAATAGTACCACCCCGTCTCTTCCCGTGGGTGTCGTCAAGGCGACTAAGGGATTTCACACCGGAGGACGGGCAGCAGCGTCCTCTGCGTACTTAAAGTCTTACTGCGATCGCCAACCCGCTCGCCAAGCGTGGCGATTATGGCAATTACCCCCAGGATCTACATAGTAGTAGGTTCTACTGGGGAGACACGTGCCCAGCAGTGGGCCATCATATGTGTTGATATGTAGCTGCTCAATGGAAAATACATCAATATCTAGATAGATATACCATTCCACTTACAAGTCACAACACACAATAATAACGGGACCATAAACCCTTGCAAACTGTCAACTGAGTGTCATACAAAAACAACAGTGGTTGAGTTGTTTGACTTCAGAAATGTATGTCCTACCTTGAACTAAGCTCTTCTCGGGTTTTAACTTAGGTCTAAAATGTAGTAGAAGCTAAGCTACGTGTTGCTATGTTTGCTATTTTACCCAGAAAAAAGGCAGTCACACACACGCAGTATATGTGTGTTAAAATCTGAACTGTGACCACTACATGACATACCTAGTAGAGGGCTTGACAAAGGCGGGTATATCGGGCTCGAATTGACTAAAAAATACACGTTATGCCAGAGTGGGTCAGAGATTTCACTCATCTCTGGCCATATATCTTGCGATTTAGTGTTCTTTAACTTCAACTGAGGCAGTTGTATTGTATTGTATTGTATTGTCAGTGTCCATAACACAAATGTCTTTACACTGTTATCATGGGGGGACCACCTGCATAACAGTCTTATTTCGGCGTATTTGACAAGCGGTGAGTATAAGTATTTTGGAAATGACACTACATTTCAAAAATATCCCGATATTTTTTCCAGTCCAGTTTATATAATTAGAATCAATGAGTATTGACGTCAAGCAACTAAGTAATCTTTCGCTAAAACAAAATTTCAAGTTAATGAAGTGATAAAATCCAATTTAGAGACGACCAAATTCGATGTTATTGAATGAGATATGTTTTCGATTAATATTTGCAGTATAGCGATGCTGTTGGTAGGTATATCACAAGGTTTACAGTTTAGTTTTATTTGCACCAGATTTAGCTCAGACAATTGACTTGGAGACCGTATGTCAGACATAAAACGGATGCCGCTGTCAAACGCAGGTCTCATTGTTGGTACAAAGTTATTAATTGAAATAACACTGTTATTATTGGAGTGAGGATTCTAGGGCAAGTAATAATTATTGTGTTTGCTTGTTGCCTTTATTGTGGAGGGAGTTTCATTTTGAGATTGGAATTCGATTTGTGTGCATTGTTTTTAGTTTAAATTTAACTTTTAAAAACAAAAGCTTTGATGGAAATTGACTTTACATCGAGTCAAGTTTGACCGTACAACCAGTGGTTGATTATGAGTCGCCAAATTAACCAACAGCCAAATTAGCCAAATTGACAGTAATAGAAGTGTATGAATTATAATCACATACTGTGCCCGAAACTTTTGGCATAAAGAGCTGATAGAAGAAGAAGAGTGCCGAAGTTCCTTTTTTAAACGGTTTTTTATTTTAAAGAAAACATTATACTCGTAAATACATCCTCAGTTTCGACTCGATTTGGGAGCTTAAATGATTACTCGGCAGAAGGCTTGTGTCATTTCTGAGACAGGTTGACTTTAAGCACTTTATATGATCCCAACATTCCTTCTGAGTACTATTATCGAATTTTATCAGCACCGTCTCTCTTGTAACTTGAGTTCTGACACACTCACGTTGATACAGAAGTTGGGGCAATCGAAACACAGAATCCAGGTGGTAGAACACACATCAACAACGAAGGCTAAATTCTATCATTCTAAAAAACTTCATATAATAAGACAATATCATATCATAGCAATAAGGAAATCATTACCAAAAAAATCATAACAAAACATTACGAAACATCAAAACCATTCCCGTTAAGAGACACCCAATAAATCATATCATATATTTTTTCGCTAGGCCATCTAATAATCATATTCAAGCCACTAAACTGACGCGGGGTGGGCAGGAAAGCAAATTAAAATAATTTACGACCAATTAGCAACAGTCTTGACGTATTAAACCCACAGTGTCATATGTTTACGACGCAAGTATTTTTGACACCATCTATTTATTATTATTATTGTTTTTGATTTATTAAATAACATATATTTTTCATTATTGCACATTTATGTTGAACATAAACCTCAAATTTTATATTAAACGCTATTATTAATTTAGTAATTACTGTTATTGTAATAAACAATACGATTTTGTGACTATTACTTGGACAATAATTTTGAAAATGAATTGTGACGTTTATTTTTTGACGATGAAATTGCGTCGTAAAAGTTTTAATGCGATAGTTGAAATGAATATACCTTGTAGTGATGGCAAACGAGCTATATTTTAAGCCACCTATAGCTAACTAAAATAGTAGGTATATTTACGTAAACATGTACCAAAATAACTCAATCAAAATCTATAAAATTAGTTCAGTATTCTTACAATATTAAAAAAACAGCCGTGTGGTGCCGGCTTAAGAATAGTACCACCCTATCTCTTCCCGTGGGTGTCGTCAAGGCGACTAAGGGATTTCACTCCGGAGGACGGGCAGCAGCGTCCTCTGCGTACTTAAAGCCTTACTGCGATCGCCAACCCGCTCGCCAAGCGTGGCGATTATGGCAATTACCCCCAGGATCTACTGGGGAGACCCGTGCCCAGCAGTGGGCCATCATATGGGTTGATATGATTCTTACAATGCAACCACCAAATTAAATCACACTTTTGTGACTCAAATGAAAATATCTGCAGCTGTTAATTTAAACTAGCTCAAAATAAAAATACACACAAATAACGTTTAGTTCTTTAGTTGCAATCTTCGGTTAAGACCAGTCTTAAATTTCATCTATCAAAGTTCATACTCGAAATGAAAGATAAGCTGAAAATTTGTAGAAACCTACATTTGGACATTCTAAATGTAACCTCAAAGTAGCAATGAAGTATTTTTTTTGCTTGAATGTAGTTGATCTTTCAACCAAATTAATTTTGATTTTCTATACTTCAATTTTAATGTGATTCCCAAAAATAACTTCCATTATAATATAATTTTACATTCCAATTGAAAAAGAAAAAACAATTCTACAATTTCCAATAAGATTTTCGAGTTCGATATTCAAAAATGTGTATATAATCGCTGGGTATATTTTTGCAAGCTCCCGCAAGTGGTAGCTACTTGTCTAACAAACGCTATTAATCGTGAAGCTTGTGTCATTATCGCTTGAACATTTGTGACATCCATCTCTCGTGACATTTGCAACGCACCGGAACACTTTTGTTTCATTCATAGGTGACGCACGTTTTGTCTAAATCTATTGTATAACAAAAAATTATAGATAAATATTATTCTTACTAGAATATGACTGCAAAATTAATCAGACTATTTGGAATATCTGTTACGGTGAGGTTTTTCTATACTTACTACAATAATTAACAAATAATGTCTCTTTATATTCATCATATTTTATGGAATGGTAGTCAGGCGACTATGATTCCATAAACATTCCATAAACTTTTTTCAGTACTAGGCAGTACTGAAAAAAGTTTAAATTTTTCCATTGTCACAAAAATGACTTTTAACTAACTTGAATTAACATCTTCTTCAAATCCCATTTTCAATTCATCCAACTCCAATAAATAGATTGGATTAAAAAAAATAGTAGGAAGATTCTGGTTACGTAATAAATTGCTTTAATTATTTCTAAATTGTCTAAACAAAATCTTTTTACCAATAATTATAAAAAAAAAAACTGTTGTATATTTAGAAATAAGGATTTATGTAATATCGTCACTAATGATCAGTAGCACAGATTTATCTGGATTAATCCCAGATTATTCTACAGTAATTTGTCTATTGTAGGTACCAAGTCTTACTAAATCGAATACTAACAGTGGCGGGAAGTCCCTAGAACACTATTATTTTCAATTTCCCTTTGAATTCTAGATATCTACTTAATATACGTATAAAGAACCGTGTCCAGCTATTATCGAGTTCCCTTAGGAAAATTTTAACCCTTCACCGCTGAATAATAATCAAATTTCTGAACCGATAGCAATCGATATTCACAAAAGAGTAACTGCTCAAGGAAGTTGAACACTCGCTTCGATTATCTTCCAATTTCGCATATACTACTTCACCCAGTTATTAATAACAATAGATTAGGCGCACATTAAATGCAGCTGCCAATGATATTATGATGTAGAGCTGAATTGCACCACCTTACTGTCCAGATCGTAAATCATATCTCTTCTATTTTGTTTGGCTACTCTTTGAAATCTACTAGTGATGAACGGGTATGGACTGATTTGAGAAGTACAAAGAGATACTTACTCGTAAGTAGGTATATTAGTAACATGTTTAATAGTTATTAATATTAGTTTATAGTCGATGTTTAAGTCTGTGGAGTTTTATTTAAACCTGACTTCAAAGTGGTCTATGATAGATTCTCTATCATGACCAATTATGATGAAAACAATCTGGAGATCTTTATCAGGATGGTACTCATTTGTTTTGTCAAGGAATAGCAGATATTCAAAGAAGACTCAGATATTTTAAAAGGGAGGGGGTATGTGGTCCTTACCCCCTGAAAGGTCCAAGGTCCCTAGCCTACTCTAGGGTACCCTACTATTACTATGCGTTTCAAATGAGTTGATAACTGTCATGATGATATTTTGTTTCGCAATACGAATACAACTTCATTGTGTAACGTAAGGTCAGCAATAAAATGATTCGTTAAAAGGTTTCATTAGTATTACACAGAAGTACCTACCTACATTAATGAACTATATACATATATGCACTGTATTTTACTATTTATTATGTTTTAGGTAAAAAAATATTATGTCTGACACTAAAGTGTAGAATATTCTTATATTTTGCCTATTTACTTATTTCTGTTTCGTGTTTATTGAATAATAAAGAATACTAATAATATTATAATAAAGAAAAATGTTAGGTAGGTACCTACATTGTTCAAGAAAATAAATATTACGTCCGTTCCATTACCATAATACACATACGTATTTTACACGACTTGGGAGTTTTTGTTGCTAGCGGTACAATTTTGACAAGTAGGTACAGAGTGAAGTTGACGCGATCGCGATTATCTTCTCATTTGAAACGCATAGTACTATTGCTCAGGTAACTAGTCTATAGAGTGGAATACCTAACCCATACCTTTGGGCTCAGAGATCTGATTTTTTTTTCTTCTAGACCAGCAAATTATTTCTAAATTCGAAATAATTTGCTGAAATTGGATTTTTTTTTTTTTTCATTTCAGAGAAGTCGAGCTTCAAGAGCGTGGAAAACTTAACACGGGCGAAGTCAACGGCATATATTATCTTATAATAATAATAATATAAATATCTAGGAAGAACTCACACAATGCTATCTGATCCCAAACTAAGCAGAGCTTGTACTATGGAAACCTGACAATTGATAAAACATACTTATATATTTCTAAATACACATAGACACAGAATAAACCATTGTGCTCATCACACAAAGTTTTATCCTGGGTGGGGATCGAACACACGACCTCTTGCATAGCAGTCGGATACACTCCCACCGCTCCACAGAGGCATATTATAATTAGAAAGTTAATTATCTTTTAGTATAGTTATGCATGTAAACATTTCTTTATGAACATACACAAAGTGTCTCTTAATTTTGCCTCCCCCGCAGACGGGCTTTACAAAGTTGTATCTGTTAGTACCGATAGCAGAGAAAACAATAACTAACGTATAAAACTTTGATTGTTGAATATCTAAATTAGTTCGGCCACTTGAATTGAAGTCATCCATTTAGTGTAAGTTTCGGCACGTTCACAAATTATGCATGTCAAACGTCAAAGTCTTCTTTCTATCGAAGAGTGGCTTCAGTTTTTGATTCGCATCTAGACAATATTAATCAAAGGTGTTAAGACGATAAATGAGAAAGTAAGTTTGTCTGTCTAAGTCTGTCAGTCTGTCTCCATGTTGAATCTTGAAATCGGGCTGCATTTTGTATTAAAAACTAACATTCTCGTTTATAAAAACATAATTCTCCATTTTTCTGAGTTCCAAGCAGTTTAATAACAGTATTCAAATCTGGTAGTTGCGACTGACCACACCTCAGACCCATAGATGGGCTAGAAAAAGTCACAAATATCCGTTCGTCATACGTCATAGAGAATGTTAAATCGTCGATCCTGCGCCTGACCTACCTACTGTCATAGAATCCAACTATGTGAAAGAAAAAACAAAGAATGTTTCAAACCTTGGCAATTTTGGTTAAAAAAATGGGCAATCCCTTTTAATACTTTAAGGATATTACGCCCACATTATACCTTTATTTGTCTACAAAACTATTGTGATTAAATTAACAAAGTATTCGAATGAGGAAAACCTTAGCACACTTTTGTTCATTCAGCGTTAAATTGGCGTAGAGAGAAAAATAACAGTTCATAAAAACGACCATTTTATATGTATTAAGCAATTTTATTTTACCATTTAATAATTAAAACGTATGGATTGAGGCGTTTAAATCAATTAGTAGTCACTTTTCTCAATTAAAATCGTTTTAATTTACATAATTTTCAAATTGCTGTACCAATTTCGTTTATCAACAAATGTAATTGGGTTTCGAGACAAAAGTGAGAGAAAAAACACTTTAAACACGTGGTTGATTAAATAAACATATACATAGTTTGGTATAATCATTTGTATTTTATGTATTCGTTTGTGTAGGTGCCGCTGTTTGAAGAATGCCGAGTACTTCGGTACATTTGTAGGTTAATTTGTCATCATTGATTGGAGATTTACAAATTGGGACAAGGACAAAATTTGTATAAAAAAAATGCCAATTTATGTTTTTTTTTGTTCTAAGGGGACTTTACAAACATACAAGTCACGGACACAAAGTACGCCCAGACTCGAAACAATAATATGTGGATCACACAAAGTGGTGTCTCGTGTGGGAATCGAACTCACAACCTCTTGCGTAGCAGTCAGACACACGCCAGAGAGATGGTCATTATGGGTCACCTATTGTTAGGCAGTTACAGATTAATATTCTACAAACAATTTGTTATTTAGGGTACCTACATCTACGACGAGAAAAAGACGAAGAGAAAACTATTCTTGTTATTTGTATTTATTCACTTCAAATTTTTGTACTATTTACAATATTTTCTTATTTTTGCTTACCAAATGGCAAATTCCATTGCCAATTGTGGGTCACTATACTTACGAGTAGTATGTTTGTCAGTACAAACGAAACATCAGTACGTTACTATCACCGATGATAACATTATCTATCTTCGAAGTACACCATCTAAACAAAAATGAATAGCCAAATAGGTATATGGCTAAGAGCAAAACTCTATTTCGTGGAACCTATGAAAGGTTATGAATATAAGTATATATTACAGGTCTTACTCGCATGGATAATTTATTGTTTATTGACCGACGTTTCGACTGTATTGCAGCCGTGGTCACAGGTAGACTAGTTCAGCTCAGCGTCGCCTCCGTGAAGCGCGTGTTTCTGAAAGGTTGTTAAGGAATAATGCCCGAAAAAAAAAAATTGGCGGTTGAAATGGTTCTTCCAAATTTGAATCAAAGTCTAGAGACTCTACTAAATAAGTTAATTTTAGATAAAATGTTTTACTATTTTGCCATCGCTACATTATGAGGGTGGCACACAAAGGCGCGGCTGCTCTTTTTCACTGCTTCTTCCTTCTTTTTACTTTTCTGTCTCTCCCTCATGTCCCTCTGTCCTCTGTCCAACGATGCGAAGGAATTTTTGTCCTTTTTCACCCTTATTTACGGACTTTTGTTTCTATTTACGTTGCTAGCAATTTTCCAGAGTAAGGCCTGCGTGTTTTAATTAGTATTTCGGAACGTGAAGGACAAAGGATTTATATATTAAAGCGGCGGTAGCCTAATGGCTAAGGCATCGGTCTCGCAATCGTGAGATCGAGGGTTCGAATCGTACTCATTATACTACCGACGTGAACCCACTCCTAACACAAGCCTTTGAGCTTAGCTGGAGGGGTTAACAAGATTGCTAGTAATGTGGGACTCAATACCACATTGCTAGTTATCCTTAAAACATATATAAGTATATATATATATATATACTAGCTGACCCGCGCAACTTCGTCTGCGTAAATTTTCCCTTTTTTTTACAACATTTTTCATTGCTGCTCCGCTCCTATTAGTCATAGCGTGATCTTATAACCTATAGCCTTCCTCGATAAATGAGGTATCCAACAATAAAATATTTTTTCAATGCGGCCCAGTAGTTCCTGAGATTATCGCGTTCAAACAAACAAACAAACTCTTAGGGGTATGAAAAATAGATAGTAGCCGATTCTCAGGCTTACTGAATATGCATAAAAAATGTCATGAGAATCGGTCAAGCCGTTTCGGATGAGTATGGGAACGAACATTGTGACACGAGAATTTTATATATTAGATTAAAGAAGATAGGTACGTACGTGTACGTGATATAACTATAAAGACACGAAGCACGTCGTGTACCTGATGGTAAACGTCACGCTAGCCCACAACAGTATCAGGGCCACCCAAATCCTTGTTTGGCAAAGATCTGAATGTCACCGCACCGCGCTCCTCATTTGAGACATTAGTTCATAAATCTCATTTGCCCAGTAATTACACTTGCTACAGTGCCCTTCAACCGTAACACAGTGATGTGTTAACATCACTATTTCACGTAAGAATAACACACTGTGATTGCACCAACGAAGACCTATGGCTTAGACCTACTACCAGTAAAATAGCTAGACAAACTGAGAAAAACGTCTGAGCTGTTGTATTGAAGGCATTCCCTTACTAGGCACCTACTTCAGTTCTAGAGTGAGTGGCTAGTGCTTTCCTTGTAAACAATTTAACATGGATTTCAACCATGTCACGCAGTTAGATCCTGTAACTTTACACTAAGATCAGATGTTTTCAGAAATTTCCTCTTTGCTTTTCATACCTCTACGCGGTAAAAGGCATGTGCAAATATATATACTAATATTATAAAGATGGTTCGATGGTTTGATTGTTTGAACGCGACAATCTCAGGAACTACTGGTCCTAACTAAAAAAATCTTTTACTGTTAGATAGCCCATTTATCTAGGTAGGCTCTAGGCTATCAAACATTACGGTTCGACCAATAGGAGCGGAGCAGCAATGAAAAATGTTGCAAAACGAAGAAAATTTACGTGACGAAATTGCGCGGGTCAGCTAGTATGTAATAAGTATAATAGCTGATCCCAAAAATCATTCCTTTTAACACATAAAAGCTAAAGGTCGTGTAAAGATTGCCCAAACCTTTCTTAGAGAAACTGGCATAGTTGACGCAGCTTCACAAAAGGTACCTACATATCTATGGATAGGTATCTATGCCACATAAAAGAAATGGAGAATAAAAGCCAAACAAAACATGTATGGAGGCAAGACTAAACATTTCCAAGACGCTGCTCGAGGGAGGAAAAGCACCCACAAGTATGGGCGAAAAGGGAGTTTTTACTACCAAACAAAATACAACCTAAAATCAACCTTATTGTTTAAGCATTAAAGTATAACATGACTGCATGTTAAAGTTTGCACTTGCTCAACACGATTTCCATTTAAGAAAGACCCCTGGAAATGCATTACGTTTACCCGTTCTCGAATATTTCGCGAAGGTTCAGAGGGGAGTGGGAGATCAAATGTAAATGGTTAATAACGTTTTTAAGCGCCGTCTATGTGTGTGTTTTTATTTGAAATGAAGCAAATCCACAGAACATAAGAGAAATATATTTTTCTTTGTATAATATGTTCTAGAATTTTATAAGGAAAACGATTACTTAGCTATTATGAAAAGGTAAGAAAACGTTGATTACAAAATGAAAGTATACAAAAAAACTTCATGCTATTGATTACTAGTATTTCGCATGGCAAAAGAGTATCGGAAATTTTGAACCTTCCACTTAAAAATAGGAACGTTAGAGCGTTATGTTTAACTCATCTGTATGTCTGTTGATGGTATATTAGCGCCTAAACGGGTGGCAATGTCGGAGCTAAGATTAGAGGCGGGGCAAAAGCTAGGTCCTGTGACTAATTTCCCTGTTAGTCTTGTGTCTAATCATTATCTTTAAAAATTGTAAATATTATAGGTACAACCAAATAGGGATCCACAAACGAGTCACAAACCCACACAAAATAATTTTTCTGAATCTTGAAATCATTGTAAAGTAATCATGAATAAAAGTAATCAGATTTCTAACTACATTTTGTAGTTGTAATCATGATTAAAATTACAAAATGTAGTTAATAATCGAAAACTTATAACTACATTTTATGATTACTTTTTGTAATCATTAACTGTGATTACTTACCTACTACAAATAGTAAGTACCTACCTAATCGTTGTTAGTAGTTAGGTACTTCTTAGCCAACTCTTAGTGCCGGGTGACATTATTTTATTAATATTACTTTTATATTCTCTCATTAATTTTAAGTGTAGGTTTTAAGTGTAGGGCGTAGGTTAGTTATATATAGGTACCTACCTACCTACGTATGTCTAGGTAAATTACCTACCCCAAATTATCATAAATTCCCAAAAGCGATTTCATACTACTACCTACCTACTGTTATAAGTAGTTATTATAACAGACAACTATTATTAATAAAATACATGCCTGTACTTAAAGTATTACTAGCATAAAGGAGAAATAATATCTATTTTGTTTTATTTTACTACAATAAACACCACTTGTATACAATTACATCGATAACTATTCAAGAATATTAAAACAGCAAACCTCGTACTTCGATATCCACATTTAAACCGGGTTCATCGATCGCATCTCGATTCTCGATTCGTCTCGTGGTACGGGGTCGGACAGTCAGCGACACCTGTTCCCAACATCCGGTCACAGACACTATGCCTCTGCCTATGTTTATGCACTTCTTAATGGTTGCTCTCGTTACTACGCACAGCAATAATCCATAACTGATGCGTTTAAGTTTAATTCTCTAAGGATTGTTGTAACGAAACGTAACGTGAACGTTATTTTCAATTGTAATTTAGTTTCGCAGTTACGAGTTATCATTTGTTTTCTTTTAATTTATGTTCGTGATTATAACTGAAACGTATTTTTGTGCGTTGAGGCAGTGAAGGTTATAATCTGAATATTTTAATCGTTTGTTCTATTTTTAAATCGTGTGGACGTTCCATTTTTAGATGAATGTCGTTCGTAAATTGATTTTGTTCTTACGTTTGGAATTTGTATAATTTTTACTACGGTTACGTTTGCGTTAGATTAACATTAACAAATGTATGATGACGTAACTTTAACGCGTTAGTTTAAGGTCCGGGTTATTGTCTTGATAAGTGGCCATTTTGTTTCTATGTAAGTTGTGTTTATAAATAGCTGTGTATTTCAAGATATTTAAAGTACCTACCTACCTGCAATCGTTTACTTCTACGTAAATGCGTAAGTTGATATTATTAGAAACTTTTTATTGAAACCACTTTGCATACTTACTTACCTAGAAGTGGTAGAAAAAAGTTAGGTAGGTAGTAGAATATATTGTAGACATTATGAATGAAATACCAAGGTAGGTATATTCTGAACTTTGACATACCTACTTACTTTTATGTTCGATTTGTGTGGTACCTATATATACCTAGGTACTATTCTAATGTACCTACCTACCTACATGACAGCAGAATTTCATTAAAATCCGTTCAGTAGTTTTTCCAACCATTCTCACAATTTTATAATTTGTACTAATAATAACAAAATTTACAATAAAAATACCGTCATTGCTTAGGTAGGTATGTACCTACCCAACTATTTAAAAGTAGAACGCAGTAAATGACAATTCGAAAATTGAAATACGGAACAATACCCACACATCGGCGGCCGACAATAGACGTGACGCGGCATTCCAATTCGGTGCGCTATTGTTGAATACGACGCTCTGATTGGCTCGTTCGTACAATGGGCCACGCCCACCACACAATGCCCTATTGTCGTGGCTGGGGCGCACCGCCCAACGACTCTTATATTTTTTTATAGAATAGTACATTTTGTTGGATATTTGTGTAACATTTTGTTACCTACCTACTAGTAGGTAAACTTGTATTTGTGTACCTACCAAATTTGGCTAGACATTAATTGATAAGCACAATAAAATGTTTTAGCAGCCTCTAAACTTTTGAAAAGTCTTCTATACGTACGTAGGTATAGAAGGCATTTCAAAATTTAGTGACTATCAATTCTCTTTTGTTCAAAAGGTACCTATAACCTATAAAGAAAATTTAAATTATTTAACCAAACCCAGCACGCACAGTAGCAATTGCTATGACTATTTTACCTGTAGGTACCTAGGTACCTACCTATTATGTAGATAGAATATTCATATGCATACTCATCAAAAGTAGGTAGATACTTACCTACCTATATAGGTACCTACCTACCTACCTCAATATGCCTCCCTAATACAGTAACATAATTAGATAAGATGTATTAGGAGGTAGTTATTTATATCAGTAGGTACAGAAGTAGTAGCCACTATAAAATACCATGTAAAAGCAATCCAAATAGATAACCTCAGTAAGTGCTGTTAAATAGAATCTTAATAGTAAACATATAACAAAATCAAATCGGGAGAGGGACGATTTTTAAAAGCCAAAAACACATTAAAACGGAAAGTGAACTGGTAATAAATTAAAAAAAAAGATCGCGCCCACTTAAGCGCCCCAAATGGAAATGGCAGCTACTTATTTCTTCCGTAAAAGCATCGTTTAAAAATTGGTCAGTCGCTTTACTATATTGATATAAGGTTCCGTAGTTCCCAATTAGTTTACCTACTATAACTTATACTACAAATTGCCACTTAAATATAACAAAAATTGAAAACTTTAGATACCTATGAAATAACTAATAAATAAGATAAAAAACATTAACACCTTTTTATCAAACCTATTTCAATTTTCGA
The DNA here is from genome assembly GCA_945859575.2 of Herminia tarsipennalis. NCBI lineage: Eukaryota > Metazoa > Arthropoda > Insecta > Lepidoptera > Erebidae > Herminia > Herminia tarsipennalis. Next base: position 18,711,342 of record OX243833.2, read on the forward strand.
TTTACATTGATAAAAAATAACATGCAGTAAGTGACATACAATTATAAAAAGATAAATAATATCAATTTATGGTTCACTCACACTATCAGCCGACTTCCATTGAAATTGTAATTGGTGTCATACCTAGATATTGTAATTAGATACGTACATATATAGTTTTAATGTGTTCATTAATACGTTAGAAATAGAAGCTACCTATTTTGAAAGGAACACTTTAGAGAAATTACAAAATGATCTCACTTTTTTGTACCTAGGTAGGTACCTACGCATTTGAAAAAATAGGTGCCCAAGTTTCACTGAGCTTAGGTAAATTGGATCAAGGTAGTATCTACCTAAAATGTAGATATTTTATAACTTAAACATATAATTAGGTACCTACCTATTTAATAAACTGGATAAAACATCAACCATTTTAGCGTAAGTAGCTTAACTAGTTATACGCAATTATTTCCCTTAGTAGGTTGGAAAATTCACCGTTTGACTAAAAAATACAGAAGACTTTAATTGTTTGGTCTTCAAAATTGGTTGAGTCATTATCCCTTTGATATAAACAGGTTTCATGACATTCCAATACCTATAGAAAACCAATAGGTAGGTACCTATCTTGGCTGCAATATTTGGCTAAACACAACTAAGTATTGAGACGCCATTTACTCTATTATTTAAAGATAAAACTACTTTTAATCACGAACCAAAGTTGAAAACATATTTTCAGTATCCTAGTCCTAGTCGAAGATTTTACCATATAACCCGCATAAGTGATTATTCCTCCATTTAAGGTCTTAAGTCAAAGCTTAAAATGAACATCAATTAGTTTTATCATAAACTAGATCTGTACACAGCCATAATTGAAAATAAATTCATAGTTTGAAAGTTATAAGCCTTACAACATTTAAGAATGTAAACAATTTAAACAACAATTTCGGCGAAATTCCAATGTTTTGAGGCTTTTAATATAACTTTCAATTATGGCTGTATACAGACCTAGTTTATGATAAAACGAATTGATATTAATTTTAAGCTTTGCCTTACGACCTCAGCTAGAAGAGTAATCACTTATGCGTGTTTGTGTGGTAGAATCATCTACTAGGGCGCCCAGTAGAAAATACCGAGAGTACCTACCTACAGAAGGCCCCATACAAACTCACTTCTTCAGATCACTTTGTATGGAAGGCGTTCTAATCCGTAAACCATATCTATGTGTGCGTTGCCTGAGCGAGCATTATCATCTGTACTATCATTATTTTGAGATTCAGGTAGTGGTCCAAATCCTGCGGTACCCAAACTAGTAAGCAAAACATTCACCAAAACAGCGGTAATGTTGCAAGGCGCGCCTACAAATGGAGATTAGTGTAGCTAATGGCGCCATTTCCCGATGTTAGTACCCGATATTTTTATGTCAAATGTACGTAAAAATATTCAAGACCAAGTAAATTGATGTCCGCTCTCTGTGGATTTATTGAGTTAAAAAGCTCTATTTAGAATAAGTTTATTATTGCCTTCTAGACAGCAAATCAGGTTGTTTAAATAAAAGATTGGTAGGTAGGTATAGCCTGTTTATAATAGGTATAAAATATCTCGGGACAACTCACATAACGCTATCTGATCCCAAACTAAGCAGAGCTTGTACTGTGGAAACCAGACAACTGATAAACATACTTATATATTTCTAAATACATACATATTATAGATAGATAACACCCAGACACAGAATAAACCATCATGCTCATCAGACAAAGTTTTATCCTGGATGGGGATCGAACCCACGACCTCCGGCTTAGCAGTCAGGGTCACTAACCGCTAGACCAACATGCCAGTCAATGCATAATAATACTATCTGAAAATTATGTAAGATAAATGTTTTAACAATAATATCACGATTTACCGTAATACACAATTAATATAGGTACCTATCTTGCTAAACATGGTAATTTGTACTTATAATACTAAGTAACTACAATCCAAAGGAAAACCGAAATTAATGATGTTCTGAGGACCCTCCGACACTGTAGGTACCTAGGTCTGGAACAGATATGGCCCACACAGTACATACTTCAAGAACAGATATGGCCCACACAGTACACACTTCAAGAACAGATATGGCCAAACTCTTTCAAACCGAACAGTGCTGCTGAATAAGATATCTCTTGCTTAACAACAGTGACGAAAAGACCATAATACCGTATTTATTTCTGACTCCCTAAATCCGATATTGAAAAAGAACCTGTTCCAGCCAGGTCTGCCTCACGTATCCAACAAATTCAAAGGGTGAAGATTTACATAAATTCAGTTAAGATTAACAACTAAAATACACTGTAACTAAACACCTTCAAACTAAAACGATATTCAAATCACCTTGTAAAGTCGATAAAATACAAAGATCATTTGCTTAAATTGTCAACGTAATGACAATTTAACATACAGTATCCATTTTCTATTACAATATTGTAAATACCCGCTTACAATACAACTTTCACTACTATACACTCAAATAAATCTTCACTTTCGTTTATACAACAAACAGTATTAATTTTTTAATAAATTAACCAAGCGTTTTGTAGGGTCAATAAGGGTCATGAGAACTAGTGTCGTTGGTCCCTCGAGCCGATGTAATGAATGGGCGATAGAGGTCAGCAAAAACTGGTTATATTCGATGACAGATAAGATAATTAATAAAGTGAACACGCAGTATCTAATTAAATGGTTAGTTGTGGTTAAATACGTGCGGATATTTGGGCCAACTTATTAAAGCAAATTATTTGGTAACATGTTTTGAAACACTTAGGTGTTTACATTCAGTCTAAGAATAAGATTTTGGTTATTATTGGTAGTTGGTAATGCTATAAATACGTCAAATAATCTATAAAGTTCATAGTCTGCAACTGCCGTCCCACATAAATTGCTTCTCAAATGCAATTTTGCAAAACTTCAAAGCTAGGAAACAGAGAAATTTATGAGTAGATATATACCTAGTAATATAATATCTTAGGATGTTTTGATTAATAGGATTAATAGAAGACATTTGTGCGATGATTTTATTATTTGTAAAAGTAATTTACAATTAACACTAAATTTACACTTGAATGTAGAATTTAATGTGTTAACTGGCACTAAATCTGCTTAATATATTCAGGAACATTTTACCTACATTTAACTAACCCAACACTTTAAGATACTAAGACAACTTTGTGATTTAATCACAAGAAAATAGCAAACCATGTGTTTATCACTAATTAATTTAATTAAATATTCAATTCTACCGTAAATATTCATTTCTAAATGTCAGCTACCGTGTTATGCGACACGCTAGTATTCTAATTACGAAAATTTCTGTAAACATGACATATTCCGCCTATTATCTAAGTATCTAATGATAATATCTTTCAAGAATTTAATAACGACCTAATTATGAAGGCGGCTGTTTGATCAAAGCCTTGTTTCATAAAAGGTTCTTGTATTTATACTTACTTTTACATATGTGTGTGTGATTCTAATGTGTAAAGTTTAGGGTTGGCGAAAGTATTGACTAACAATAAAATTAATACTTATATTTTTGCTTTAAATAGTTACGATTACATTACATATCTATTTATTTATTATATTGAATAAATAGATAGGTAAAAAAGATAATAAATAAATTCATTATTTGAACTGATTGGTACATGGATTAACTGAAGTAACTAATAAATATTAAATTTAAAAAATGTTTTATTAAATTACGTTATGGTGTTGAAATTACCTGATGTTAAGCAGATATTTGATACCCATGATTTATTAAAAATAAAATGTGTAATTTTGACAACCCTAGAGAGATATAACAAGATGTAATAACAGTAAGTATACAATTATATATGTGCACGTGTGTGTGTGTGTGTGTGTGTGTGTGTGTTATTTAGTGAGTTTCTTGTATGAGAAAAGGGTTTCCTATTCAATGTTTTCAGGCTCGTATATAATATCAAGATTTGTGAAAATTTTCAAATAGCTGATAATTGAGTATTATTTATCTAACCAATTAAGTTTCTATAATAGACTTATAAACTTTTAAGAGCAACGTATGTATTACAAACCTGTACCTTCTACAGGATCAAGTGAACGATGTAGCTAAGCCGACGGCGACGTAGCTAATATTCAATAATATAGGTATTCTTGTAAACAATTTTGTTATAGCTGAAGACTTTGTTGTTTTCGCTAATCGCGCTAGTCTCCAAAGATACTGACTAACTAGCTTGAAGAAGATTTTAAAAGGTCTAAACGGTTAAAAATCTTATCGCGATCCTTACGCGATACGGTAGCTATCATAATTTTGTCTCTTTTTTATACAACAGTTTGTTTTTTTTTTTCACATCATATAGTTCATTCAATACATAATAACTTATAGTAGTAGATATAAGACATCATCGTATAGTAATTGTAATCTGTTTGTGAGAAGCTGGTGTCTGAAGTAGGAGAATTCTGTATTACAGATCACCAGGTCCTCGCCCCATGTTACAGGACCAATAAATATCTTGTAATCCTTATCTTACATACATGGCAAGTTCACCTGTTTACTCAAAATAGATAATTAACTCAAATTTAATGATCTACTCTAACTATACTTTAGACAATTTCATTAACAAACCTTTCATTAACTCGACAACATAATATCTACTTGTAACTCCACAAAAGTAAACCGCATGGGTAACCCCATCTACGGAGCAAGTTTCCCATCAAAACTAACTTTATGTTTATGGGTTCGCGAGGAAACGGAAGGGTGAAAATGAACCCGTTATGTGGAAAATAAGGGGGTCCGATATAAACTGATGTGTTGGGTACAATTTAGAGTTATGGGGGAATTAAATTTTAATACAGTCGCTGTATGAGATGTTAGGGTATGTTTGTAAGTACCTATGAGATAATAATGAAAGATTTCTTTGATGTGCGCTGTGTTTTCTATAGGTAGGTACCTACTAATATTATAAAGAGATAAAATTTGTGAGTTTGTGACGTTGAAATCTTTGGATCTACTGAACCGATTTTGAAAATTCTTTTACCAATAGAAAGCCATGTTATTTGTGAGCGCCATAGGAGTGGAAAATTGCAAAAACGGGAGAAAATGACACAAACAAAGTTGTCAGCTAGTAATAAATATTTAGGTATTCGTATAACCTATTCATCTTTTGAGTATGAATAGTTATGTTAGCTATATGCACTTACGTTAAACAACGGTGTCTGTTTATGACATTGGTTTAAGGGTACCTACTTTAAAGCCTGAGGAGTTATAGATGAATTCTTTTACTTCGTTGGCAGAGGCTTGTATCACTAAATACCGGGATGACAGTCATAGAATATCTACGCGTTCGATACACGCACACATACCTACCTACTTAACTAGACATTGCTAACACGGAATCTCGGAACGTCTTAAAAACTAAATTCCGAGCAAAGTTCGTATGAAGCATACCTACCTTTTGTAGGTACTCTCGATTTTGTGTTAGTAAGTACCTATAGTTAAGACTGAGATGGGTATTTCTGCTAAGTCATCATCATTGAGAAAGACAACTTTAGAAGTAACCATTAAAAATAATCTAAACATTTTCAGTAGCCGTTTTTCTACGTAATTCTGACACATATACAAGACACGAACAATACCCTCAACCACAGCTAATTAAACAAAAAAACGTTGACCATTGAGCGCTACAGAGGCGGAAATGCCACAATAAGACGTGGACTCGCGCGGATTAGATTCAAAGCGAGGCAAAGATCTCTAAATAGATAGGCCGCGGACGCGCTAAGTGATGCCAATTAGCCAGCGCGCCCTCTGTTGACATCAGTTAAGGTGAAGCTTGCTGTTTCCATCTTAAAATTTTAAATTTTCGGCGTTCGGCTGAACTTGTCATTTTAAATGTGGTTTGTTCCTTTTTTATTTTGCAGTTACTGCGTTATGAATTATTACTATGCAAGGTTTCACCTACTCACCTAAAATTGAATTCCAAACAAAATTCATTTTCTTTTTCTTTTTTTTTTTAATCGAATTAGAGCAAACGAAACAAACCGATGAGCCGCTGTTTGAGTTTTAACAGGATTAAGAAACATTAATATTTTTTAAGTTTTTGCACCCAAACTTAATATCATAAATGTGAAAGTAACTATGTCTGTCTGTTACGTTTTCAAGCTTAAACCGCTAAACCGATTTGTATGGAATTTGGTATGGAGATAGTCTGAGGCCCAGGAAAGGACATAGGGTAGTTTTTATCGCCATAACCAACATCCTAACGGGCGGAGTCGCGGGCAAAAGCTACTACTTATACAGATTTGTTTTTTTATTTAAATGTATTACTTATATCTAAAAAGCATCATTCGGGTGAAATGAACTTTGTGTGTTGAACAATATTATTGCTAATTTTAGCATTAAATTACCGTAAAATGAATATTTATTTTATAACCAATCGTAACCTGAACACATAATCATCGACACTATTTTAATTAGGGTGATTCCGGGGGAAATGGTCGTAAGGGGTAGATAATCAATCGTCAAAAATGACACTAATAAATATCAGACGACATTATTTTAAACGTAGTTCGCTTCATCTATAAGCTCTGCTGACCTATAAGCATTAAGTGTGTACGCGTTTTTTCTCTGAAAAACCATTAAACACATGAAACAGTGAACAAAATCCCTTTTTTTATGGCCATCTCACCCCAAGCTCCATGGCTATCTCACCCGGACTTTTTGGCCAATTGTAATTTTTCCATTTTCTCTGATTACCAGAGTTAGATATCGATAAGTATAATGAGAAGAAATATAACTTTAGTTATTTTAGGTACTATCCAAATGGTTGTTTTACGGCCGGTCTCAATAATCTAACTATATACATATTTGGCTACTAGATGTACATATTTAACATAAGCCCCATACAAAATATGTCAAAATTCTACTTCTAGTAGCCAAATCCATCGATAGTTAGATTATTGAGACCGGCCGTAAATTGCAATAGTTAACCGACAGTATTGTCAGAGCGATTTATACAACCATTCAAAGTGAATATGGCCATCTTACCCGAAATTACCCTGATAGCAGATGGTGAATGCATTAAGTACCTATTATTTAAAACTTAAAAATGAATCAATTAATGATTTTATTATACACTATAGATTACACATTATACTACAATTTAATACTAATTTTATTTACGAAGAGATAATATTCCTAAATTAAATATTCTTAATCCAAATTGATTGTACCTACTACAATCAATTTGGATTAATTATTTAAATATTGTACAAATAAAATATTATTATATATTTTATAAAAATAATAATTATTATTTTATTTATTACTTAATTAAGCAATCTACCTACCTACCTAGGTATGTACCTACCTACTTAATTAAATATAAGTATTTTATCTTTCTTTGAAGTTTTGGAAGGTACAAAAGAAAAGTTTCATAGGTCGCATCGTTCACATTGTTCCAATGATGTTCCGAGATTTCGTGTCTACACAACATTTCTCTATATCACAATAACTAAATGCCACAAGCAAAACCACAGGGCACATCTAGTAGGTACTCACCATAAACAAACGTATACCCAATAATTAACCTTTCATATCAAAATTTGAGACTGAAGAAAACATTATCATTCCAAAATCTCTTTATGGGTAAATAATCTTTGTAACTGGTTGAAACTTGTAAAGGAGATGGGGTACAGTACAAATATACCCGCGAGTTCAAACAAAACAGAGAAACCAATCAAGTAATTGGTTGGGCCCTCATCGGGCTTGCTTCGATAATCTTCATTACTGAATACAAATGGGGTGAGAACTCATCCTCATTTTTGTAAAATTCGATGAGTTGGTACTCACCCCCATTTCTAGTAGTACCGACGCGCGACGGTGTGAAGTCATACCATTTTTTTGAAATTTAAGTCTTTGTTTGATTCGTTTGGGTGAGTTGTGTAGTCATGATATTACACGTCAGATTTTAGTAGTGAGTGTGGTATACCATCTATTCTCTAAGTAGGTAGTTGATAATGCTAGACTTCTTGGAATGGTATTCAGTTTTGCAGACCAATTAAAAAAAAGTAGATAGGTACTCCTATACCTACTTACCTGTCAAATATCCATCCTATGTTTTGCCTCTGTGGCGCGATGGGAGTGTATCCAACTGCTACGCAAGAGGTCGTGGGTTCGATCCCCACCCAGGGTAAAACTTTGTGTGATGAGCACGATGGTTTGTTTTGTGTCTGGGTGTTAGTTATCTATTACATGTATCTACCTATGTGTTTAGAAATATATAAGTATGTTTATCAGTTGTTTGGTTTCCACAGTACAAGCTCTGCTTAGTTTTGGATCGGATAGTGTTGTGTTAGTTGTCCCAAAAATATTAGTAAATATTATTAGGTATATTATAAAAAATATTATTATTATAAGGAGTCAAACTTAAAGTACCTATTAACTAACATGAACCTACTAGGTGGGTAGGTTTTTTTTTACATTTTTATTTAGGTAAGTATATTGTAAAGTTGGTAAAGTTATAATACGTAAATTTTATGTAGAGATTTTTAGAATTTTATCAAGACAGATAGCGCGATGACACCAATCACTGGATTTAGATATAGGTACCTATCTATAAATTCTTGCATTGTAACGTAAGTGAACTACCCATATGATGCCATTTAATTACTCTTTAACCCAAAGCTCCAACCCATAATAGCATTAACTTAGTTTTAAAATACCAAAATACAAAACATAAAAACAAATCACCCATCATACAAAACATTATAAATCAAAACAACAACTTCTCATTACGAATTACAAAATCATCAAACAAAAAGCAATCTGCCCTCACGAGGCTAATACAAGCTCGAGCGGGGGTGTCCTCCCTGTAGATAATACCCCACTAGTGGGGGTGAGAGGGGGTGACCCCCGAGACACACATTCTTACACGCCTGCGCCCTTGTATATGGGTCATATTGTCCTCAAGGAGCCTTCCTTGTATCTACAAAGGAATAACTAGTGAATTTAATAGAGGGTTAATATGTAGCTACCTAGGTTATATCATTGGGGTAGGTAGGTACATAACATTATGAAAATATATATATTACGGGTCTTAATCGCGTGAATAATTTAAGGTAAAATACATTGTTTATTGTCCGACGTTTCGACCGTATTGCAACGGCCGTGGTCACGGGTAAACGTCGGGCAATAAACAAGCTATTTTACCTTAAAATATTCACGCGATTAAGACCCGTAACTCAAGATATAAGAAATTCCGATATGATACCCGTGCGAAGCCGGAGCAGGCAGCTAGTTAACTATAAAGTTGGTATGTTTAAAGGTTTGTTAGTAATTTTCTCAAAACTTTTAGTCTTAGTACTTATCCGATTTTTATAAAGTTTTTGACACTCGATTGCATGTTTGTCTGGAAGGTTTTAGTGTATAAAACTTTATCCTAAGACAACAAAGCAATAGACTAAATTTTTCCACTAATTACTTTTTTCCCCTTAATTTTTTGACGTGAAATCAATGACCAAAGTGTCACGTATGGACTGGTAGGAACCAGTCAATAACAGACATTGAATTAAACATTGATGACATATCGCCATTCGCGTAGCTTAGCAAAGCTACGCGAATGGCAATATGTCATCAATGTTTTCTAATGACGTTATCACGTAAAATTATCGTCCTTAAACCGACTTTACAGACAACCATTGTTTTTAAAGATAACTAGCAATGTTAATTAACCTCTCATGGATTCGAACCCGTGCCCTCACGATTGCAAGACCGATGCCTTAGTCATTAGACTACCGCCCACAACACTTTCCTTAAAGTCCTGCCATTTTTACTGCATTAAAGTTTTGTATACTATTTATACCCACTTTATATTTTCCTCGTGTTCCTACCTACCTAGACTTCAAAAATGACACAGATGAAAAGATTAAGTCTTAGAGTAGGTACTTGTCCAATAATTAATTTAATATTTTTACTAATCATATTACAAACAATGTCACTTAAGCGCCATTAACTTTAAAAAGTCATAAACTTTAAATAGAACTACCCGCCACAGTGGTTTAAATAGGTAGGTACACCGTGGAAAAAAAAACGATAATAAGTCCATATGAATAAAATAACCATAAACTTTTCATAAATCTATGGGAATTAGAGAAATAATACATTAATACGTAACATATAGCCGTACTAATTAGCAATAACATCATCAGCCGACTTATTATTAGTTATTTAACCAGATATCTTGATATATACGAGTTGTTTCTTTTTATCAGTATAATCTCTATTTTATTACATTTAAATCGTAACATAAAAAAGCTTTGGTATCATAAAGTGAACCACTACTGTGTTTGAACTAAAATAAAGAGTTAATCAAGTATAAAAAATGATAATTAAATAGATAAAGCTTTAAGTTTTCTAAGTGAGACCGTTCGATATCTATATTATCTGTTGAATATTCATAGTCATAGTATTATCTCCTCAATTAAATGTATCTATTATAGTAATGGATTATAAGATTGATGAATCAGAAAATTTGTGACCTAATGGTCAGTTTTCAAATTAATATTTCAGTCTTGGACTACGTCCGCTACAAAAAGGCTTCCTTAATTATAACGTTTTGAGTTAAAAACAGAAATTGGTCTAGTTGTACATGTATTTCACCAAAATATAGATACCTACCTACGTATAGATCCTATACCGTTTTCGAGAGCATAAGTTATCACGAGTGCAATTTTTATTAGTAGGTAGGTATAGTTACAAAGGCTTAGCCATTTGATCAAGTAACAAATAGTAATAATTATATCTTGGAACAACTTACACAACGCTATCTGATACCAAACTAAGCAGAGCTTGTACTATGGAAACCCGACAACTGATAAACATACTTATATGTTTCTAAATACATACATACTATAGATAAATAACACCCAGACACAGAATAAACCAACATGCTCATCACACAAAGTGTTATCCTGGGTGGGGATCGAACCCACGACCTCCTGGGTAGCAGTCGGATACACTCCCACCGCGCCACAGAGGCAGTCAAGTACAGTCAATAAACATAGACTGTTATTTGTTATGTAACTCCCAGCATATGAAGAATTAATTAGGAACACGTACATTAACACATCTATCTAGGAACATTTTTTTTGCTTATATTAGCAATCGACGCTCGTCCCATTAAAATATAGGCAAAATTGATTACAAGCCGAGCAAACAGAGCTCTAAAGGGATTACGGATCAGCGTCCCAGTTACTGTTTGTCTAAATTTGTACGCAGCTATTTATAGGACTTTGGACATTGACATTACAATTTTAACTATATCATTTATAACTTATAATTATCTAGTTGTAATTCTATACGGGTTCCACTAGCTTTTGAAGAGAGAAAAGATAGGGAATGAAGACTGGTCATACGATATTATTCGTTTTATTCGGCGTGTCTTTACATATCCACAGGTTTGGTGGGAAACCGTTGTCTGCATAACAATAGAGCTCGCCAATCGCACAATCGGAGACGTACACAATAGAACGTTTTCGTAGCCACGCCTTACCGAACACAATGGGTACAATACACGCCCAGTTAGATCCGACTACGTTCGTGGATAAAGAAAATTTTCTCCACAAATACAGACGTAACGTAGATTGTATTGACTTTTTAAACGCCCTCATAGATATAGCGCACACCCACCTGTGTTTCATTGTGGTGTGCGAAAATGATTTCACAATGCCCGGCTATTCACCGCGGCACGCACACTGTGCGGCCGGCGCCACACTCAAAGACGTTCGTCGGGGCGGAGCTTAGAGCGAGATGGAACCTCGCCTAGCTTCAATCGCACGCGCCCGAGCAGGAGAGAGCGCGCTCGTCCAACACGCACACATTGGCCGCTAGAAAAGGATGGGCTGAACGGCTTTGTATAGATTCCGCGGGATGAAAGCTGTTATTCCGCATAGACAATTGATTGTAAACGATGTACTGAATACAAGTGCATCGAATTTTTGTTCTAGGTTATAGATTGTGATGTGTACGTTAGTGTTTTGTGGTCAAAATGTGGTGTTCGATTCATATTCTGGGAGTTGAGGGCTCGGAAGGACGGCATTGTTCACAGGGCAGTGACATTAGGTCGGTGCGTCCTTGTCGCACGTGGTGTCGGCGGAGGGGAGGGGGGCGCGGCGCCGCGGGCCGGGGGGCGGTTATTGTAGCGCGCGCGTATTGTCGGCTCGCTTCGATCTGCCAGCATTGTGTATCGGCGCCGCGCGTTCAGAAGACGTGTATCGTGTCCGTATTTTCGATTTTCGAATTGCGTTCGATCGCGAAACGTTCGTACGAACTGTTATTTGAGCGCGGAGCCCGCTACCTTTTAATTTGTGTTGAACTATTGTTTAGTTTTTGTGTTTTGTTTTTTGCTTGTGATTATTATATTTTAAGTTTGTGACTGTATTTACTGTTAGAACTATGACTGTGAGAAATAATGCCAAAGAAACGGTGTGATCGGACTTACGTGTTTTATTAGTTCTGTTGAATTTTATCTTGATTATTTATTTTGTTTTCGTCGTACGTTGATTTTTCTGATGTCTCAAAAGACGAGAGGAACGATGGTAACGCACCTGAAGGTAATTTTTTTTATTTTGTTTTGCTTTGCTTTTTAGATTTTATTTTACCGATAGTAAATTACCCACACAGATTTACAAGCATTTTCTTTAGACCTGGATTTGTTGTTAGCTATTACAAAATTTATTCGTAGTAATTTAGTTACCTACCTACTTAAATAAATAAATTATTTAATAAGTTTCATATTAAATAATTTAAATTACAATAAGTTGAGTAAAGCAGTTACATAATATTTAACAACTTAATGCAAGTTACGACTTGCACAGTGGGCCAACGGTCAACCTATTGTGGACAAAAAACGTTAGTACTTTTTTTACGCACTTTTCGACGTCGTATTTTAAAATACCTATAGTAGGTATAATACAATTGTATGATTTGTATAGAAACAGGTTTTTAATTTTGATCGTTTGGCCTTTGACAGATCTCCGTGCCCTGTCTTAGGGTTCTTGAGATTTTTTTTGCTATATTTTGGCTGATGAAATTGGACTAAATGGTTAGATATAGTTATATGACTTCAACAGAAGCCGCAGTTCAAATCATTAAAGCTTCAAATTAATATGACTGATTTAAAAAAATGATCTCATTAAATATATTTTTTAGTAAAGGTTTATTAGGTAGGTAGGTAGGTAGGTATATTATGTACTAAGTTGGTTCGCATATTTGACTGTAGTCATCTTTTAAAACACAATGTAAAGCAATGATAGGTTGTTTAATTTACACTGAATACTTCTATAACTATATTTTAAGCCTAGTAGGTAGTTAATACATTGGTCTTGCGGTTGAGATGTCAGGGGATCGAACCCATTATATTAACAACGTGAACCCAGTTCCACTACAGGCAACTTTGCTTAATTGGAGGAGATACGAAGTTACCAATTTGAATTAAAAAATAGTCAAAACCGGTAAATATAAATTATTGTATAGGCCACAGAGATAGTTCTGTCTTTTAACTGTCGAGTTGCAAATAATCATAAATAACATTATGATTTAAGTTAATCCTACCTATTTAAATGTCTTCCATAATACACACATTAGGTTATAAAATGTAACCTTTGCAATTTTAGGGTATCTATAACTCATATTAAACTCATAAAACCAATACTTAAAAATATATATAAAAATCTTTTTCCCATATATTTTATAAGGATGTTATTGATATCTACTATTTGATAGATTTATTTATTTCAATATAACAAATAATAAAACATCACTATCAACGTAATTAAACACCTTTACTGTATTTTATCACGAACCAATTAATAACAATTCACATCTGTTTACTTCTGGACTCAAGGCAGTCTTTTAAATAAATATGAGAACAATTTTTCACGCGGTACAATAGCCTTTTACGACAATATTCAAAATGACAGTCCTTAATTGGAAACTCTTTACGTAACAAACGGTAAATTGTAGTAAAGCCACAATGGTATTTTACTGCCTCAGCATTGTTAGTAAGTTAAATTGACGTCCAAATTACCGCAATTAAATTTAAAAATTAAGTAGGCGGTAAATTACCGTGAATTGATCTGTTGTTTGTCGAAATCGTGTGGCGTTCGGGCGCACTGTTTATTTCGTTCTTAAATTTCGTTTAATGATCCCCCAGTTTTTATAGTAATAAAAACGTGTCAATTTGTTAACGACACTTGAAGTTTTGAGAATTACGATTGGTTCTGTAAAGAAAGCAGGTATTGGGCGCTATTTAATTGGGATTTTTTATTTATTCAATGAGACGAAAGACTTTATTTCTCAATGCGTGTTTAGGTCTTTAGAAGATGTTAATTTTAACGATGGGATTGGTTGGGAAGTGGAAGTTTAACTTTTTTTAATATTATGAGAGAACTGATATGAATGTAATAGATACGAATAAAATACTAATTACCTATAGGTATAGGGAAAAATATTATCCAGAGATAATTATTTTAGTTTAATTTCTCAAGATCATAAGGAAGGTCATCATGCCTAACTTAATATTAAAGTGAGTACCTACGTAATTAAATACTTACAAAACTATAGTTAAAATTAATAGAATATACCTATAATTAAAGCATACGTGTTGTAAATCAAACATAATTGTATTGTAATTAACTTTATCATTATCACATAATCAAACAGGTTACAATAATTTACAGAACATTATTTTTTTTTTTTTTAGGAAACCTATTGCCCCCCTGTAAGTCATATTTTTTACCGACGGACAGACTAAGGCTGTAAAGCAAGTAATGTAAATTTAAAAAATGCTCACCCATCTATAAAATTGACTGCGTCAGCAATACTTAACCTCTCTAATCTAGGTAATCTTAGTCATGTAATAGATGCTGACCTCTTTCGGTCAAAAAACAAATATGGCATTAACGTGCGGTAATTGACATCTGAGTCATATGAATCAGTTTATGCTTTGAATTAAAATATGATTATGAAGAAACCTAAGCTTATGAATTCTCATAAAAGCTCTTGTAACTGTTTATATATCTATAGTCCTTTCAATTCTTGTAACAACTAACTGAAGAGTACATTATTTATAATTTTTCAGCATAGACAGATAGAAAAAGTACAGTCACATTCATAGCCTGAAGCTTTTACAAGACTCTAAAACATTTAAAGTTTTAGTACTCATGTTGTTTTGTGTACTTAAATTTAATTGCTGACCACATATTTACCTCATAGCATAAAGTAAATATTAAATAAAACAAACCCAATTAGCAAGAGACGATAATTAAATTGTTAATTTCGAAGATTTTCTGACGCTTACGCAAACGTACGCTACACCTGTTAATAAATTATTCATTATGCATCGAAGAATTGAAGCTTAAAGATTATATAGATATTGTATAATGTGCTTTTGCTATGTATAACTAGCTGTAACCCGTGTTTTCTGTAACAAATAAAATATTTTGCAGTATGCATACCTAGTACATAAAAAATAAGAGGTTTATTTTATGCCACACTTATTTTATTAAAATGAATTTATAAATTCTAGACCTTACATAAAGTCATCTGCCAGTGAAACTCTTATTATAATTAATTCAGTCGTAGGTGAGATTCATCATCATCATCATCATCATCATGATCATCAGCCTATCGCAGTCCACTGCTGGACATAGGCCTCTCCAATATATAGGTGAGATTAGAAATAGACAATTAGCAAGATAGGAAAATAAAATTATTAATAACTCCATTTTGAATACAGGTAGGTAGGTACCTACCGTGCAAATGACCAAACGAATTTTAAAGATAGATGATTTATAAACGGACTCTTCAAATTTTATTTAAATGGTTGGTATTGATGATGATGATGACCATTAGGAATGTCCTAAGCTGTTTCTGTCTGCGCCACATTTGTATAGGAAACTCATTCAGTTGTCGGGCTGTCAAACTCAGGGCGTATCACCGCTCCGACGACATTCATCAATTAGCGCCTCCGTTTTACGAGATACGCTTACACAAATATGCGTACTTAGTAATATTATACATGTAGAAGTACTCCTGTTTATTTATTACCTTACTTATTTATTTACACTTAACTTGCTAACATAATTTGTATTCACAATATTGGTATTTGTTAGCTAACAGTAAACCAATCTTGAGATTTTCTTACTATCTTTTTAGTTTGTAATTTATAATGAACTTTTTTCTTTTCCCTAATTTTTAAATATTAGTATTGTCTATTTGGTAATGATTTGTTAAGCTGCTAGTAATATTTTATCTTCTGTAGTATTTTCCTAAGTCTTTTTTTTATTTGATGTTCATTTTAGTATATGATTTTTATTACTAATTCTATTTCATTATCAGCTTGTATCAGTCCACTGCTATAGGTACATTGTCCTCTGCCTTTATTAGATCGTCAGTCTATCTGGCTGGGGGTCGTCCCACCTTACGTTTATCAAATCGCAGTTTACACTCTAGGACTCGTTCTATCTGCTTAACCTAAATTACAACTTTTATGAGTCTGATGATCGATGGAAATTTATAGCTGTACCTACAAAATGGATGAAAATAACACACGAAGCTAAAAAGAAAACAAATTTTCTCATAACCTGAATATGACAAGAAAAGTTGTGAAAAAACTTTAGAAGGTACGCAACGTTGACAGATCGTTTTGTTCGACTTTTTTAAAGGAAATTGGAGACGTTAGCACTTGTTAAAGTTATGTTGATGTAGTGAACACATTAAAATGTGATGGATATCATCAGCACCTCATAAATTTATACATGAAGTATAAAGATATTAAATTATAGAAAAACTTTAAGAACTAGATGTCCTAGATAACAGAATATATTTTATTCCTGCCTGAATTAAAAATTATATTTTCGTAACGGAAATCACAGTTTTTGAAGAATTAAATGCAGTTACTCTATTTTTCTATACTTTCGCTAGTAATAATTACACAAACGATGTTGACAGTCTAGTTTTAGCAGCCTCCTTAAGCTTAGTTGATCTTATTCACTCGTCACTAAACAACATTGAGCTATTTCATAGCTGTTTCCTGTAAGGCCTTTTCTCCAGAGGAAATGTTAAATTGGCATAAAGAATTTCGTTGTACCTACTCGGTGCTCATAATCTTGTAGTTATACCTGCATAGATTAGACACCATAGTTTATTTGAGACTGTTATAGATAAAGAAAACAACTTATTAATAAATCTTAACAGCGTACCAAATGAGGAAGTAAAACAAAACATGAGTCTAATAAATTTCCATTTCCAGAAACTAGGATAACTACATCCAATTGTTTTTAATAAATATTATTTTTGTTATTAACCAACAGGAAACGGGCACGTGTATTTATATTAAAACACCACGCAATGAAAACAGTCGTAAATCCAATCGAATATAAACCTTTGCTTGCCCCGGATGTGAAGTATATTAAAAATGTAACTATTTAACCGAACACTAAATAGGCAACGTCCAAATCTCATAAAAATAAAGTTGCGGTCGATTTTAATAACCGATTTATTAGTTTTTAATAAAATATAGGATGTGGTTTTGTCTTTAGTTGAAGTTTTAAATCAAACAGTGTGGTTGACGCCTTTAATGTTTACGGCTTGAAAGCCAATGTAAAAAAGGTAATGACTGTAATGTGTTTTTGAGTGGTTATCTCCGTTTTCATAAACATTTTTGCCGGTGATTTTGGCACCAAGTATGAGCGTGCAACACACTGTGCACTCTTGCGCACTTGTTTATTATTCTGCCGATGTTTGTTGCTCGAATAGCTACACGTAGTTATTTTAATAAAATATAGTGTTGTATTTATTATTTTGACAAACGGACAAATTGTAGTAATATTTTATTCATATTGATATTCATATATTGGTAAGGGATTCTTACATGTAAAAAAAATATTTAAAAAAGTAGAATAATGACATACAATTCATGTCAATAACAATTCCAGAATCATTCATCAAATCATAAAATAATAAAAAGAATAAATAAAATACAAAATAGAAATGTCAAAAAATTTATACCTATATTTAGAGTAGATTCAAGATTTACATAGATTAACTCATTACATAATAATGTTCCTAAATTAATAAAAAGAATATTAATAATAAGAGTAAATAAAATGTGTGTAGTTCATGGCAATCTAATTTACTATTATAAATGGTATACATGTTGTTGAAAGAGGAGGAAAAATCCTTCCTATGTTCTAAATGTTCCTTTCTAATTATTATTGTTACTTAACTATGTCTAGTGCCCTTTCATTTATATTGATGTTAGGTTGAGATAAGCATTTGGAAAAACTTTTAATCGGCTTATTTATCTATTGTCAGCACTATCGAATCAGAGAAAATATGTCGTCCTTTTAATGTAATGGAATTAATGTTATGACTTAGTATTGAATTATTTTAATAGCTTTCGAAGTATTCGCGATATTAAAATACGTACTGAGTAAAGTAACTTCATTAAAGAAATATAAATTCATTAAAAATTTGCTTCAAGTGACTTCAATAGCTATAATAAGATGGTCAATGAATAACTAGGTTTACGATGACTCGGACTGCATGTCGTAATTCTAAACACCAATACTATGATTGATATTTACTTTTGCAACAAATTACTCAATATTTACTAATGATTCAATAACCGCATATTATGTGACCTAAAATTGATGTTTAAACTTGATAATTGCGCTTTTATTCTAACCAATTAACTCTTAAAGACATTACCTAATTCATAGGCTACTTACGAGTAGATTAAGTATCTATAAATTATTTAAAATGTACAACCTGTTATTATTAATAGGAACAGTATTAGCAATAAAAGCTCTTATAGTATTTTGGTATTTCCCTAACACAGAATAAACGTAGACTCGGAATTGAATCTCGGAACTCGCAAGTCGGAACTGAATTGTGGGAATTAAAGCTCTTGCACAGTAGTCGTACCTACTTTACGCCAGCTAGGCAGTCGCAATAAATAGATACAAGCACAAAAGTACCTATCTAATTTCTAAATAAAGCTTTTATTAATAACCAAAATGCGTAAGAAATGTTTGATATTCACGACACTTTTTAAATATTATTCAGTAACTCCTTAAAGATACTAACAAATTCCTCTTCTGAAATCCAAAAAAAGAATCCACCATAACCCCATTATTAAGATTCTCTTATCCGTCACACCCATCCGATTTACAAGACAAATGCTAGCTAGTACCCGTCCAAATCAAATAGGTAGGTCACGTCCCTATGTCATCATTGTGACATTCGGTTGACTCAACTTGGCAGTATTATCGCCACCCTAAATTTGCCCTCGTTTTTTTTTATTAATTCTCACCACGTCTCTCGTCTCGTCTTTGTTCGTCCCATTGTGAATACCATGTGTAGGTAATAGAAATACGAATAATATGTGCTTACTCAATAGCAGTTTCGTATTTTTTCCTGACTTTAGGATTTACTTCAATGTGTTAGTCTGAATGATGTAGGGACGACAAATAATATAAAAGTAATTGCTTAGTAATAAGCAATATTACAGAACACATTGTAACAAGCAGGACGCGACCAGAAAACAATAATTTTTAAACGAATAAATAAATAGAGGCTTCTCCTCTGTCTATGTTTCTCAAAAGACATTGAATTCAATGAAGCTGTAATTTTTACAGAACTGTCAATATCATATTGACTATAAATACGTTAACACCTACTTAAACAAATTTGTAGGACATTTTATGCTAAATAAATTCCTTTAAGGGTACTACAATGGATCGGGCCCTTTGGACTCCAGCCCTCGATATAATTCGTCGATTCCTGTAGACAACGCCTTCCGTTTCTTTCATTGAGTCTTAGAAAAGGACAAAGAAATATTGGGTTGTAAGTTAAAGAAGAATAGCGGGTTATGAAGGTTACGGATTAATAATATCCAATTCGAGAGAGATAGAGAGAAAGAGTTGTAGCGCAAAACGAGTAAAACGAAATGAAAGCGAGCTTACATACTTAATAACGACACCATACTTGTCATTATTTAATGTGTAAAAGAAATGTAAATTTAAATAATATCCCAACTCATTCATTCACTCCACATCGCCCAGTCCAAACTCTTCGATCTACAGCACTAAAATGCTAACCAAGTAAAAGAATTTCAATAAATTCAAACCCTAAGGGGGTAAACATATTTAATGCGAGGGAAGCCAGGGCATAAGCTAGTTGTTATTATTAGAAATTTTCCTTCCTTCGATGTTGAAGGTATCTGTTTCTGATTTTTTTCTTATTGGCTATAACTAACTTCTAGTACCTAACTCGCATAAGCTCAATTCTCGCACCATCGTCGTTCAAAAGAAAGAAATCCCCAGTAGGTGTACATTTTAGGTGTCCCTATTATTTGTGCGGAACCCTTCTGTTTGTTAGCACGTGTTTTATTGTGCAATCATTGGACAATTATTGAAGGGTGTACCCGGAATACTAAGGAAGTATTATTGTTAGAACAAAATGAAATTTATTTTTTATTGAAGCAGTCAAAAGCTTATGATAAATCTATTTCTAAAAATCTGTGCCTTGAAATAATAAACTGTAATCTTGGATCGTTGACAATGCCCTGTTTCTTAGGATCTAAAGATTTCTGAAATGTCCATAAATCATAAATACGTTCAAAATTTAAAATTACAATCTTATATTAGAAAGGTAAACCCCTATTATCAATTTTATTGGGCACAGTTCCAATACCGAGTCATGACTAAGTATTAGAGAATTTTTTAAACAGAAAAATCAGAAAACTACGTTGTATATTGCTAGCTTTATTAGAAACTTTATGTAGTTCTCTGGAAATTTGTGGGTTTTGTTCAACCAAGCTATTATGGTAACCATGTTAATGAGAGAAAATCTTAAACGTCAGAGAAGTAGGTATATAGAACAAGTAATTATGACTTGCTTTGATAAACATTAAAATTCTAAAACATTGTTGACCCGAAATAAGAGACTGAACTTACAACAGAGACCTAAGATTAACATGATACCATTATTATTGCCAAAGTAGTCTATCTACTCTATAGTGACAATTCAATTCAGTATATTTGTGAATAACATGGCTGACAAAACAACATGATATTATTACCTTGTCTTTATCTACCCTATAATAATTATCATTGTTTCTCACTTGTTCTGTTCTCAATAGTTTTGTACCTTCAATATTCTTTGTTCATGTGTGTGTTTTCTACGTGCCGTCTCTTCTCATGACTGGATATAGAAAATAAAGAGTTTCCTGTACAATTGTCGAGGGACATTCGACCCGTTCAGAGGAAATACCTTCACCTTTAGAAGACACACGTGTTGAGAAAGGGTTCTGTGTTCTTATTGTTAGAAAATATTTTGAAGTAAGTCAAGATTTGGTTTGTTGTTATAACGTCACTATAATTAATATGAGCATTCGTGAAGGTATGTGCCTCATGTACTGCATTAGAAACTGTTACAGTATGTTTATAATCTAAGTTAGGTATCTACATATAAAATGTTATTATATTGTTTTCTTTATATCTGTAAAAGTGCATTAGTTAATAATTGCAGCGGTTTATGCGAAGTCAGCGAGTCAAAAAGGGGTACCTTCAACCTAAACTGTCTTTTAATACTTTTATTGGAAACATGGTTTAAGATACAAACATAAATCTAAGTCAACAGTTCCCTGAAAATATTTCTAGGATTAGCATTGTCATTTCAAAGACTTTCTTAGTCGAATTACTCCAAAATTTGAAGTAAGATTAATGTGATTTCCTTAAAATATATAGCTAAAGTGACGTCTGAAAGTAAACATGTTCCTATACCGACGTCTGTTTGTTTGTAAAAGAGAAAAATGGCTGACAGAACAAAAATCGATTGACATATTGCTCCTGTATTGTATGGAGATTGATTTAGAATCGGATAATTATATCGTTCTCGAAAACATACGAAAAAAAAACCTTGTTGTTTGTTTTTTTAGTTTTCCGTAGCAATAGTTTCCTGAATCTTATAGCCAAGATATCGTTTTGGTTTTCGTACAACAGATGGCAGTGTTTCCGTAGCATCAATGATATTCAACGCGTATCTGCTTACTGTCTTGATTACAACATCCACGATACATATTTATGAAAGGTTACCGATATCAAAGCGTATATTGTTATGAACCATAGTCCTGCATCCTGTGGATATTTAGTCGGCGTTCGATGTACGATCGTAAAACTCTTTATTATCTCTATGAACGTAATAGTTCTAATTTTATGGTCAAAAATGTTATAATAATAATCTAACGGGTTTGTTTCGGGACTTCCGTCGGTGTTCTGATCAGATTTTATAATCAAGGTACTGTAACTATGAGTTGCGAAATGGTTGAGCAGATAAAAGCAGTGATACAGATTCTGTAGACATATGCAAAATGATTAGTTTTTATTTTTTAAGAAAATGTATCTAATATAAAAGAGCAAAGGGAACAAAAGTATAGAAACTTCGATTCATTTCTTACTTTTAATTATCTAATTTCTTTCCTAACGTAAGTCACTCTACAGAACTGTGTCCCTTTTACGTTCTCAATGACAGATTTTATGTTACAGATCTATCTGGGGTTCATTTTACAGTCAGTTAAACTATTGTTATCAATGTCTGTTTGTATGTATTTAACGGTCATCATTGACAGCTGATGAATAAGGGGATGTTGAGAAATAAGCTAAATGATTCTGTGCATTAACAGATAAATGAGTTTGTTAGAATGAAGGAGCTTCGGCTTGATGTTTCACTCTTGACACGTGTGTCTTTTTTTTTAATAGGCTTTTAGGCTTATGTAAATAAGTATTTCTAGGTTTTGATACCTTATTTTTTTTCTTCAAAACAGAGTCTTTCTCTTTGACAGATTGACAAATTCTTAATTTTAAATATTGAACTTGGAGATTAAGTTAAAACTAAATTACTTGTTAGTTGTAAAACGAGAATGTAATTTCAAAGAGGAACCGAATGGATCCCAAAAATATTTAGTTTTTTTATACACAGAGGCATTCAGAGTTAAATCTTGAACAGCCTTCAAGTATAATGCATGCTACTAAAATACTGTAAACCAATTTAGTTTTATTTTTATAGAAGAATAACTAGTTATATGAAACGAGCCACAATACCACCCTGAAGAAGATTCACTTCAGATTTCAGTTACACTTCCGCATTTGCCCTCACACTACGTACGAACACACACAGCAGAAGTCTTATTCACATTCTAATTAAACAAAATATGAATGGTAGCTATAAATAGTATAAATATCGTACAAGACAAGGCATCAGGCTGGTATTGTGTTGTACAAAAGCGGAACACATGCAATGCATTAACACATCTGGACCGATAGCCCATTGGGAAAAAATCATATCAAATTTCTACTCAAATCCTGGTTTTGCCATTTTTTATTATTCCCATATGGATGCTATGTTTTTGTGATTTTATTGATTAATTTATTACCTTTGAATGGATGACATCGATTTTGGTAAACTTTAAGTCCACAATATGGATTTCGTTTGACTTTCGATAATAGCAACGTTGCCATTAATAACGCGATTAGCATTTTATTTATGATATAATTTGTTTCGGTAGAGGAAAAAAAAATATGGTTTTTGGTTAGCTATTTCGATGTACCTAATAAATATTTATTTATCTATCTATGTGTTATGAATTTTTACTTAATCGTCTATTCAGACTTATATAAATATATTTTGTTACAGGTAAATATTCTAATCAACAATAAATAAATGGTCCAGTTATCAGAGAAGTTTCTTCAAATCAGGTTTGTCGTCTAAAACATTAGCTACAAAACAACTTCATCAACAAAACAATATCAGTTGTCTTTGAATCATTTATCATCAGTTAAAAATTCTGTATAATCCAGACATGGGAATGAAACCTTAAATGCATATTGAATTACTAGTGGCGCCACCAAGTGAGTTACAAAGACATTTTGTCTCAATCAAGTGGTAGCAGACGTCTGCGATAGACAATAACATCTTTGTTCAACATAAAGCTCATTGTGGCCGAATCAATTATACCATAATGTGGTCATTGTGTAATGTATCCCAACATTGTCTTAATGCAACTCTCTTACGCAGTATAGTTTTTATAGATCTATTTATGGATCATTGAATTTATTGACCAGATATTGTGCTACTGCAGTAGCTACTGTTTTGTTTTGGTTGTTAAATTGTTTTGTGGTGGTGGGGCTTGGTGAGTGGATATTATTTATTGTTATTTAGTATCTGTGCTGTGGTTTTTATGTACACTTGTATATAACGTGAACTCGATGCTGTAGTAAATAAGCTATGGACAGAACATCATAGTTATTTTTTTTAACGATGTCTTGTAAATAGTGTGTGCCAAAAACTGCAAATAGTTGTATAAACGGTAAGAATCTTTTTAAGATTGACAGATTCATGAAACTGACCAAATTTATTATTATTTTGAGAGTACAAATAATATATAAATAATATTATTTGTACTCTCCATGTTTAAGCAGAAATTTATATATATATTTCTGCTCAAACATTGTGTACATAAAATTGAGGCAGCCCCAGTAAGTGACAAAATTATTTGTGTTAAAAGTGGATTGTCTTTGTCTTTGAAATTAGTAAGACACGGCCAACGCCAGATAGTATCTACATACATTCAAATTATCATAGTGATCAAGTGTTTTGCAAATTTGAATCGAGTTGTTTCTATAGCTACTAAAAGGAAGAGATTATTTAAATTAAAAGATTCCACCGCAAACATGCCAAATCAACATCACCTGTTGCCCGTGAACAAGCTATCATATTCCACTAAAAACTCTAAAAGGTGAACATCAAAAAGAAAGGTGCGTTGACACCAGTTTGGAATTAGAATACCAAAATCTCGTAATGGACTTAAAGCATGAGAAACTGAAGAGGCAGTCATTATTGTTGGGTAACTTAAAACCGCCACATGTGCTACATATCGGCCAAGATTGCGATGCCACATGTGAAATGAGAAAAAAAAGACAAAAATCCGTTGTCACTACTCCCTAAGGTACAAATGACGGTACGAACAATGCCACTTAAATTCTGTTCCCAACCATAATTAAATTAAACCCTAATTCGAAAGCTTTAGAACATAAAATCGATCGACCCATTTCAATAATACGGTCGATTTCATTGGAACACGGGTCGTTTTGTGATGATTTTTTGCCTAACCTTTAGCCTGTGACATGGATTGTAGATTAGGAATATTGTTGACCTTTTTTGCTTCCATCTTACTTGCACGTGTAGTTTTGTTTTTGTCGAAACCCCTCTGAAGAGCTTTTTGTTTTTATAGGGATTTTAAACAAGATTTGCATGTGTGCGAAACGAGCGGAGCGAGTTTTTGGATCAAACGTGGCACTTTTGTCCCTTCCCATACAATCTTGAAGTAGGATCGTTAATTTTGGAAATAAAATGTCACATGCTTGCCCATCGAAACTCAGCCACAAAAAATCGAATTGTAATAATTTTAAAAATAAAATTTCAACCGGAATTCACATATCAAACCTAACAACGGAATCATCATTCACCACTAGTAAAATGTGTGTGAATGACTAGTCTTAGTCATATACTCGTACGTATTGAACATGTCATTTCAGTATGATTTACTGAATATAAAGATTTTTTATTATAATGCTCACTGAATTTGTGGACCAGTAATAACATTAATAAAAGAAAATCTCGTGGCAACAGTATGTGACAAAATAACAAAAGACAAGATTTTTTAAAACAACGGACAGTTACATTC
Organism: Herminia tarsipennalis; assembly: GCA_945859575.2. Classification (NCBI taxonomy): domain Eukaryota; kingdom Metazoa; phylum Arthropoda; class Insecta; order Lepidoptera; family Erebidae; genus Herminia; species Herminia tarsipennalis. The sequence continues at coordinate 18,737,138 of OX243833.2, forward strand.
ATCGAATCTCAAACATATTTTCATAAGAACGGAAGTTCTAATATTGTCGCCGTTCGCCCAAGCGTAGCCGTTGACAATATTAATGTTTTATTATGAAACAATGAACAGAAGTGTATTTTTTTTTATAAATAATGTTTAGCCATTCGCAAGACCGATGCGGCCAGTCATACCGACGACATTTAACTGTCTGATCTGAAATACAGACACAAATGTTTCTATCAACTATAAATTTAATACGAACAAGTTTGATAATGTTGATAATTCATAGGTTTTTAATATGATTTACAACGAGTTCAAAGCGTTACAAGACTTATTTTCAATAAATTCAAAAACAAGCGGCATGTTGTTTTTTCGGCGCCAAAATATTTGAGACACGGATACCTTGAACATTTTATTTTTAACATCAATGATATAATTACACTCGTTCCTATTTTTTGCTTCTATTTTCATGCAGCAGTTGTTATTTCCACTATACTGCACATTTCCACTATACAGTGTCTAAAAATAACATACTTTATTATGAACTAAATAATTAAAGAAAATTGCAAACGGTTTTTATAGCTGTATAGTTTCACACTGTTACATAAAATGAGAAAGCATGAAGATTAGAGTTGTGGTGCCTCTGTTAGTTTGTGTGTGTCTACTGAAAATGACCAAAAATATTACATTTGATGCCTTGAAATGACCACTCGCCAAACAAGGTAGCGACAAAGAAGAAGAAACAAACGAGGAAGATAAGACAGTAAATCTGCACCTTATGGATATCAAGAAATACATTAAATTCCATTAGGTTAAAGCTGATGATAATGATAAAACCAAATATAATGAAAGAACGCCACAACTAGGTTTATTTCGTACGCAATACTAAAATTAAATCAACACAACACTTCAACACAAAGTATGAATGGTCTCATTAAATAACTTCAATTAGGTGTAAAACGCCAGATCTTCTAGGAATCATTTCCATCTCGAGCGACCAGTATCCCGTATAAATCTACCGAGATGTGTTACGAATAAAAATAATAGAATTGTCGTGTCTAATAATATTGTGGCCGTTTCCGTTCGCTCGTTTATTTCTGTTTGTGTGAGCGAATATAACATATTATAAACGTTCATTCATGACTCTGCGGTAGATTTCAGTGTTGCCACCGGTTAGTTAATGTCTTCCTAAAAGTTCCACAAATGGTCCTTTATAATCCATATGAAAATATCAGGCCAACGGTTTGTTTTCTTTCTTTTTTTGGCGTAGTTGGATTATGTTTATGTAACTAAAGAACTGTGCTATTTTGGCAACTCTTAGATTATATATAAACTAATATCAATACATCATTTCTGGTAAGATGATCAATAAACAAGTCATAAATAATAAAATAAATGTGAACAAAAAATACATCCATCAAAAAATAATTGAAAAAATAAGGACATTCCAAAAACCAGAATTACTTGAAAGCAAAAAGATTTTTTACTTCAAAGAGAAAATATTTGATGCTGGTAACTCAACTAACGTGTCTACGTTTATTGTTAATAGCTGATAATTTAAGGTTAGCTTTAATTAGTTCCAGCCTAACTACCAGTTTGCCGACATTAACACTTTATATAAAATCGTTTCGTAATATAGACTGGTCTTGGATAATAAAAAGTATTAAGCTATTATTTTTTATACCGGTGAAATTCATTTCATCAACGTAATGGATGTTAATTATTGCTATTATAATTGTCGGGATTTCGATCTGTAGGTACATGAATTTATTACATTCAGTTTTTTTAGCGCAGATATAGTTTCACAAGAAACTTATAATATAAAACGAGTTACACAACCATAAAAAGTATTAGACTTTTCTATTTAGAAAGTTTCAGTATAAAAAAATATAACAAAAATGAAATATTGCTTGTTTCAATAATAGAAACAGTAACAGTTGATGTAAATAATCATGTTAAATTTACGACACTTGCATTTATAACATAAGACTCTAATATCCAACAAATCTCTGGGATATAGAAAGAATGCTTAGAAATTCCAAATCCATCTTGGCTATCAAGAGCGTCTTAATCCACACAAACGATGTGTATTGGAACAAAACGAATTCTTCGGTATGACTAATGTGTAGGGTTGGAATAACCTGATTCTTATTACCGATTCTGATTATATTATTTGATTATGAGTAATCGAATTCAAACTTAAAAATTAATGTGCTATGTACCTACAGTTTTTTTTACATTTACTAATTTTCTGTTACTTTAATTTGCATCAACTATGTACGCAATTGTTTCTTTAAGATCCCTTGAATTTTTAATATTAAACGTTATTTATTAGCTTAGCTCTATTATAAAACAGAAGCCAAATCGATTGTAAGAACATCGATTCTAATAAGAAGCTATAAATAAATCGAGTCACAAATCTAGTGGCGTCACTACAAAGACTGTAACAATAACTGGCTAACATGATGGATGCTGCAGTGGCCGACACAAAAGAAAATAAAATGATCTCAGATGTAGGCGATAATTCATAAAAAACAATAATAAAGGGGTAATTTTGTCTGAACAACATTGTTCCACGTGATTTATATAGTAGCGGCTCTGTGACGTTATGCTTTGTTCTTCATTTTATACAATGTGTTAGAAAAATATTTGTGTACATTAGTTTTATGTATAAAAAATATGTTTCTGTAGTTTGTTTTATATAGAAGAACACAATGTAATGGTAATGTCTCACAGAAGCTTTGAACACGATTCATAATATTAGGGTCTAATTACTTTGCGTTATTGTTTTGTGCTTCATGTACTCTGATTTTAGCTAATTTGTATTCGTTACACATAATATAATTGTTTTTATTGGCAATAACATTGATTTAGGCAATCATTACAAAGAAATTCAAGTTATATATTCAAATATTTAGAATTTGTTATCGACCTGTTACAAATTTTATATTTTAAATGACCGAACTCTTGGTGTCTCATTTCCAAATGGTATTATTAAAAACTTGGCAAACTAAACTCATGGGTAGGTATATCTATCAACAGCTATGTATAATTTCCCTAATTTCTTTATTATACACAACACTGATCGCAAAGATTAAAAATAAAATATAACCGAAATAAAATGTTACATGTAATTTATTGTTTATCTCCGATACCAATATACATAGAAACGAACATAAAAATATACCATAATCTGTTGGATTAGAAGAAATTAAACAGTGCACTGTAATAAAAACTTCATCCTTCTAAGAATACAGAGCACTTTCGCCAGTGTTGAAGTAGAACGGACCACTTCTGTTTTATTGTTGGAGCCATATTTTATGACTGGATTGTGTACAGTTTTAGATTATAAAGAGCTCTACACACCACTGAAATAGTATCGTTGCTAGTCCAATACACCATCAAATACTCGACCATGTTTATTCATCAGTCCTTGTAGTACCGGCAATTTTTTCCTAAACGTCAGCCAGCCAGCTGACGTTTTGGACTTTACTAAATTACTGTTACCCATTTTTATACTGTGCAAGGAGCCAATGTTTGGTATTTATATCTCATATGATTGCTTAATTTATTGAGGAGCTTCAAGTCTAGTTGTTTTAATTAAATCATCAACAGATCTCCGTTTGTTTTCCCCTTATCTTAATTACAATAATGTTTCGTTACAAAAGCTGTGCGAAATGGGAACTTGAGTAATATGCAATGACATAAAAGATAAAAAAATAAATAGAATAATTTTAGCATCCAATCTGTGTAAACTTTCTATTAATAAGCCAATTATATGTCAAACACATCTGGTCACGAATTTCATACGCCAAGGACATTTATATTTGTCCAGGTTTTAACAGCTGGTGTGTCGCCGCGATTTGTCGTTTGTATGTAGATACCTTTACGTCTTGAGATGGCCGCGCGCACTCCAAGCGTGGTGTTCAATCATACGACTGCCTGCTATCTTTGAGATTATAATGAAACTTTTATGACTTCAATTTTTGTTATGAACAAAACTTTGGACGGACAGAAATCTCTTATACGTTATATTTTATATAGTTTGCGCTATAAAATTTTATCTATTGTATCTATGGTTATTTCTTATAAATGTACGTTAACAAGCGTTGGTTCGCGTTTTATTTCTTTTCTTTTCTTGTTTGTGCTGATTTATTTACAGTTAATAGTCAGAGTATGATATATTTTTCAGGTTGACGAATACAACAACGGTCATACATAATGCTAATATGATTTTGCTTTCTAAAGTTTTATGTTATGGCGAGTAGAATTTCTTTCTACGGGTAAAATTTAACCTGGCCTCGTGAGCGATTATGCAGGCAATAATGCCCTTGATCTGAATTTCACATTCATAGGATTATAAATTCATAATTTACTAAAAATAAACCAAATTGTAAATAAATTTGCATGTGCATTCATAACTTGTCATCCAAATTATAATTTATTGTATTATAAAATCAATGTTCACTGATAAATAACAGCATATAATTATAATATCATAATCTATGGAAACTGTTTATCTTATTGACATATTTATTGAACACTAAACCACGCAACTCACCAATACTTATTTGATTTCCAACAATATTTTATTGTTACTAAACTATAGTAACAAAAACCCAACTAAATGTAATGACGATGTAAATTTTGTAGTTAAAAAAACATAAGATAAAATTAAATCTGATACAACAATAAGTATTGTGCTACCGGTTGCAATCATTAGAATTGATGACGGTAACGTTACTCAAAACATGTTAAAAAAATATATGAGAGCCAATCAAGTGAGTACAGGAGCTCACAATGCTATGTCTAATAATGAATAAGATGTGTTCAATGAAGTATTACCGCGTAATAAAGACGGGGAAGGCAGACACAAAGGTAAAGAACGTAATGATTTGGAAGTGAGTGGATGTGGAAGCGTGAATGCGAGGAGCGAACCATGAAAATTACATGCGAAGCTCAATCGCAGCCGCTCTTTTGTGTTGCACAATGTGGGCACAATGGTCGGTCAAGGACTTTATGAAGGACAAAGGGTTACGAGATGAGAAGGGAAAATTGAAATCGGTATTGCTTATGAATTTTTAAAGTAATGATAAATAGGAAAATACTGAAATACAATCTTGAAATGTTTTCTCACCTAGACATTCATTAACATAACATCACGAAGCAAACTAAACCTGTCTTGTTAATCATTATATTTAAATACATATTTGACCTTGTTTAAGCTAACTACAATATTGCCAAAACAACTCTCATTACAGGCAAAACTGTAGAAGCAAAAACAAAAGCCAACATAAACCATAATAGAACTGTTACTATGGAGAGTATGGACAGCTTGAATTATGCAAATTCCATACGTGTAAAATCTGTTGTGACTCACACGGGGCATTGTACCGAGTTAGAAGCATCAAAGTGAGATCAACCTGAATAAAGGCATCCGCGCTGGACCGACGAAGGGGTAGTACAATGTCGGCGAGGTCCGAACAAAAACTGACATCACAATACGTTGGGCCAACAACAGTGGCCGCTCATAAATCAACCTCAAACAAAAGTAACAATAGTATTGAGGGTACCTTATAAGAGATCTTAGCATTGTGCTTATTCTTTGATGTTCACTAATAAAACCTTTGATTAATATCGTATAGACGGAACCAGTTGGTATGCAAATAATGATGCTCTAAAGGATTTGACAGTAGTTGGATCACACGTGCTGGGGTTTGGACAAAGACTAATGCTACATCTTCTTTACAATGCTTTGGTTGATTCTTTGCTGTACCAGCTAAGTCCAAGTTGACCGATTCGGAAATTTGGTGTTATTTTTTCTACATGAATTCTTGTTTTGTTGTTATAAGTAACATTCCCTAACTACTCAACCTTTATAATCACTTGGATATAAAATGGTAGGTACTTTACAAGTTTTATTTAGAGGTCATATCATTTTTTATCAGATCTACAACATTATAAAATGATGTAAAGCTCTTGTAACTTAAACTTTTTCAATATTTATTATAAGAGCTGTGAGACGGTTAGGTATCAAATAAAGTAATTATGAAATAATTCTAAATATAAACTTTAGGTGTCTATAAAATATCAAAAAATATAGGTCAGGCCTAGTGACCCGAAGATAATTATGTTTTTTAACAGTAGGAATGTTTTATTGTTTCCCATTTCGTCTCGTTTATCAATTAAATTATGCTTAATTTAGGTTAGCAGATATCGGTGCTAGCTATCATTGTTATTATTTTGGTCAGTTGAAGAAAATCTATATACATTGTCACCTCTAAAATGGGGCAAATCTGATTTAGTCAACGGGTCGATTGTTATCGAATTTAATACTATTTGGTACAATATTATCTATTAATGGCTACTGTAAATACAAGTACTTCCTATGTAAGAAAGTTACATTCCTAATGTTTAGCAATCAACATAAACAAATGTTGTATTGGCTGTTTCATTACTAAAGTTCTGTTAATTCATATCAATTGTAAAATTTATCGTTTGTGTAGTCACTTTGTGTGAATTGTCCTATTTTTAACTCAGATATTATATCTATTTAAACTCCAAGTTTTGTAAGTAAATCACATAAATCATGTGAGTAAATTACAATCTCAATAATATTGAAAACTGAAACTTTTCAATTTTAATTTATTGACTGGCGAATGCTTGGCTCAGAGCAAAAAGAATAACCAATGATACACACATCTAATTTTAAGTTTATAGATTTTAGTAAAATCCTTGAACTATCTGTTTTACGATTAGATTTAATCTATCAGAAGAATATTATTTTTAAAAGTAATGTATGTACGTCTGGCATTTTTTTTATTGAAAACTAAACATGCATAGACACAAAGTCAAATAATAACAACATCCGTTTCCTATTCGAATGTTTTTTTTGTTATTCGTAATAACAGAAACTTGTCTGCAACTTTTTATTAATGCATATCTATAAGTAACATGATTTATATGAAATCCAATAAATTTTATTAAGGCAATTGAATCGTAAACATTGTTTGTAATAAACATTAAAAATATTCGTAGATTATATCTAAGTAAGTATTACTGTAAGTCAACTAGATTCCTTGATGCTTCGAAAATGCAAAAATGCAAATATAATAAAATTACTGCATTTAACATTGAGACTAGGATAATGCATAATATCTTCTTTTAAGACTTTTTTTGGAACAATTAGAACAAACAGACATATTCAATACCAAGAATGAAATTTCAACAATTCTAGAAAAGCATAATTTCTAACAACGCTTGTATTCAAGAACAGTAGGAAGTTCTATTTGAATGATTATTCGAATCTGATACTAAAACATCTAACAATATCAATGGACAGTAGGTCGCGATATTAGCACACATGGTACGAATATTAATACAATGTATCAGAAAATGTCACTTTGAATAAGGGCTGTCACTGATACAATCAATTTAAATCATCTTAAAGATTCATTAACAGATGTCGAAGATGTGATGTAAGCAGTAGCAAAACTAGCGGGAAGACCCACACAAAAATACTGATAATAACAAAAATTGGCCAATTGCGAGTGGATGTAAGGTTTTGTTTATAAATAGATTGACATATTTTTGCATATTTTCGAAAAATATATTACTATTTTCTCTTTCGCAGATAAATACATTCCGTATGGCGACACAGTAATTTCGATCAAAGTTAAATGGACAAGTGACCATTTAGCTTTGACGATCTAATATTTTCTAATCATTGACACCCCTGTCAACGATGTATAATTTTATTTATGACTTTCTTTGTTCTCTGAGGTTTGTGCCAACATCACATTCTATTTGTTCATGAATAACTCGTGTGATATACGAACTAGTGAAATAAAAATTGTTATTTTGCTCATAATTCTAATACTGTCAAATTCTTCAGTTAATATAGGTACAGCCTTTATTTTCGGTGCTGTTAATATTGGTTCAGGTTGACAGCAGGACGCTTGCATGGGTGATATGTCATTGTAAAAGTCGCATCCAATGTTTTCAGGGTAATTTTAATTTGTCAAAGTAAAAAATAGGTCTTTGTCACTTTGATCGATTGTACGCTCAGACGGACTGCGATTATTTATTTGATTCTATTCCAAAGTTTTATTTATCCGTTAATCGATTTATGATAGTAGTAGTTCAAAGAATGAGACATAAAGGTTAAAATTATAATGCTAGAGATAATTTTCCGGACAATAAAAATATGACTGACAATAAAATTTTCCAACTAATCTGAAGCTCAAAGATAACATCTGGTCACAATTAAAACGTCAAAAAAATAACAACAGAAAACTTTTAAGAGAAACGTCAACGATGAATCTCTCGCTAATAAGGCGTCACATAAACAATGTTTTTTTTCGCCATTTTCAATTTGGCACTGCGCATGCGCGCCATGCGTCGTTGCCTCCTAACATTGACCAATTATTGCACACACCACTCACGCGCCTTTGAAGTCTAAAACATAAAATTTGTAAAAAACTGCGAGAGTCAATGATAATTATTTATTATTTTCTTCGAACCCATTTAGGAGTGAAGCAAATTTATTATGTTGTGGTATAAGTGACAAGTGAACGGCGATGACACGAACGCTGTGCCAAAAACAATAGTGCCTATAACAACAACTTCTACTGATACTTTTGATGTTTAGTCATGTACTTGTGGACTTACTGACGAGCTCATTAACATTAGTTTAATAAGATCATCAACTGATGTTAATATAACCTTCGAAGAAAACTATCATACTTTCAATTGTCAGTCACATTTATGTAAACCTATGGATAACACACAAATACGTATTATATGATTAGCATATTGTACAAAAATATGGGTTTGAACAAAATATTTGACCATCGTAATAGATAATGGAGTGGGACATCAGCTAAAACTTTTTCACCATGAAAAGTTTTAAGCTTGCAAATTTTATAATAAGTTTTGTAGTATATAAACAACATCATACATTAAAAAAAATTGTGAGAGAATGAAAGAAAATCGGAAAGACGAATAACAATATCTCTCTAAAATATTAAACCATTATATAAATTCCAACATATAAATATATCCGTCTTATTACTGAAATTACTTTGTGTTTCGTATATAATTTTAACAGCCTGTAACAGTTGGTATGCGTCCAACAAATTTACATCATTCATCACCTCCTCATCAAAGTCATCATTAAACATCTTATCACTTGACACGTCAATATCATTACGACTTGTCCATTCAATTACAATCAGAGAGCTTTCGTGTTTGATCCTATTATTACATACGAAATACACTAAAGAAATTCTTCGAGAAAAATGCTTAGAAATATTATTGGAGGTTTCACAATGGATCGCGGGTCTTTGATGTGACAAGAGGGACTAATCAATGGTTATCGATAGAAACATGCTTTGATGTTAAAATGGAAGTAGTAATGAAACATTAGACCTTAGCATCCAATATTTTTGAAGATGGACGTAAAATACTAGGCAATAGAGTCCGTTTCGCACGAGACACTAACATTTTTGTGGCAAGATTGTAAATGTCGGTGTTCCGTGTTGAATTTTATTGCAAATGGTACAAGCATAATATGTATCTGTTCATGTTATAATGTGCACTGTAACACATGGGGATTACTTCAAGAATTTGTAAGCTTATTTATCTTACCGACGACTTTTACAACCTTTGTTACAAGATACTTTGAATTCATCTAAGAATCATGTTCGTTTTGTATAAAAAAATATACATTTTGTATTTTCTTTGTGTTCTTTTATGTTTTGCCTTTCATTAAGAATTTATTGGATATATGTTGCCTACAATGTTAATATCAAAACATCTTGTATTTTATACATTATAGCTTTTTTCAAGGTAAAAATATGCTAGCTGTTGCCTAAAAAAATCTAAAAATCGGATTCAGAATATATACTCGTACTGTCTTAACAATCCAACAGTGAACACATCGCGGAAATCGATTCTAATTCGAACGTCTGTATCGGAACTGTACATCGATGTATCGATATACCGCCGAGCCCTCTTGTTTGTCGGATCGATTATTCCACTTCATATCACACTTATTGGGTTCAAACAAGTCTATCGAAGATACTGGTTACGATTGTGACGTAATTATGTACCTAATTAATTGGTTCTTTATATTACATACATTCGTACTTATTTATAATTAACCTGTGTCTAGTTTCATATTTACGCCTTTTATTTATTTTTAAATATTGCTTATAAAATTTGGACCTAATAGTTTTAAAAATACAATTTAATTAAATGCGTATAAGTTTGAAATGGTTCTTAAAACGCTAGATTTTGTTGTAGATGTCCAAACTGAAGTTTGTCAATAACTAAAATGATTAAGAACTTAAATCTTCTATATTTTACAACCTGATATTACATCTAAATTATTTGGAATTAGAAAATATAATTATTCTTATTTCTCTTCAAAGACGAAACTATGTCTTCTATCGCAAGCTGTGGACCAACCTAACAATTTCTTAAGGTTACTCCAGAGAATAGGGTATTTCGTGTAGTTTCCAAGTCTATTCATTTCTATAATGTAGTGTTATTGTTTGTGAGCAGTGAAAGCGCATTGTTCTACAGCACTGCTGAACAATAGTTAAAGTTCGTGACTGTTCGTAGAAGACAAGCTATGTTATTCTCTAAAGACATTTGTAGAAACGTTTACACCTAACCAACGTTTAATTACAAAATACTTAAGAATTAAGTTGCGTCTAGAAATCGAAATATTAGTATATTTATTTAAAATTAGGATTATAATTGAATTCCGTGGCATATCCAGGATTATGTTTTAAAGAATTGCACACCTACGGGAAGATTGATATAATGGTCTCCTAACAGATGGCGGTTACCGCGGCCAATCACATTAGATACTAGCCAACTACGCAGAGGATATTGATTTATAATTATTTATTTATTATTATTACTTTTTATTTTTAATCACTTTCTTGCTTATTTAGCATTAGAAATATAAGTCGATTAAGCACCCACCTCAAAGAGTTCTCTGTATCACCCTAAGGTTGACTGGTAGATAATGCCTAAGGCATTAAGTCCGCCTTTGTACAAATTTTGTGTGCAAGAAGATAAATAAAAAAAATATATATATTACAGTGCACAAGTGTATGCGCAGACACAAGCGCACTGTCTATTCCTTCATAGTCATAGTCTGATGGGGCGGAAATCTGACACGACTGGAGAGAAATTAGGCGCAGAACCATCGGCTTAACGTGCTCTCACAAGTATTGTTTTTTAACTTTCGCGATTTTTATACATATTAGATATATTTCGGGACTTAATCGCGTGAATTATTAAAAGGTGCGAGCGGTGCAATTCGTTCGTACCTTTAAATAATTCACGCGATTAAGTCCCGAAATATATCTAATATGCTCTCACAATGTTTGATAACGGTCACCCATCTATAGACCGCCCAGTGGTAACGTTGCTTAACCTTGCAGATATCTTGATTTGCTCGGTCGCCACTAAGTCTGTGACCCCTCAAGACTCGAATACCTGTGAGGAAAGGGGTTAACAGAGGCTCCAGGCCCATACCATCAAATTACTGCAACTGCAACCCAGTGCTCTTTACACATACAAAGCAAGAAATTGTCTTACCAGCCTTACCTGTTTCAAACTCTATAGGTGCGATTTGATCTATAATTATCATTCCAAAACATATTTCACCATAAAATACGAACGCTATTAAGATCCGTTGTCCACAATTATAACATCTAAATATATTATTGTTTTTAAACTTTCGCGATTTTTATACATATTAGTTATATTTCGGGACTTAATCGCGTGAATTATTTAAAGGTACGAACCTTTTATTTACCCGACGTTTCGATCGAATTGCACCGATCGTGGTCACGGGTCGACTGATGGCAGCTTAGCGATGTCTCCGTGAGGCGCGGGGTTTTTCAACTACCCTCGCCTGGTCTTGATAATTTTGATAATTTGTACTGTCGGTACTTCTACACACTACACTTACAACGTCTTTACACTGAGGCGCGGTGTCTTTACGGCTACGATTACATTTGTTGATAACAGGGTTCCAAGATGGTGAGAGCCGGTATCCATCTTCTCGGTTGAAATTCTTATACTTCTTGATCTCAACCGCCTCGCGTACTATCCTGGAATAATAGTGGCGATCGGTGGAAAGTACCTGTGGCTTATGCAATTCTATCCAGTGATTTGGTCCTGATTCCAACAAATGCTCAGCGATAGCAGACTTGTAAACTTGACGGTTTTTTACAGCAGCGATATGTTCCTTGACCCTGTCTGCGATTGTCCTTTTGGTCTGTCCGATATAGGAACTACCGCAACTGCAATCCACCTTGTACACGCCGGGTGTTTGGAGCGGAATAACATAACACAACCGAGAAGATGGATACCGGCTCTCACCATCTTGGAACCCTGTTATCAACAAATGTAATCGTAGCCGTAAAGACACCGCGCCTCAGTGTAAAGACGTTGTAAGTGTAGTGTGTAGAAGTACCGACAGTACAAATTATTAAAATTATCAAGACCAGGCGAGGGTAGTTGAAAAACCCCGCGCCTCACGGAGACATCGCTAAGCTGCCATCAGTCGACCCGTGACCACGATCGGTGCAATTCGATCGAAACGTCGGGTAAATAAAAGGTTCGTACCTTTAAATAATTCACGCGATTAAGTCCCGAAATATAACTAATATCTAAATATATCAACCGTAACCACATTTATGGGTACTCCAACCGATTTATACAAAACATTATAATACCGTCAAAACGACATCATTTCACACTTACTAACATTACTAAAGGGGACATTAAAATCCCGAGAGCTAACCGCAACAAGACACTTGACGACCTAAAACCGCAAGTAAACGTTACATTACAAAATAAAGCCGAAATATGTATTAATGTATTAAACAAACCCGTTGATGGCATTAACGGATTGACAAACACCGCAAATTGTGATTGTGATGTCTCGAAAGGGGTTAATAATAAACGTATAGGTAGGAGTACGTTGGATGTTGTAATTCAGTTAGAAACGTCTGCAGATTGAGCTATTGTGAGAAGGATTGATTCGAGGAAGCGTATGGAACAAATGTTAGTTTATAGCATTGTTTTGTTATTAATTACTAGAGTGCAGTAGGTGAAAGGTTGAATGAACGACAATGTAGAGATTAATGAAGGGTTTTCAGGTGAAATATTTGTAGTGTGAGTTGATTATGTTGAGAAGAACCATTGTTTAGATGCTTAGGGTTCTATGCTTAGAAATCCTAGTTACTTAATAGTAACTACGTCTTAGCAATACAACAAAGTTACCTTACTGTTGATATAAGTAAGAATACTGCTGTAAAACATGTTATTTTATTATCATCATCAATTACTTCGCGTATATTTTTATGTCTTTCAGATATTTTCGTCTTTATACAACAATTTGTTAACATTTATTCATATTTATCAGCGGGGTAATCATTCAACCCTCGATCTCGTCCTTCGTGGATTAGCTTCGAGGATTTGGCCCCCTTTCGGTTACGTTGTCCTCAAATGATATTTTATAGGACAAACACCGGCCGGCCCCTGCAAAAATAATATGTGTCTGGATCTAAATTATTCACAAAGGTGTAGCACCGGCGAACCAACCTTATGAATAATATATAAATCATTCGATATTATTTGATGCAAACTTGCCAGGATATTCTATGTGTTTTCCTATGAACACAACTTACTGGTTTTAGTGTGGTGTATTTTTGTAGAATAAGCTTAGTAGAAAGGTAAAAATAAATGCTTTAATGTTAAGGGGTTCTATGAATACTTAATCTGTTTTGTATTTGACTTAATAATCACTTGTAAGTCGAGCTTTATCATGTTTCTAGTAGCAAACTAAATTTAAACGTAGATCATTGCAATGTCACCTTGTATAATTTCCAGGAATTAACAGGCAGCGAATTAGAAAGAGATGACTGATTGATTTAACTTTTTATAATCTATATTTTATTTGATGCTTTTCAAGTCGTAATATCAACTGAATTACTCAACAATATTGTCAATAGCGTAAAGTAGATATTATTCACAAACGTAACTATGTTTTAGTACCAGTGAGTTAGAATGTCAGACGGCAATGAGACAATAACTGGCCCTTGGGGTTCAAACGATCGTCTGCGCCCCTTCAGTCGCATCTTAGAGAGGGGACTTTAGTAGTTACTACTAAAATGTCTTGGTCCATTGCAAAGTTAGTATCTACTTTTGTTTTATGATGAAATAGTGGATTTTGTTTCTTTTTGTTTTGTTTCGTATATTATGTATCAATACTACACCTTTGTACTATAATGTCTAAGTAAGTTATGAAAAGCCAATTGAATGTTGACTGAAAGTATTATTGACATTAGGCAAATTACTGTAAACCATATTTCATTAGAAAATAAGTACTAATGTAATATAATGGTCTTACCATGAGCAATCACACTTAATAAAGTAGCTATAAATTACAACGATCACAGAACTGTCTCAACTATCGTAGGTCTGCACTTAAGCAAATTCCAATATTGTAAAACATCAATAGTACTCCGCCCTTCCTAGTTTATGTTTCGGCGAGCAGCCGCCGCATTGCCCCTGAGATTTGACAATAATTCTCGATAGCTCCTCTATTCTACCGCTTTCAATGAATACTGAATTGAGACCAACTCCGTACATCTTAGACACAACCTATTTCAATTTAGATTATTGCTTCCCTGTTCACGATGCAATATCTTAATAGTTAAGTTTGTAAGGATTCCCTCGCAAACTTAACTTCAATCAGCATTTATTGAAACCCGCACATGCAAATCTCAAAAAACAACCTCAATGCTAAATGTAATCAGAGTCTAAAGATGAATAATGAAATCCAACTGTGTATTTTATTCATTGACCTTCCAAAATTAACAGAGATAACGTCCACAAAGGCTGGAATTGAAAGGTGCCCCTTTCACTGATTCGCCACTCTTTAATCTACAATCGAAACAAAACTGGGCTCGTAACGCGATTGTCTGTCTGTTCATTTACTTAGCAAATTATTCTTTGTCGAACGGAAGAGAAGGCTTTGAATCCATTAATTCCCTGATGGGGTCACAAAGAGGTGGTACGAATTAAAATAATGTATTCTACGACTTCAATGGGGCTCCCTTCGTCCGGTGCGCGGCTGTTATTACAAGAATAATGTATTTAAATCAGAGTCTGCTTTCAGATGAAGATGTCCCGCTTTGTGAGTCCACCGAATAAGTGATCACGTACGTTGCCATTAGGATACGTTTTATGTGCAAATTATAGCCTACCATTTTTGAGCTTGCTCGAATTTCAACGCAGACGCGCAACGAACAATTTGGGTTCGTTAGAAAACTTTTAATACTGGCATCATTGTGCCCGTGTTTGTGGTGAAAAATATACGTGAATTGTGAGTTCAGAACATGCACGAATGAACATGCACATTTACGACTGTACACAGACATATAGATAGTCTCTTATTAGCAAATCCGTGCATAGAGACAAGCGTATGATATACAAACATCAAATTAATCCCAACGTCAAAAGGGTTTGTGAACTACCCTCTGTTAACAGATAATTTAGAATATGATCACCCCATCGCCGAATATTTCCGAACAAACATTTCGATGTATTTATTCTGGTGTTTATTTTGTAGCGTAATATGTCGTGTTCCACTTTGATGTCGTGAAATCGCTTCTGTTCTTTGTCAGCCACCCAAGGATTTACATCTATTACTTTAGTCATTTAATTCTCGGTTTTACTGCTATCTATTTTGGATTTAGAATCCTTTGTAACATGATAGGGGGTTAGGACTGTATCGAGTTAGTTTATTTCGTATAGAATTATTGCATATGGTTGGTTGGAGTTTGTTTGGCAGTATGAATGGTTCATTATATGTGGGGATACTTTGAGCGCGACTCGGCTATTTGCGATGTAAACCATTGTTTATGATTTGGACAATTGTTTGTGTTGCACTGTCAAAGGATGTGCACTTGTTTGTTTTATGATGGGGGAAGGAGATGACGATAGGATAAACAACGCTACATTGTGGAGGAGCTGAATGACAAGAGGTGACTTGTGCGTCATTATTTTTATAGCAGCAGTAATGATTGTGCTAAATGAAGACTGATTTGTTATTCCAGCGACTTTAGATAGAATTGTAATAACATTGTATTCATATTGTTTCTAATAGAATACATGTGCACGACTTCAATGTTTTCAACGTTTACCAATGCTATCATACCATTCAGCCAATATTCTTCTCCGTGATCCAATTATGAAGACACCAAACGATTTAATGTGGCAAGTTTGAATATTAGCTATTATTGATTGCAATATTGCTGATGATCGATTTCAAGACTGCTTCTTTTATAGGTACTATTGCAAGTACCATACCTGTCAACCTTAGTTAGTTACTAAGACCAGGAATTATTAAAGTATTTTTTATAGGCATTTCTTGCTAATTACTTTATTAATACAATAATTGCATTTTTGGAAGATAGGGAAATTCCGGCCCCGGTTTGGTCTTGGGTTCGATTCCTGGATCTGGAATTGATTTTTGTTTTTCTATCTTTTAAAAATGCAATTATTGTATTAATAAAGGGAATTAAGGTACTCCGCAATCGATGTAACTTAGTTAAAATGTCGAGCAAGTCAAAAAATACGGATGAATATTTTACTCGTAATAGGTACTCGTCACGTATTGTAAAATATCAGCAAAGCTTTTTATTGGATAATACCGTGTAATAACCTAGGTTAGTTCAGGATACCAAGTACCATTACCCAGTAAGAAGATAGTTAATTAGGAGGAGCTTAGCAATAATCTAGTATGTACATATTCAACAACCAATTTTTAACAATCAAACAATATTTTTACAAGAACGTGAACATTGGAACCAAAGTATTCCTTTGCAAAACTGAAGGGGCTTCTTGACTCGAACGCGCCACTCATTTTCATGTCAACTATTTTTCTACAACTTTTTGTATCCACTGTTTCCTCTACAGTATTTTCTGGTTCAAGATGGTGGAAAACCTGTTTTGTGAGCTTTCGTTTTGGATCAAAGCGGATAAAAGCCATATTTGTGCTTCCATAACGTGAAGTACTTAGGTACTAGAGACTTGGAAGGTATGGGTAAGGAAGATTCGATAGAAGCTTGTGATCGATTAGTGCAATTCTATGATTTAAAATGAAAATAATTTCGTGTTTTAGATATATTATGTTTAGAGGTAGAAACAATGGTTTTTAAAGAACAAATCCACATTTCGATATAATCTTCTTCATTTTCGTTTGTGCCTACAATTTATAAGTACCTATATTCTAATGCTTATATGATTATAGAGTGGTAGCAAAGGGTTCATCCATATTTGAAGCAAATAGCACACAAATCACATCTAAAAAAACTAGTTCATCTGAATAGCGTTTAGCTGCACTACATTCGTTCGTTTTACTCGCATTTCATTTCCCAGTGACCTAAGGACACAATGTCTCTCATCAGGGCCTCTTGTTTAGGGAAAATCGTCGAGCCGTCGTTCTATCTTTATACACCTTAATTGTTGATATTACGTCTTATAGTGACATTAGTATCAAGATTTCTATAAAATTGGTTGATATTTGTTTCTGTTTTGGACTGTTTTTTACTTTTTTAGACGCGTCAGTTTGTGCGTTTGGCTAAGTCAGTCATGGATAGATAAAACTTATATTATTGGCCATAATATTGCGTTACATTTTATAATATTTACATAAAATTTGGACCCACTACAAATTCAGATAACCTGAACTTAAGCCATTATTATATTATCGATATCATAAATAAAATCAGTAGCCCAGAAGCTAACAGGACCACTACGTATCAAATTGCACTACGTAAAATAATAAAAAAGCTAATAAGTTAAGTTCTCTACCGACAAAAGTAAGTTATCAAATCATATTTTATTAATGACAGTAATGATAAAAAAAACGCCAAAAATGCAGAAGCAAGTATTACTTCATTCCCCAACAAACGTCTAAAGCACGCAAAAGAAGATTACACTGTGCACGACATAGAACAAAGCCGCACAATATACCACGGTGATTGGACATTGTGCACGGCGTATTAACTGTATTGTTTGCAGAGTAATCATAATGCCGTCATTACCCTCTAAGGGCGGGTGGAGATGCGGAAAAGTGTGGAGATAGATTCTGTTTTTGAAAGAGTTTTATGTAAGCGAAAACGGCTTTGAAATAAAAATACGAATTCATTATCGAATAGCAGGATTTGCGGGCGGTTATGAGTGTTTCTAGTTAGGTGTAGTACGTTAGTAACCTGTTTTAGAAAGGAGAGAAGAAAAAGAAGAAGTACAGATAGTATTTGAACTTACAAAATTTAAATAAGTAAATAAAGGATTTAGGACCTGGAAGATAGTAAGGATAAAGGACCAGTTAGGTCTAAAGGACTTACCTCCTTTTAAAAATTTTGATCCACATTATCTTTTAACAAATTGGATTCTGTTGCCATCATCCATCTATTTAATTATATTTTGTATAACACTGTTAGATAATTATTGATACGAAAAATTAAAACATCTTCATCGGCCAACAAATTCTTGTGAATCAAACATTTCCTTAATCTATACTAATATTATAAAGCTGAAGAGTTTGTTTGTTTGTTTGAACGCGATCATCATCATCATCGATCAAAAAAATATATAGTGTTGGATTGCCCATTTATTAAGAAAGGCAGATATACATCACGCTATGGCCAATAGGAGCGGAGCATCAATAAAAAATGTTGCAAAAACGGGGAAAATTGACACAGACGACGTTGCGCAGGTCAACTAGTCTTACATACAATTCTCAATATCATCACGAACAAATCAAACTTTTTTTCAAAAGTTCTTCTCCATACTATTTGTACTTGGCCACTCGTCTCGCGTTGTCGCGTACCGATGGGTAATTTCCCCCATTGTCAGGCGCAAGAAAATGTTCACAACGATCCGTGACGACTAGATGTGGTAACACCTATTGACCTAAATTGATGTAAACATTTTGTTTCACATTTAGATGGGACGGTACAAAAGACAAGATCTGAATCGCAAAACAATCGCATTGCTCCAAAGAGTAATCAGGTTACAGGTGGACATTTAAGAATATAGTTTGTTTATTTGACATGAAATATAAAGCGTAATGATTATAACCAGAAAAATAAATTATTTAATATATCGCAAAAGTAAATAAAATAAGCATTCACATAATTTCTCACATAATCGTTTTATAGAAACATTTTAATATAAAGTAATGTTATTACAATTTCGAAAAAAATACAGTATATTGAAGATCAAACAGAGTAAGTGGTGGGACAAAATATAGACATAGTTCGAGCTGCTGAATATTACACATGACAAATTATATAAGCATTTCAAAATGGAATGGATGTTTTGACTTCGGTCGCATGTTTATCCACTATTTACACTTATATTTTTTTAATTATATTATTTATGTTTGCTTTCTGGAACCTTTTCAAACACGTTATAAACTATAGCTTTACGACCGGCAGCTTAGGTGGAAGTTTCTTTTTCTTGCGGTTGAGAAAGCTAAACAAAATCCAATTGTTATTGATAACGTTGTTTATATTCGTGCTATAGATATTATCTTAATAGAGTGGACATTTGTTCCTCGTAAATACAATGACATCAAACCTTTTAGTTTTTTGTTAAGTAGTCGCAGTTCATAGGGATTTACGACAACGTGCTGAAAAATATTTTAAAGATGCCATCGCATTAATGTAAAATTTTCACAATTTACTGCTTTATTATTCTTCAACATTGTCATCGCCCATTTTTACAACCGGAAAACGTTTATCATGATTTTGTAAACTCAATTTTTAATAATATTCTGCCTCATCTAGTATATCGTCACATTTATCAATAGCTATTACACTTGTTACTACATTTTGTTCAAGTTTCTGTGCGTGGGGAGTTTTCTTGTAATTCGCTTCGATAATTCGACCTCCCTTCGCTTCACTCAATAGAAGCCAATTGTGCGATGCAGCGCTTGTTTTGACATGTCATTTTATTTTATTTTTCTTTGAAAGTCGTTTTCGTATGTTATTATTAGCATTCATTTTGGTTTTTATTGAGAAAATAAAATAGGGTTGAGTGATGAAAGAAAAGTAAGTTCTGAGTGAATAAAATTTAGGAAACATTTTAAACAAATTGGAAATATGTAATTTGACTACTAATAAGGTGTATGTTATTGCTCCAAATATTCACCAAGCGATTCAAGGCACCAAGAGCATCAAGAGTTCCAAAATCTAGACGCGTCATTCATTACCGTATCGGTATATTTATTAATAAACAAAGATAAAATGAAATAGATTGAAACATTAACAACAAACAAGAAAGTGGGCTCATCGAAACCTAATTTTGAACGAGAAGACGGCATAAAACTTTTTTCCATCTTATTGTGAATAAACTTATTATAGAATAGAAATAATTCCGTTACTGGAAGATTTCTGCCAACGGTGTTTTTCTTTTCAACTAAAGGAAAAAATGTTTCTTCGTTCCTCATTCAATTACCGAGTCTTCACAATATTTTTCTATTTAATTTTTATTTTCATTGTCCTCTCCTGTCGCCCGAGACTTTTATTCGCTTATTTGATTTCAACTGTTTTTATTATGTCTGCTTCCTCAAAAATGTATTTAGATTTAATACATTTTGCTGATAAAACGACTTTTTAAATTACTTCCTTTCGTGATTTAGATTTTTATGTAATTGTTTCATTAACCTTACTTGCACTATGATTGCCGGTTGTAATGATATTAATGAATTAAAATGCATCTAATTTTCCCACACTTATAATGTAGCATCAATTCTCAATTAATCTGTCATCTCCGTACAGATTTTATTGAGCGATCACCTTTACCTAGATGATATTAATACATTGATCTGGTAGAACCTTAGCCGTTTATCTAAGACGAGTTGGCAATTTCCTACGTCAAATAGATTCGAGGCAAGGCACTCGTTACGTTTACTTAGACCGTCCGTCCGTCCGTCCCTCGTTTTCTGATTAATTTCTAAACGGATGCACATGTTAATATCTCGTATAAATTAGAAGTCGGTTCCAGATGTGACATGATCGACTGATTTGTTCAGCGAAGGTGTGGCGATAGTGCTGTATCCTACTAAATACTCGTATGATGTAATGACAGTAGAAAAGGATTTGCCATTGTTAACTGCTCTTCTTTAATTTGTGTGTTATACTATTATTTTACTTTGATTTTGTTTCGTCGTGTCATCTATTACTATGGTTTCTTTTGGGATTTTTCTAAAGATTACTTTCGTTGAGTGCAATAGCTGATCTCTGTTGGTATTTTACCATAGTTGTTAAGTAACTGGATACGTTTGCGAATACAATAGGTGGACTAATAAACTAAGAAGTTGTCAAGATCGTTGAATTATATCACCTGACAGGACAATAAATGTGATAGTTTAAGTTTAGTATCAACCATGTACCTAATGCGCGTAATAAATCAATAAGAAAATTCTATACAAATAGTTGTAAGTCTAGTAAAACCTGAAAGATAATATTTGCATTTCACAAGGAATTTGAAGCAATAACGAATATTCATATATGCAATCAAAATTGAATATATTAACAATCAATATTGATTTAGAGTGTTATGATAATGAGGATTTTTTAAATTATGATGTCTTTAACGTAAACGGGTTATAACAAAAGCTACAAGAAATACCATCCACTAGGTACTAATCTATACTAACGTTTGTAAATTTGAATAGAAGAGGTATTCTCCAAAACTACATTGTTAATTTTGATGACATTTGAAGTGGCGTAAACAAATTTGGAAAATAACTGAAACCATGGGAGGCTGCTATTCACTAATATAACCACTTGAAAAAATGATATTCAGACAGTCATGAACCATTAAATGGTATTCAAAACTTTACATCAATTAAACAACCCTTTTATCACTACAGCACCAAACCATTTAAAACAATTTTAGTGTTCGAAGGGGAGGTGTTTACAAAAACAATTTGCTACCAATTCGGTTAAGGCATTGTTACGGCGCCCCATAGCAAATTGAAATCGACTTGCACCATTGAACTGCAAGTTATTGTTTCTGATTGTACGTTAACCAGTGAAAATAGTTCGTAAAACTTTAGTTACTTTGAATTTAGTGTGATGTGTGGGCAGATGAATGTTGTAAATAATAAAGTACATAAATTAGAGGCTGTAACAAAGCGTGATATATGTTGTAAAGGAAGTCAAAGATTTATAGAAGAACGTATTTCAGTCAACAAACACTATGGTTAAAATATGACCAATTTAATGTGACACGAATTTCCGAACGTTTTTACATCAAATTTAAATATTTAAAAGTCAATAAGATCACATAATAATAGAAAAGAGAGAGAATCAGGCATTTTTTGATTTTGTTGTTAAAATAAATGTAGTGTAGCTAGTAAAATGAAAATTATTTTAGCAACTCTGTAGATGAAATATTATGGAACTTATATTTATGCGTCAAATTTTAATAACAATGCAAATAAAAAAAGGTACCTACAATATATGTGTGTGTATTTACTTATTTTCTTAGTCTATAGTCACCTCGTCAACTATAAGGTTTAGCTATATAATAATAATATCTTGGAACAACTCACACAACGTCATCTCATCCCAAACTAAGCAGAACCTATACAACGGCAACCAGACAACTGAAACACATACCTACTTATATATTTCTAAATACAAATATATTATAGATAAATAACACCCATATACGGAATAAACCATCGTGGTCATCC
This sequence comes from Herminia tarsipennalis, assembly GCA_945859575.2. Taxonomy (NCBI): domain Eukaryota; kingdom Metazoa; phylum Arthropoda; class Insecta; order Lepidoptera; family Erebidae; genus Herminia; species Herminia tarsipennalis. The sequence goes on from OX243833.2 coordinate 18,759,927, forward strand.
GACAAAGGTTTATCCTAGGTGGGGATCGAACCCACGACCTCCGGCGGCAGTAAGGGTCACTAACCGCTAGACCAGCAGGCAAGTCAAAATTCTTAGCCCAATAATAGTTTCGTAGCAAGACGGTTACTTTAAATTTTATTGACATTCCAATAATTTCATGTAATTGGTAGCATAATACCAATATGTGGAAACTACCATACAATAGAGAATATAAATATATGGTACAAATGTATCAATTTGAAAGTAATGGTAGTTAATTAAACTAGATAACAAGTAGATATAATCTAAAGTAGCTACCGTTTTACACAATCCATACTAATATTATAAATGTGAAAGTAACTCTGTCTGTCTGTCTGTCTGTTACGCTTTCACGCTCAAACAGCTAAACCGATTTAGATGAAATTTGGTATGGAGATAGTTTGAGTCCGGGGAAGGACATAGGATAGTTTTTATCGCGATAACATCCACGCAGGTGGAGCCGCGGGCCAAAGTTAGTGATTTTATAAACCCAATAACTACAATAAACAAGAAAATGAAAATATTCAGCAGCAAATTGCAGCAACGACGGCCGACGACGTTAAGGTGCACCCTAGACAATTCACTTATCGTTAACGTTCAGCCATGAATGAATTACGATAGGGAATTGTTTGCTTACAATATGTTTTGTCATAGTGAAGACATATTAAGTTATGAAAACAATTTCTTTGAAATAAAACAAGAAGAATAGAAAACTGATTGAATCAAGCACTTAATAAAAACAATGCAGGACAAGGTTAAATTTAACCAGTATTTATTTAATTAAAACATCGGTACAGATAGAATATTATGGTTTTTGCTACAGCCATACTTTATAATAAATTTTACTTGAAGCAATTACACCATAGCGTTAAATTCAAAATTTCGGCATTGCAAATCTTACGGAAAATATTAATTCTGCTAATTTTAAAATTTTATTCCATTTTTATAGCGTAGCAGATCCTTCGTTACTAAAACGTGTTTGCCTATTGACTTCTTGTTCCCATCCCCTTTTGTTTCACGGCCACTAACACAATTTACTGTCAGTGTGCTATTAGGACTTTTCTGTTCTGTATCGATTTGACACCCTTTGTCGAAGATATTTTAAATAGTTCGTTCACAGTCGATTCCTTTAGCTTTTAGGCACAATAAAAATTGATTAATCGCAATTATATGATTTGTCACATTTTGTCTATCTACTTTCCATTATAAACAGGCCTCTGCGTTTTGTATTTCTTTTAGTGACGCCAGATTTTGATAAAAATTGCAAAAGTCCTTTTGGTTTTGACATCAAAACTCACAACACAAGGCATTTCAATCAAGGCTTTAGCTAATCAAAACTATTTTAATTATACTAGTTACTCAATAAACGCAAAGAGTAAAACCCTTAAATTTGAATGTTTATTTTTCATTTAGTTGTCAGATCTGTCTCAACTTTGCAGACTTAAAACAAACTTGGTCTCAACACAAACATTGTTATATATAATGAATATAATTGGTAATGGATTTAGTTAGATTATGTTTATATTCTGTGACCAAGAGTGATTTACGTAGATCACAAATTCTTTTGAAGTTGATTTTAATTAGAAACAAAGTTTGCATGCATATTTAAAGTTCAAGATGACTGGTTAAAAATATATAAAATGAACATAGTTATCAGTCGCGCTTTATAATTTGTAACTGATTTAAATTAAAATACTAATAAAAGCTATAATGAATATAAAACTAAAAAAGAAGTTATTTTTCTCACAATCATTGTGAAACGTTTTGATTATATCAATAATAAATTAACAATTATTATAGATTTTGCCGCCTATACATAAATAATATACCAATCTACTACAAATTAGTTTACTCCATTTGTCACTGAGGTTCAAAGACTGAACACTCCTGCAAAAGGATGACATCAAGTAAACGTTTCAAAATAATCACATCAATACAACAGATACGTAGACAAACATCAAAGCACCGCGCCAGACACTATACGCAAAGGAACCGTTTGTTAACACAATCAATGAAGACGCTTCCAACTCAAATCAGCATCAAAGTACACATGCTACTCTATAATTGTACACACGAGAGAAATCTACAACGTAACATACGATACCTATTGGCCAATCCTCCATAACCTAATACTCACACATTAACAAAATCATTCAGTTTAACAAGACTCACCCCGCCCTTGTAATTTCTCATCAAATTAGGTGTCTGAGATGAAATAGAAGCTGTGTTTAGAGGTCTATCTAACGTTTTAGTACATGAACCAACGGACACCTTAAGTCCAAAGGAGGCAGTAACTGCAATTAGTACAATTAGTAGAGCCCAATTAGGTGCTTTAACGAAGCGAGTTTCGTAACTAGTCGGGGAGTTTGGGTGACAAATACTACGTTTGACGTCTGACCCGAGATCTCGATCAAACAGTAATACTGTTTGTGTACTCTATTTGTATTTTGGATTTAGTCTGTAAATACTCGTTGCGCATTACATAATAATTATATACGTTTAAATATTCAAATTATTGTAAATAGATAGCTATTGACCCGTAATAAACCAATTTAAAGACCTCTAAAGTCATTTATTATTTTCATATTAGTATTTTTGGGTTTAGGACACTTACTTTACTTCATTTTTGCTTTATTTATGACGCAATCGTATCTCAAAGTAACCATTTTTTCTTTTTTTACAGAAACATGTCATCTAAACGAAAGTCTCCACCGTCAAAATTGCAAGAAGGTGCTGCCGAGACAGAGAAGCCCGAAGCCGGCCCAGCGAACCTGGACTTCCCGGACCACCAGGAATCAGACGACAACGAACAACACAGCTACTACAAGTTTTCACCAAGTTCCTCTACAAGGAGTTCCATAAGTGAAGAGGAAACGAATTACGAAGACGAACGACCCTCAAAGAAACAACGATTCGAGCAAACATTAGACATGACAAATAACCTTCTAGTCCCATCATCTTTCCTAAGTCTCCATCAAGTCAATGATCTTCAAGCACGAAGACGTGGCTCTTCAGAATGCAGTAGTCCGGGAGCAGAAGCGAAAGTTTTGGGACTGTGCAACAATAACAATTCATTGTTAAACCACAACAGTGCGTTGTCGCTAACTGCGCCTCATAAGCGGTCTATGGATGACGTGTTGAAGAGATTAACGTCTAAGATGAACAATAGTACGATAAAAGAAGAGAAAAGGCCGACGCCCTCAACGACGCCTGTCAAACAGAACAAGTAAGTAGCATTGATTATTGTGAACAATTTAGACACTATTCTTATGCGATATAGCTGTAATGAGATGAGTAAGATGAAGATGAAGAAGAAGTCGGTAGATAGATAAATTAGGAAAAGACTGGTGGATAAACAATTGGACCAATTTTGGGTAGAGGTAATTAACAACATATTTATTTTGTAATTTGTCATAAATCAAACAGTTCTATAAAAAATGATAACATTGTTTACAGAGTCTGTAGATTTTCTATTATTATGAATCATATATATAATTAGATGAACTTTAAACCATTTCCACATCCAACAATAGTTCGTCCTCTGTCTATCATTGTTCATACCTCATTAGTCTGCGTCTATGCCTATCAGCAATTAATCTATCACCTTCAATTATTGGCAGTTTCCTATACACATTTATCAACTGTTTTGTTTCATTCAGTGTTTACAAAGAGATACGGAAATCATTATTATGTGACGATAATTTATTATGAATCTTGTCACTGATAATGTTATTATGTTTATAAATTTAGGTTCTGATCTTGTTTCCTAGGTCTTCTTTTTATGTATTAAAAACATCGAGTCTTTTTTGCGTTATTTTTTATATTTAACGGTAACTTATTTTCTTTCTTACCTTTACTATAAGACAAGTAACAGATCCAAAAAAGTCTAGTGTGGAATATGCTAGCAGCTATAGATATAGTATCATAGATTTGTTTATACCTTCAATACTATGTAGGTATAAAATAAAAAAGGTTTTTCATGCTCTCTTGAAGGCAATAAAGTAGACAAAATAATGACAGTATTCATCGTCATCAGTTACCTAATAACAAAAATATGCACTAATTTTTCTTTGTCCAACTAATGACGTAACTACCCACAATAATGATACTATTACAGTAATACATGAACAAGCACTGTCGTTACACGGTGAACTAAACCAAAATAAAACGGGCAAAGACCATTCCAAGTTAGTCGTTTACCAGAATTTAATTGGCCATATTACAGCACATTAAAAACAATGTTAGGACCACCGCATTTCACTATAAAAGCTTTAAACGCTTGTTTTACTATGCTTTTATAGATATTTACGTTATATGTCCACTGAGTTCGTGTGACGGAAATCGTAAAGTACTTAGTTGCTAACGTCCTTTAGATTTTTCAATAATTTCTATGGCGTACTTTAAAGTAAAAATAAACACAAATAAATTAGTGACAATTGAGTTAAAATATGAAAGAACAGATATTATATATAGATTAATATTGAAATAAGAAAGGCATCAAATTCCCTATAAACTTTTTTTTCAATAGAAATAATAAATTAGAATTATTTTATGAAATGATGATATATCGATAAATATCGCAGATTATGCTTGTTTAACTTAAAAAGAGTCAGTACTCAATTTTGAAGGTTTATATTGAAAATCTTATTTACAAACAGCTACTGAGTTCTTTCTTGTTACAACAAACGGACCACCCAAAGTACACACTACTTAAACTACAAAATTGTCCTAGCTCACCGTTTCATGGCTAATGCTATTATATTTTACGTGGGTTTAAGTAGCCGATGAATTATTTACAGCCTATAACATTAATGGTGAATAGGAGTAAGTAGTAATTAAACTTAAATATGTATGCCGAGCTACCGGGCATTTGTGATCGTAGACAAAGATAGTGTTACATTTTGCATAACTTGTTTTGATTTGCGTTATGTGTCATAATATCAACATTTTGATTCAATCGTAAAGAGTTATTGCTATTATTTACAACGGTCCTGTTATTGTCATTTGCAGCTTAATTAACCCTTTTTAAATTAATATCAATTTTATTTTAATTAGAGCGTGTATATTTTTCAACTTCAACTTTAGTCAATAAGTAATTATTATTAAACTCTATGGTTACAGTTTTAATGTTTAAGTGTCAGATTCATTAAGCAACAGCAATTTAAGATTACCATAATTTAAATTCACCATCTTCCAACGAACATTCCTTAGAAATCCTGACGTTTAACTCAAATCCCGTTTCGTTTTTGATGTGCTAATGCTTTAACAACGAGTGAATTGTTAGACTAATGTGCGCGAATTAGACTTTAAATGACTTTGCTATCTTTTGTTTTACTGGTATTGTTGTTAAGAGAATTGACAGCATTGTTGTGTTTTAGAATTTCAGTGGCTTTGTTCTATGATGCCTTATGTGAAATGTTCGTGTCTAATCGAAAATGACTTTTATTATCAGAGTCATTGGGTTCTATGTCACTCGTGTCTCGTGTCATTAAAATAATGGCATGCATAGTGTTATCTATGTCGATATTCCTACTTTTGATAAAAATATACCTGCTAAATTAAAATATTAAAATGAAAAAGTTCGATAAGGTCATAATACACCTCGTTATTTTCGTTCACGATTCCGCTGAATATTATCTTCTAGACTGTTATTGTTAAAATATTCTAGTCGTAAAATCTAAAGCTAAAATCATTGCCATATCAACAAACATATTCTATTATAATAACTTGTTATTTGATTGTTAAAGTTAAAATCTAAGATAAAATACTCATCTAAAAGATTGATTCTGCAATATCCAAAATGATGATGTCATAAAATGATAACACCATTGCTAATACTGCCATTTTTTTACATTATAAATATTGAAATCATTTTGAAACCATTTAGGGTATTAAAATCCTAGGTAAATTTAGATACAACTTTGTCATGTTTAGATTTATCCGCCTTATTACTCTCACTGAGTGAAGCAATAATTTATAAATCAACTGGTTCATCAGAATTCACACTTATATTATTTGAGTCTAAAATTTGTTTGCTATCTTTCTTAACTTTGCCATCGTAAATTGAGATAGAACGTCAAAAACTTGTTTTTTATTGGCCTTTCTATCTGCTATTATTAGCATTTGCAATTAGTATTACGATAAACTGGATGGAATTTATCTGGTATTAAAATCCGTAGATTAGTGCAGTGCATTTAGAAACAGCATCAAGACTGATAAAGAAAGATTGTGTTAAAGAAAAACCTAAAGATTTCTTCGGTTTTAGCTGGCATTTCTTAAATTAGTTTTATAATCAGTTTGCTAATATTCATACAAATCTGTTCAAAAGAGGAATCAAAAGAAGCCAACGTTTAGATACTTATCCAAATTTGCACACGACATTCATAGAATTATCATCAGAAAATTTGGAAAATTATATTGGCACACCAATAATTATTAGTTCTCTGAACTCATCGATATTGTCAAAATCAGTCGTTGGTCCCCTCGGGCTTAGTTCAAGTTACAAGAATTACTCTGGATTTTGAACCACCAGTCCTATTAAAAGACTAGCCTATAATAGATTTAGATTAATCTCAATAATAGAAGTTATATCTTCTATCAGAGGTTAAGGCTATGTCAAACGAGATCTATGTCAATATTTACGTGGTTTATCAAAGTGTTATCAGTCAGTAGCGTTTGTTGATAACTGTGATTGTTTTCACGGATATGTATGTGCAGTTGCTAAGATGTCCATTGTAGATGAATATAGACATTAAAATACTGATAATGTTGGATAAACTTTGTTGTAATCTGTAAGGGAACATTTAGCAGCTATGTTCAATTACGGATTCAGTAGAAATAGATTAAATCTCTCTGTGTGTGAATCAATCAAAATTAATGTCCTACCTAAAGAAGGCCTTGATCGCTACCACATCCTCTTTTAATCCGTTTTAGGCTACATTGGCAAATATATGACTTTTTTAACTAAACAAGACCCCATAAACACTAAGATACGGAAAGTTAGAGGCTTTCATTCTTTTAATAGCATAATTAAAGCCAATTCCTACTCCTCTTTCTGTAGCAAAGTGCTTTTGCAAAGACTATAAGCAACAAGCAAACATTAAATTTAAAACGTTCGAAAATTATCGAACACCATCCACATAAAACTAAAAATAAAAGTGCAACATTTAAAGAACCCACCAAAAGTCCAACGATGCAATCACACATACCAGACCATCAATATAATTACACATACATCTTACTTAACCCCGAATTACTACACCGGACTGTTCCAAATCCCCAATAAGTCATTGTGGTCTTACAATACAAAGTTTTAGAGTAATATAGACTAACGCGCATTGTGTAGCAGTAATTAAACGCACCATAATAGCCCTCAACTAGATTAAGACGCAAGCGCGTAATGTGCTACAATCCATCTCCGTTATGCTCGCAAGCGTATGGAATAAGGGATAAACGTTAAGCGAGTGAAAGGGCAGTTGGATCACACAAAATAGAGTGACTGTGTGTGTGTGTTTGTGTGATTGCAATGCAACTGCCATGTCAATGCCGAATGCCGAAAACAATACGAATTAAATAAAATTAACAATACACAATAAGTTGAACTATCTAGTTGAAAATGAAACATTTGAATTTACTAAAAGTTCTGAATAAAGCTAGGTTACTGTTTTGACAGATTTCGGAATACATTCAAGTTATAGCTACTTATTGGATATATGTTCATAAGCTTTCGCGATTTGTAGGCATTATAGAATTTTATAAGCTACGGGTCTTAATCGCGTAAATAGTATTACATTTTAAGGCTAAATACCTTTGTTTATTGCCCGACGTTTCGACTGTATTGCAACGGCCGTGGTCACGGGTAGACTACTGAAGTCTAAAATATCTGAAATACCTATTGGATGTTCAGATACTTCATGTTTGCCTAATTGAATCTACTACCAATTAAACTATAAAATAAACTTTGGAATCAATAATCCCAACAATTTTGACGTCAAAACTAATTGTACACAACGTTATCTAGTTAGTACCAAAAGTCAATTAAAACAGCCTGATTTTTATAAATATATTAAATTACGCAACATACTTTAGGCAAATATAAACTCAGCCCTCAGAATATTGTTCAACAACTGCTCAAACTAGCCTCTTGGACCACAAAACTTAACAAAACGTTAACAATAGAATGAAGTCATAATTTGTACAGTGATATATATCCAAAAAGCACGATATAAGTGTTACAGATTACAAAATATGTTATATTAGTTAATATGAATATCTTATTTATGAATACACTGATGGCCGCTGACGCCCCGCACCGCCGCCGCAGGGCGTTTCTCAAAGTTTTTTGTTTCACCTTACAAGATGAGAAATGCTCGCATTACTCCAATAATGACGGGAATGACAAAATAATTTATCTCTTTTATGGCATTTTAATGTTAGCAAAAAATGTTATTGAATGTTTGGTGAAATTGGAGCGGTAGGTCAGAATAAATGAAACAGTCATTGTGATTACTTAACTGTTCATTCTGTCTAGACTAAAATAGATTTATGATGCTCGATTAACTAATCAAAATATTGCTATTTTTTTGTTTATGTTTGGGGCGTTTTATTTAAATAAAGTGTGTATCTGCAGATAAATGACAATAGCAATATAATTGCCATTTTTATTCAACTGAAAGTAGAATCAAAGCACTTGAAATTAAAGACCAACATTTTGGCGAACACTAACAATGAAGAACCAAATGACTTTTCTGGTACAAAAAATATTAAAACCAATTTCCAAGGTAAGCCACAAAGCTAAACAAATTCACAAAGACATGTGACGAGTACTAAGACAATTGACAAGGCCTCAACACAATACAGCTTTGTGAGCACAATAACTCTTTATATTGTTCAAGCCGTCTAAGATTTGCCCACATATGGAAACAGGACACACACTGTATTGTAATGAATTGTCTGTTTGTAACTTCAACTTTATTCGGAATGCCAATAATCTTATTTTGTTTGATGTATGTCATATTTATTTTGAGATACGATTGGAATGAATCGTTATAAAATAATTTTATTTTCTAAAGTGTAGTCGCGACTCTTAAGGCAGTGTTCTTTCCTCACAGGCTCTAGCTATTAAAACATCAGCTGGGAACTATGTAAGAGTCATGCCAATTCTGTTAAAGACTTATCAGAGATATTGCATAATTCTAAGTGAATTCAGTGATCTGATTAAAGTAAGATTAAGCAAAAAGAAGTAAGTAGCAGATAGTTTTGATACCAAAGTAACTTATTATGAGTCTGGGTGCAAATTGGATCCTATTTCAAATATTTTAGATCTCAATAAAGAATGCAAGGGTATCCATAGCGCGGATTATTTTAAAGCCAAATAAAAACAGGGAATAGGAAACTTTCCCTAAGTACAACGGAACTTTTTTAATACGATGTCGACCAAGGAGTTTCTGGGTTTGATAGTGATAAAATTATTACCTCAATTACAACAACTACAGGCCAAGTTATCAACGAATGGCCAATGAACCGTAATCTTAAAAAAACTGCAGTTGAACTTACCGGCGGCGCCCCAGATCTGGTCAGAATAATAAAGATATCAGTTGACAAAATATAGGAACAATAATTTCGGCGAGCAAAGGTTATCAGAACGGCGAACGACTAATAAATAATACAACAATTATTGCACTGTTCTTTAGATATGTAAACTGTAACAATAACATAATTACACAGAATATGGATGATTTGGTTCTTGAAGAATTTTATCTGTGCGTCGAAAACAATTGTATGTTTTGGTCTATTTTTAGTAATGACCCAAACTTCTTTGCTTGTTTTTTTTTAAAAAGTAACTTGTACGTGAATAGTTAGATTGTTGTTTGTGACATGCGATATGTTTCCGTATTCTCGATGTTTCGATTCACATGTTTATTTGTTACCTTAGTAAGTAGTACGAAATGGAAATAATTAGTATATTTTCCCGTCGTCAAGAGAGATGATTTTTGTAGGTATGACAAAGCAAATATATTCATTAAAGGATACGAGAGGGAGAGGTAGTCTTTAAAACTAGTGGGCCAGTGTTGATGAAATTGGATAATTGTTTCAATCGAACTAGAAACTAGCATTTCTGCAGAGATTTTTTTTCCGTACCATTCCTGGAAAGATACTTAGAGTAAAACTGTTTATAAATTGATCATACACTAGTTTGTTTGTAAGAGCCTGATGAAACATTACAACTACTTGACTAGAAGTTGCAACGTCTGATTCAAGCCAGTAACCAGTCAGATAGCTTGATATACCTACAATACCAATAAAACGCAGGAAATTCACTTACCGCGTCCCAATAATCGGCCTCCCAATTATGTCCAGCGCTATGCCACCACATACCTGCTCGGAAAACCAATTTGATTGTGTAACAACAAATTATGTCTATTGCGTACTATTGCAAAACTCAACTTTGTCAAGTTTCCCGCCTTCACGATTTGAAATTGGAATGCAACGTTAAGCGCAACGCGGTGATTGGTTCATACAATATTCAGGGCGGCCAATCGCAGCACGCCTGTGTCGCCAGTGCATCAAAAATTCCATCTGAATATACCAGTGTGGCGAGCACTAAAAATGATAATGCCCTAACATGGCCATACAATTTGAAATGAAGAATTCATGCATCGTTCTCGTTTACATTTGCGATGTGTTTTTATTGACGTTCAAACGGACAGGTTCGGTCCATTTTGTTTATTGAGCGGTGGTTTATGCAGTGATTTTAGTGAAACTATTTTTATATAAATAAAAGTTGTTTTTTGAAGAACTCAGTATACATACTGCTGGCTGTCTATCATTGATACAGCAGACGAATTATCAAAATTGGTGAAAGCGCTGATCGAAACAGATTAATACAAATAAAATGAGTTCGAACTTGGAAGTGACTTCAGACGATCATTTCGGCATCGTCGGTCTTACTTTACAGACGTGTTTTCTTTTTAGCTTATAAAAAGTACTCATCAAAAAAATATACCAAGCCTTTTGAGCAAAGTTTTTAAAAAATTCACGTCAATCAAACAATCATCTGTTTACACGCAAATCCTTTACAAGACATTGTTTCTACTTATATACGTACGTAGGTATACTATCTTGTTTTCATTCACCATTATCGTTGCTGCTTATAACGTAACTATGTTATGTAAATTATATATCCTACGATCAGGCCAGATCACATAGCTATATATTTTTGAAAATACGTGTTAATAGGATAAGTTATTCTCGCCTGAAGAGAACATAAGCGGACTGCGGAACAGACAAGAGAGGCGTGACGGGATGTATTTCTATATAAAGAAAATCTAGTCTACCCTGTTTTTATAATAGCCTCATCTCACAAGACTTGTTTAAACAGCTCTAATCTTCAAGTAAATTATAAAGTACCTTGTGTAATCATAAACAGGGATATTCGCAGTTTCACGCACCCTAAAAGGCAAATAAAATATTCTATAATGTTTTTGCATTAGTACCTGTAATCATCTAACCACCATTATTAATATTCAGGATCAATGAAACAAACGGTATTTTCCGGTTTTATGTACGGAAAAAGAGATAATCTACAATCGTTTACCATTTACTAGATACAAGCATTTCTTCGCGGCTTCATAGAGCCTATGTGCTATTTTTATAGTAAAGTTTTACCACAATCCGTTGAGTATTCAAAAAATATCGATCTATCATCATAAACCTTCTTATTTATATAATGGGAATAATATAATAGATGAATTGGTTTCAATTTTTGCACAACTCTTAGAACAAAAGTTTTGAGATCCATTTAAGTTAATTCCAAGTCTGTATGTTGGTAATTCTTCCACGATACGAAGTTATTAGGTACCCTAGAGCATGAATCTATTTAAAAAAGGAGAATCTCAGAAAGCATTCCATATGCAAATAAAGACCAAAGCCATCCCCAGTCCCAACATCCATTCCCAACATCCTCCATTCCCAAAAACATATTTTTCTAAACGAAATCCTAAAGTATCTGGCAGTTTGTACACAAATCAAAGTGTGGTTCCGTTGAAGCCGCTTCATGTTGACCTTAACCTGATTTAAAATGCTATCAGTCGTCGGTCCCCTGTCCCTTGAATGTGTTCTGTTGGCAACATAGGTACTGTGTAGTGTCGGGTATAATAAAAACGGCACTACATGACTGACTACCGGTAGCTTTAAATAAGTAATGAGTGTATTGTTGGCTGAAAGAATTGAGTGGATGTGTTCTATTTTGTCTTTCCTTAGTTTCTTTCTGCACTAAGTATGAATAATCAATGGCCCGTGAATAAAACACTCCATTTTTAGACTATTGTATTGTAAAGTGTTCAAATATATACTAATATTATAAAGCTAAAGAGTTTGTTTGTTTGTGTGTTTGTAATCTCAGGGACTACCGGTCCGAATTGAAAAAATATTTTACTGTTGGTTATACATTTATCGAGGAAGGCTATAGGCTATATAACATTACGCTACAATCAATAGGAGCGGAGCAGCAATGAGAAATGTGAAAATTAACAAAGACCAAGTTGCACGGGACAGCTAGTAACAATATAACTCGGTTTGCTTATAAACCAACGCTCGTAGCGAAACCATATGGCAATTCAACGGTATGGCACAGTGACATCTATGAAGTCAAAAAGAAAACATATTTCATTACAAATTGTAATTACTTTCTACAAGGTAGTTGATAGATAAAACAAACAGACATGCAAAGTATACATCTGGGTGTTAATAGTTCTTTGTCTTGATAATTGTTGTCTAAGTCTGCATGAGCGAAAATTATAGTGAGTCACACAAAGTGGTGTCTCTTCTACAGCAGTCGTACATACTCATTCATAAGTTATGTCCTAGAAAGTTGTGAAAATAGTCGGAAACTGAGCAGTTATTCTTCTTCACAGCATAACGTATGAAACTACTAGTTAATCGATAAAATAGTCATTGTACCGTATAAGGCAAAAACGTCTGCATCGTCTATACAATTAAATTCAAATATCTTTATTTCGCAAATCCAAATTCATGGTTGTTTAAAAATGTCAACGATTGAACTGAATTTAATCAACACAAGTTCTAGTTTATTTTAAGGTCTTATCCATCCTAATACGTCACTCTTGTCTTTAGGGGGCGAACAAGACGTATAACCCTGCAGCCGCCGTTGTCTACTGCTAAGGGATTTTTTATTGTTGCCCACAAATTGTGTCGGCGACAACCCTACCGCTGCATACTTAATGTCGAATGATGTGTGTGGACAAAATGAGTCGTTGTTTCTTTAATGTAGAGATTCATGGCTGTTTGTTTATCTTGATGGAAACAGTACACAATTGATGTTTTTGTGGAAGGGAGAAAGAACATTGTTGAAGTGAAAAAGAGTATTACTCTGACCTGAAATTAGTTTACATTGGAATTGGATGATTTCCTTCAGTGAAGGACACGTATCTTTACAACCAGACATATGGTACGAGTATTAATCTACGCATAAGTTTATCTTTAGTCTCTAAACTTATTGAACAAAATTTCACCCTTGCTGGACACATATGTTATGTAATATTAATAATAATAATAAATCTTTTTTCACCTAGGAAGTACAATACTACACTTGTGAAAAGTCGATTCTACATTTACATGTAATGCCTGTTCGCAAACAATAGATAAAGCCCGAGAAAAGAACAGGCAATAAAAACTCGCGGCCACTCTTTTCAAATTGCGACAGAATAAAAACCCTAACAGCTGTTTTCGAATTAGAGACATCAAAATTCAGTCAATACCTAACCCAAAACTATGTATTTCCAAAATATGAACGAACAAGATATTCTAAATAATAAAACACACTTTAACACGATAATAAAAGTCATGTACCAATTTAAGACTCAATTTATTACCTATACAAACACCAAACAATAAAAATGTCTCTTTATTTCATGAACAGTATTATAAAAAAGCCATTATGAAAATTAAATTCACCCTAAGCTGTCCTTCGAATCGACAGGTAATTAACGTACAATTAGGTATAGATACGGTTTCGGTACACAGTAAAGATTTCAAAGAAACCTGTCCGCAAATAATACGGAAACCAATTATTATCTCAATTACTTTTCTTTCGCTTTTGATGATCAAAATTTTTGATCGAAATCGAAGTAGGGATGGTGAAAATATCAAAGAAATGTTTTAAAAGAATGAAAGATATAAAAATGTTACCTAATGATGTAACTTAAAATATACTCTTAATTTCTTAGGACAACTAACACACTGCCATCTGATCCCAAATTAGGCACAGCCTGTACTATGGCAATCAGATAACTGAGAAACATATTTATAGATTTTATTATAGACTAGCTGACACACGCAACTTCATGTGCGTGAATTTTCCCCGTCTTTGCAACATTTTTCATTGCTGCTCCAGTCCTATTGGCCGTAGCGACGACTGTTATAGCCTATAGGCTTCCTAAACAAATCGGCTATCCAACAGTAATATATTTTTTCAATTTGGACCCGTAGTTCTTGAGATAATCGCGTTCAAACAAACAAACTCTTAAGCTTTACTTCCAGACACAACAAACAATCATGCTTATCATAAAAAGATTTATCCTGGTGGGAATCGAATCGACGATCTCTGGCTTAACAGTCAGGATCACACTTATAATGCACACCTTATTTCCTCACTCCCATAGCGTGACGGAAAGGATACGACGATAATACGACACGACCGGAGAGAAATTAGATGTAGAATCTTTTGATTCTACACCGTGTGTTTAATGCATTCTCCGAGATACGTAGGTTTGTTTTAAGTAACAACTCCCCATCTTTGGAGCTGCCAGTAGTTGCTTGCTACATTGCTTTACCCTGCTGATGATGAATTATAAGTAAGATATAGAACTACCTACTCATATGCAGTAATATTTCTTCCATCATTCAATCAATCATTGACTGCCTCAGTGCCCCGGTAATAATGTCCGACTGCTACGTAAGTGATCGTGGGTTCGATTCCCACACGACACACCACTTTGTGTTGTCCCGTGATTGTTCATCCACAGATTGTTGTTCACAGTCTGGGTGTACTTTGTGTCCGTGGCTTGTATATTTATAAAGTCCCCGCAATACAGTGCTTGTAATCCACTGCGGGAGTCGTCTTTAAAAAAAACAATCTCATTCATAAGACTGTTTGTTGGTTTTTGTTTAGCATATACCCAGCAGTGGACCGCCACTCTTGGATATAGGCCTCTCCTAATTGCCATCATTAATTGGTGTAAATCATTGACTTTGTAATACCTACTTAGGCGTCTAATCTAAAAGCAATAACGTGTATCAAAAATAACATAACTTCTTTGTCAAAGCCAGTTTTTCTTTAAAAGTAAACTCATTTTTGATATTCTATCCGTTAATATTCACAATCAGGGCGTCGACAGGTGGCACTGACAACTTGCAATATTGGATCAGTTTTTATATCGACTTTCTTTAAAAGTCCAACTTCGATTATACAGAGTGCTCTGATTTCGTTTCCATGTAATTGGCGAAGTTTTATAAAGGTCACTGAATGGTTGCTATATTTTTAATGAGATTTGAAAATGTTGAGGATAAAGTAAATGGCTAAAATGTGTAAAGTATTCTTGCGTATTATTATACTAGCCGTCGCCTATAGTTCTGCTTATATCTAACTATGTGTTAGTTGATGATAGTCTGTTTGTTAAATTTTATCCAAATCCACATTTATTTTTTCTGTGTCCACGGCAAGCCCTTGTGAACTGTCAAATCTTGTCATAATGGTAAATGGAGAGCTGCGCTTAGAAATACATCAACGCACACCATCATAACAGGATTTTGACAGTTCGCACGGGCTTGCCGTGGACACGGAATAAAGATCGTGAATAATATAAAGATCATTAATGTATGTCTATATCTTTATTATCGTTTCATACAAAATTAAACACTTATCTGATTTACATCGCGATTTTTAATTAAAAGTGAAAAAAAGTGCGGAGCTTCAGGTTAAAGCTAGACTAGACTCGAAACACTTTCAGAAATATAGTCAGTAACTAGCTTTTACCCGCGTCCCCGTCTACGTGGATAAAAAGTATCTTATGTCCTTTCCCAGGACTCAAACTGTCTCCATGCCAATTTTTATCTAAATCGGTTTAGCGACTTAAGCGTGAAAAGGTAACAGTCAGAGTTACTTTCACATTTATAATATTAGTATGTATATATTAGGCAGTAATTGCCATTCATAGTGCCCACACAATATGGGCAAGAACTGGTCAGTATTAACAAATATACAAGGCTATATCTAACCGATAAGAATTTGCATTTCGAGAGTAAGAAAGCCCTAAACAGTGCCCGCTGTATAGTGTCAAAATTCAGACACGTTCGGTCCCCTGGCATCCATTTTAATGAAGTCACCCCTCGACAACCCTTGAGATTTTCAAGACACCTCTCCGCCTTTTGTTTTGTGACAAACAAAGCTGTTGTCGTGGCGTTGCACGTTGTGATCAAGGTTACATTACATTGTTATTAAATCA
This sequence comes from Herminia tarsipennalis, assembly GCA_945859575.2. Taxonomy (NCBI): domain Eukaryota; kingdom Metazoa; phylum Arthropoda; class Insecta; order Lepidoptera; family Erebidae; genus Herminia; species Herminia tarsipennalis. Next base: position 18,776,468 of record OX243833.2, read on the forward strand.
ATTTTGACAATAACTTCTCGAAGTAGCCTCATTTCATTACCAATCGATTTATTGACAATTTCAAGTTTAAGACTGGATATTGTACTCTGACATCGAATAGCTTTAAAATTTCAATAAATATAAACCTTTTCCTAAACTTAACAAAAATGGCTAATATATTCGCGTGCACCTCACGAAGCAAACTCTCAAAACACCTCGCAAAAACTAATACTAACAGTTTCAACGCCCTTCACGCATACACTTAAAATAAATGACATCAAACAAAAAACACGGTAAAAAGCACACAGTATAAACAGTAAATTAACGCAGCCAATGCGCCGTGAATCGGAATAATCGAATAGATTCGTCGTCGAAACATCCAGCGGTAGTGAATTGGTCTATTAGTTCACCCTAGTTTAGTTATCGTCCCCTCTATAATGTAGTTACTACTAAGTGTATTGTTTTTACCTTTAGTAAGGTCAATTTAGTTTTTTTCCTTTCTTTTTTTGCTATTGACTTTTGTAGTGACGCTGTTGTGGAAGTTGAGAGAGCTCGCAATCCAGCAGGGAACTGTTAATAAGTCCCAAAAATCGTCCATTCTTTCTCCTTATAGATGTAGGCACCTCCTCTACACCTTTTCTACTTATTATCAAATGAAATGCAGCGACCAGATCTTAAAGTAAAAACAATTAAAGATAAAGTTTGTATCTCAGTTTAGTTTCTTTTGAAAATACTATTAGAGCTATTCCTGGAAAGGCTAAGACAAAAATTATCATTGTTAATAAGAACATGTGGACGATTTATCTCGAAAACTGTTCTAGTTTGATTCCTATGGGGTTACAAGTACAAAACATAATAAATCATAAGTGGCATTCTCACTGAACAGGAAAATAAAACTTGTTTCTTTGAATCGTATGACACGAATCGTGTATGATCGATATAGCTTTTATTTTTGTTGTACTTCTTGTACTCGATTGTATTTGTAACGCAATCGATTATTTCAGTCTCTCGTTTTCTTTATCATTGTTGTAATGTTTCATCCTGGGTACTGTCATTACAAAATTCTACTAGAATCTTAGCGATAAATTGGAAAGGAAAAACTTTCCCCATGTCCAGGATTTCAGTTGTCTTATTTCAGATCCACAATTTCTAAAAAGTCGCAAAATACTGAAAGGTTTGCAAATGTATGCCAATAAATATTTGAATCGGAATAAACACCCTAATTGACACCAAATGTTATAGATTACCACACAGTGCTGTGCCCCATATAAGCAAAATTCACAAGAACAAATAAATTGGTTCATAGTAAAAAATGAAATCTTTAATTAGGTCCCGTTAATTTATTTTTTCACTAAACTGGTTCCAGTGAGCCCTTTCTTTGAGAAAGTGGTTCAATCTTTTGTATCGTGGTAAAATAAAAGACGTTGGGAAGTTTTCTGACAAGCGAGAAACAATCAGGTATGCATTCAACTTTTTTTGCAATTAAGAAGGTTCAATATGGAGCCTTGTCATGTTACTTATTTATTTTTAAATCTGTATCTTATAAGTATAACTAACTATCTATTGTTTTAAATGTAATTCTGATAACTATGGCTTTTGCTTCCTTTGTTATTGTGTACGGAGGTAAAAACATCCTAATCTATCGTCATACAAGAATTACGAGTTTAGCTGCGATTCCGTTGTCTCAAACAGACAAACAAATAATATTATTTTATTTTTTATTGTTAACAATTTTACTGAAATTATTTTGATCTATGATAACTATTTTCAAAAGTACAATAAACGTACAATAATTATTTGTATTTAATAATTCTTGTACGTTTATTGTATTTTAACAAAACCCATCTGGTAATACGAAATTTAAAAATGAAATCTAAAAGACTGCAAGGTTACATCATAACCTCTAGGAAGAGGAGGTTCAGACCGCGCCATTAATAATTCAAGCCGTCCTCTGATGCATTTGTTTGCGATGCTCGAAGTAAAACCTCCACTGAGGAAAGCGGAAATTGAGGCAATGCGACTTAAAGCTGAAAGTTTTAGAGAAAGGATTCGGAATGAACAGAATTAAGTTTGTTTTGTTGTTTGGGGCTGTAAATGTAGATTTTTTACTACATATCTATCTTTTGCGTATGGTTTTGCATTTTATGTCTGACGCTAATAACTTTTTCAGGTTCCTTTTTAATTTAATGACAGCCTGTTTCTAACTACCGCTTAAATTAATGGCAATAAAACATTGCCATTAATTTAAGCGGTAGTTAGAATTTTTAGGATTTTTTTCATATTCATTAATTGTGTAGCTACATAAGTACATATTTATATCTATTTTGACTTGTTATCTAATTTTGATATTCCTATGGCACGTCGTATTTTGAATCTATCCGATGTATATATTCAGTAATCTATACCTCAAAAAGCTTCCTGTGGTAGCCTTAAAACCATTCTTTAATATTCGAAGATATTAAGAAAATGTGTGTCAAATATTTGTATGATCGTTTGAACAGCAATAATTAGTAACATGTACAAGTGTACTTTCAAAAGAATTTGGAATATCTCCAACTCTATCATATATCTCGTGAATTTCCACAGTAGCAGTAGAGGACGTCGAAATACCGCATAATCTTTCTTTGTTGATATCATAGCAGTACCATCCGGTAACAGTGCCGTCATGAATTATTCACGCGGCTTCATAACGTTCCAGGGTTTCACCTTATACAAAGTTATATAATGTGTACAACTTTGTGTTCCAACTATCACATTGACACAGAAAGTTAGTTATATTACATATAGGTTTAGGTAAATGTTATACTGAACGTACCTGTATGTGTCTTGTTGTGTGTTCTTCACTAAAAGCTAAAGTTCGTTAAAACTTTCCAGCTTATACATAACCTGTGAGAGTAAATGATCTATAGGTTAGCGGTTTCCTAGTTATTTTATTTCATATTTTAAATACTGTAGCACGTGACTTCAGCTAATCTAAATTTGTCATCCTAGAAGTGGGTTTGAAATTGCGACCTGAAGATTGTAAATTTCGATGACTTAACCAGTGTTTTCTTTTGTAACCAGTGATCGACGAGGAGTTCTCGACGCGGCAGCACTACAGGCTTTGGCTGGAGAAAGCGTGTTAGAAAAAGAGAGGCAGCTATCAGAAATGATCCTACAATTACAAATGGTGAGAGAACAACTCTTAGCTCAGCAAGAACATGCAAAGGTAAGTTATAATTTAAAGAAGATAATTATGTATCAAATTGTTTTCAAAATTGTAACTTTCTGTTTTTATTTCTTTTCATATTGTAACTCTTCTCTCTCTTCTAGTATCGAAAATTTATAGATTGGTGTAGGACAACCATAATAGTACTATAAAATAGACAAGTGTCTCTCAAAAAAAATGTCTAAATTATATTTGATTGAACCTGTAATTTTGACGTTTCACAAAAATGAACTAATATCTATTGTGTTACTATGACAGCTATAATAAATGAGTTTTACTCTATCAACTCTATTTTATGATATCATCACTTATACATCAATAATTTTGCCAGAATAAATGTTACTGTAAACTTGTTAGTTTTTCAGTGTCATACATACGTCAATGTTATAGAATTTTACTATGATTTATGAAGTTTTCTGTTTGATCCTACAAAATACAGTTACACTATCAACAATCGTCAATAAAATATTTGATATTATAGAATTCAAAATTGATTGCCTAGCCGACGCGTTTGATCTGTGAAAAATAGCTGATACCAAATTTGTCACGTCTTCAATACTATCTAATTTCATATTTTGTATTAAAAATACGGTACATAGATGACCTCGTTTTGTGTGCCAACTTGTTGTAATGAAGTTACTCAGATTAGCATCGACCGAGATAAATGCGTTTAGGATTATTCTAGCGACTCCGGTTTCCGCGGCAAAGGGATTTTTGTATGAAACTCTTTAGTTTTTTTGTGTCGTCATTTATTATGATGTGATATTTTTTTTAATATCTCAGCACTCGCTGAATAAATAAGAAGTCTAAATATCACATTAATCTTTCAATTATAAACATCCATAATATGTATGGATGTTTATAATATGATGGATGGATATAAGACTTTTTAATTAAAAAAAAAAAGAGCCCATAGATTTCCCATTAAACTGCCTTTTGGCACACTTAATGTACTTTTACATTTGCTTAATTACCCTTTCAGTTAGAAATCTAAGTAATACAAACGGTTTCTTTGAGTCTTTTTATAATGCAAAACGAAAAATTATAAAATTTATTGCTTGTCCATCCGTGTTTACGGAATCTGTGATTCGGTCGAAACATTTAAGATTAAAACGGTATTTAACACTCAGATATTTAGGTATGAGATTGAGAACTTTAATAATGGCAATAAGTATATCGTCAATATAAAATCCAAATGTGCGAACTCGATGAAACCCGCTATCAAAATCCAATCCTACAATCAGTAATTAGAATACACTGCCAACGTACAAACTAAAATAGAAGTTCACGATCGCTTTTGACCCTCACTCCACTTCGGAATGAGTGGTAATACTTTGTTTTCAAAAGCTTTTATCTCACTTCTGACATCTATTTTGCATGCCAGGTCACGAATTGAAAAGGGCTAAGGAATGAAGGTTTATTCCTGTTTAGGACCTTTACGTTTAGTTCGTAAACTGCCGCTTATTGTTCCATTTCATGTACATTTATGGAGTTGACAGTTTCACTGTGTCGTATAAGACTTTACTTACGAGAATCCAACTGTACTTCATAACATAAATTTTGTACAATGCTATTGATAATTGTTATGGGAATGCGGAATTTATTTCGAGTGAAGATGTTTTGTCTTTTTGCGTAGTAAAACTTAATGTATGGGTGATGCGTCGACGTTACTGCTTGTTCGATGCCGTTCTTTTGTTCTTTAAAGCCTTTTGTAAAATTTCCTAATTAACTTCGCCGGCATAGTTGGATTTCTTGTACGTCTTTGTGCTTTATTATCTTCTTTTTCCATGAATGTTTTGAATGTACATGTCTGGGAATTATTGTAGCTTTGGATGTGCATGATGTATACCTATTTTCAGATTTTAAAATACTCTTTATAGTCAGTCAACTAGTTTGTTTTTAGGATTTTTTTCGATATATTCGTGTTTAGCATTGAAACCGGAATATGTTTCAGGTAAATGAATGCCCATAATATATGGTTAAACTTGGATTTAAGTAGGTAGAAGTACAAAAAAATCTATGTACCGTAGTTCGTTTTTCAGAGCGTGTCTCACATCTTATTAAACTCGTAAGTAGCACAGAGGGATTAATCCCAAGTGCGAGATTATTTCAAATACCTCCCTTATTTTTATTTATCGAATTTAAACTTGACAAATGATTGCAACCTCAAAAGACGGAAGCACAAAGCAGCCCTTTTTCATTGTAATTCCTTCCTCAACCTGAATTTTTTGTTTATCCTTTTTACAAATTAGGTTTGCTACGGCTCTGGGGCTCTTTTGAAGACTTTGTTATTTAGATGATGTTTTTGTTGCGTATTTTGTTACACCTATCAGAAGTTAAGTTTTTGATGAAAAGTGCAATAGCTTACGGATATTAAACACTGTTGATTTCTATTAACCTTAATATATACAAACCTTTCCTGCAAATTGACTTAATTGTTTGGAGCAAGTGAGATTTTGTTCATTTTTAGTCTGTTACTGATCCTTTTTTGTCCGTGACGAAATATCTACATTAACGTATTCAAGTAACATGCTTAATACTATTACTGTAATAAACACATACCTATTATTTTTCAATTGTATACGAGTACATCCATCCCCTGCCTTTTTCATCCTACCCATGAAGCCCGAACAACGTACACATTACCATTAATTACACAACCAACTCCTAATTAGCGTTCTCCCATAACGCATATTCATTTTCAATCATCAAAGTATACAATACCGTTTGTATCCTTTCATCCCGAATCAATTTTCATGTTGAATGCATATTGTGCTGGGCACCACCAGTACAGTCAGCAACAAAGACACTCTCTTACTAATGAATCAGCGATAAAAACTCCGACAACACTCGATCATATGCCCTCTGTGTAGGGATGGCAAAAAAATGCCAATTTTTTAACGTAGAAATTCTAAAAGGTTTATTTTTTTAGCCAATATTTAAAAATATGATATATTTTAAACCAAATAACAGGTTTTGACGTTTTTGGAACTACAGTCATTTGGGAAAGAAGTGGGGAGGCATTTCCTAGTAGTTACATGAAACGAACTTACAAGTATAATAATAAAAACATAATAGGTAACACTACGAGACCTTATTTAAATAACTACTTAAATAACCTTATTAATGACTGCTAAGGGAAATTTATAATCAAGATAGTTCTCGCTAAAATCGGATTGAATGTATATTTACCTACCTATTGTTTGCGAACAGGCATAACGTGATTTTTCACAAGTGTATTATTTTGCTTCCTAAATGAATAAATATTTTTTGATTTCATTTGGTTTCATTAAACAGGCATTGTAATTTGCTGATCTTTACAGGAAAATTGTGTCTACAATATTTTTTTATGTGTGGTTGAAAATTTACAACACCGAAATCCGTAGCATAATTGGGGTATGGGAGGCCCTAAAATGAACCTGTTATAAAGGTATTCAAACATAGGCATCAACCCTACAATTGTTGACGGTTAGATTGAAGAGGCCTGTCTATAGCGGTGCAAATGGGAGCGGCTAATGGCAGCCGCGTTCGTATTCGCGCGTTTTTTTCAGAACGTCCCTTTGTTGACTGTGCCGGGTGCATTTCGAATAGAGTTCGATACGGCGCGTTCGATTCATCAACTTTTTTTTATGTTTTGTCTTTAGAATGCCAGACTGTTTTGTTTGCGCCTGTTTGGTTTGCCATTCTGTGACGTCATGCCTATATGGAATCATTCGGCCAGTATATTATTTTATCGATTTTGTACCTAAATTTAAGTTTCATTTTTAAAAATAACAGAGATTTTTCAATATTTACCAGAAGAACTGTCTTTTAGACTGCCTCTGTGGCGTGGTGGGAGTGTCTCCGACTGCAACGCAAGAGGTCGTGGGTTCGATTCCCACACGGGACACCACTTTGTGTGATCTACAAATTGTTGTTCCGAGTCTGGGTGTACTTTGTGTCCGTGACTTGTATGTTTGTAAAGTCCCCCGCGACACAGGGCTTGTACACTAATGCGGGAGTCGTCTTAAAAAAAATGTTTAAATGTTTTAGGAAATTATTTCTTCTATTCTGGTGTAATCGAAGATTAATTATTTGCACTGTGATTAAGACATTTCACGCATCTTTCAAAATTTAATTCGAAGTTATCTGCCTACAATTAGCTCTTGTAAATAGACACAGGATACTGACTCATTTCAATACATCCCAAATTACTAACATATTAACTATTAGTTCATATTGAATAGCTGTTATTCACTATAAGTGACATTTTAAGTGGCTGTCCGCAATGACATAATGCCTTAATACCGTTTCATTGACTGATTCATCAACTCACACATTCAAAGCAATTAAATGTTACATCTACTCGTATTCACACAGAGTACCTACTTCTAAACAAAATGTATAAAAAAAAAACTATTTAATCCGTCTGCAAAAGCACTCAGTCGAATTAAAATATCACCGAAATAAATGAAAAACATCGATAGGCATAGGTATCTGTGCGTATACAAGGTATATTGTAACCCCTGCATACGGCCAGACAAACGGAAATATGAAAATGAAACGTATAAACGAAAAACGCATCAAACGTTAGCACGCGACGACAGCCGGACAAAAAATGAACACAAGCGTGCGCTTAATTCGCAAAAAGCCCGTTTGATGTCACTAATTGACAATCAGTCGGAGGACGCGTCTCATTGGTCCGCTTCCTCGTTCTGTTTTTAAAAATTAAAAACAAATAAATTAGTAGGGTAGCCATTTTTGTTGTCCGTTATTTGTGTAGCTGGCGAGGGATGTCGACAGATGAATGTCAACAACATTGATGCCGTAATGAATTACTGGAGAGCTTTTTTAAAAAGCAAGTTTGTCTTCCTTGTCATATACTGTGCAACAAAATTAGAATATCTACAATCTTTAACTTTAAGCAGTTTTTTAGTGTATTCGGCATCAACATTGATTTTCAATAACCTAAATTGAAAATTTCACGGAAACGATTATACGATATACGATATTTAAATATAATAAACGCGACCAATTTTGATATTATTCAGTGTATTTAAAGGAATCAACGGTCGCATCAAAAACTAAAACAGAAACTTTTAAAAAGGTGTCATTTCCCATTAACCGCCCAACTGCGGTCGCTGAAAAAGCAAACCAACAAGTTGCTCTTTAAAAAATATTTTCAAATTAAAAAAATATATATATCCCCCAGTATTCGAGGGGTTTAACCGTGTCAGACCAATTAGTTTTTGAAAGAAAACTAGAGGAGTGACGGACAGACATGTGGTGACAAGGTTTTTGATTAAAAACTTTAAAAAAATAATATTAAAAGTTTGTGGTAACTGGTAACACGCTCTTTAACACTGTAGTGTCGTGTCCCTTTTTAAATTGCTACGTATTTGAATAGGATGTTTATGTAACTGTCCTGTGCGTGATATATTTTGCTACCAGCCTAACTTTATTTAAAAAAAGAATAAACAAATGTTTTCTATGCCATATCATCCGAGACGGTTAATTTTGAAATACAGAACGCTGTCGTCAAAAACTCTTTTATTGTTTTAACAAATAGTAGATACAGATTCCATTTTCCAATTCGGTTCGAAGACGAACACATGAAAACCGTTTTAAATTTCGAAACAGTGATGTAAGTAATCGATATTTACAATTTATCGATTAGTTTACTGACAGAACGATCAGTCATGGAGAAACGACTGATGATTGGCGTCTGCCGTCACCCCTATTTGTTCCTGCACACCATACATCACGAACTACACTAAGTATTTTAACTAGATGTTCTACACAAATTAGAAGCACGACTTAAGTTATCTTGACTAGAATTTTAATAGCTTGTATGTTGCCTAACGTAGTTCGCTAAAATTACTAGTCCTCTGTGTTAATCGATTTGTAGCAATTATTCGCATGTCGATTTTATAATTGTTATTGAATTACATGCTTGATGATCTTTTTGTTCCGACTTGGTGACGTAAACGTCTATATTCATCTGATAGAAATGTTGCTCAATAAATAGAATGGTTTAATTACTAGGTCGGTTAAACAAAAGACCTAGTAATTCTTTTCTCATAAGAAAAGACCAATGTTTTAACTTGTACAAGAACCGCATAATTCATAACGAAATTTGTTAATCCAAATATTGAGTGTTTTCTGCCAATACAAAAATATCCCTAAAATTCACTATGCATTTTTTTGCATTAATGAGTTGGTTGACAAATATATGTTTATACGTTATAAATAAAATGCACACACATGTATTCAGTATGTATATTCATGAAATCATAACCAAGAAGGCATGCGCACAAAATTTAACAACACATCACTAAACCGTTCTAAACGGACGAATAGAAGAAAATCTGCTGTACAAAGGCGTGACCATTTCCACCGATCATTGTGATAGAGCGTAACAGCGGTATACCTCCGTCCTTTTTACACAAAGACGCCGATGCGATGCGCAAAAGAGATAGGCAACACAATAGACAATTGTTATCCCCACCTCTCTGGAGCTCTATATTGAATCTGCGCGAAAATCGCCCGTAATTTTATACATCGAAGAGTCAAATTCCGATGTTGGTTGATAGCCAATAATTTGATTCGCTAGTCATCGCAGAGGAAACAATGGTTGAGCATACGTATAAATAGAATTTTATGGTTTGCTGAAGAAATTTATTGGCGCCGTAACATTCTAGGTATTTTATGTACGGTTTTCCAAGTCGTTTAGTACACGAACGTTAGCGGTTGTAAAATCCACGGGAAAGCCATTATCAAATGGTTTGTTATACATAGTTTTTGCTTGTTTTTATAACGGATAATTTACCTACTTGTCTGTGATTTAAGACGGGGGAAATTTAGGAGGTGTACTGGTAGTTTTTCTTCTAGTTTTATGTTATACCTCTGTTGGTTATTTTCGTTTCTAAAAGAGAAGAAAGTTATCTGTTAAACAAGATTACTTTATGTACTTTGAATTTGACCATTACTTCACACGGCTGGAGCTATTAATGTAATCGGTGTCGTTCCCCAAGGTTTAAGCTATTTTCGTATCAAATTTCATTAAAATCGATTCACTGGTTCGCCGTGAAAAATTAAAATATAAACAGATAGTTTCAACTATTTTTAAAACACGTTATAACTGGTTCATCGATCAATGCATAGCCAAAACCACTGGGTTTAGAAGCATGACGTCTTGGACAAAGTAGCCTGAAAATGTTATTAAAAAGTCGTATATAATGTGAGTAACATTTATTGAATGAAATTTTATTTTACATCTGAGAATTTTATAATACGATTTAATGTTTTTTATACTCCAAAATCAGGAGACGAGCTGTTGCTGAGCGTCAAGCTAGCCCATAACAGAATCAGCTACCCGAATCACATTTGAGAAATTAGTTTATAAGTCTGATTTGCCCAATCATTACACTTCCTACAGTGACCTTCAACCGAAACACAGTGATGAGTTAACATCACTATTTTACGGATAAATAAATGACGCTATTGTAGTATCCACTAAGACGGCCTATGACTTAGACGTACCACTGGTGGTGGTATTTTAATACAATCTTATGATTTATTAACATTTTACTTAACAAAAACCAAAAAAATCGTAACGGTTTTCGCATTCGTGAGAAAAGAAAAACAAGATTATCTATCTCCTTTCTGTAAATTCTGAGAAAATGCACAGAAGTTGAACAGGGGTTTCGTAATTAAGTAGCCATGCTTCGTTACCCGAGGAGCACAAGTTTCAGTAGGAAAAACTCTGGATGCCGTTTTCGAATAAGTGCCGTTGAATTTTCTTTTGCTTTCACTACATTGTTCGGTAACTTGGGTCTTAAAGGGAAAGAAAATGATCTTTGAAGATGCAGTCGTCGCTTTCTGTTTTAAAAAAGTACAAAATAAGATTGTTAAGAGTGATCCCTTTGTTTTAAATAAGTTATAAGCAAGTTGTTATGTGTTGACTAATAATAACTGACGGCCTCTGTAGCGCGGTGGGTGTGTCCGACTGCTACGCAAGAGGTCGTAGGTTCGATTCCCACACGGGACACCACTTTGTTTGATCCACTTGTTGTTCCGAGTCTAGGTGTACTTTGTGTCCGTGACTTATATGTTTGTAAAGCCCCGCGACACAGGGCTTGTACGCTACTGCGGGAGTCGTCTTTTAAAAATAAATAAAAATAAAATAACTAGTGAAACAGCCCTGTGCTAAATTTCATCGAAATAGGCTGGTGGTTTAGCAACAAAAGCCGTTATAAATAGGGTAACAACGTTACTTTACAGGTATGTATGTTAATATAAAATTGTTCGTGGAATCCCGTGAACGTACACTTTGTTTGATGCTAACCAGTTTTGGTAACAAGAAAGCAAGCGTTATGCAGTAGTAGCTTAATATGCCAAATAAAATAAAGTATTATCCGCAACCATTGACGGACTTGAACCGAAAAATAATCCAGAAAAAGAAGAATCGATAAAAATTTTAAACATAAATTTAAGCCCGAATCAATTATCAATTTATCATCCACCACAAACGACAAACCCACACATCAACACAAAACAACCCCCAAACAAAACACACTGAAAAGCAAATTAACCTTTCTGCAGAACGAAACTCATTTACCGATACAAAACCTGACCGAACCAATAGAGCTGGCCCAATCGGAAAATACCGGAATGAAAAGACTTCTGAAACAGCTCCGGAATCAACTGAAACATGCTTCTTTGTACGTATTCAGTATACAAATGCTTTTCTTGGACGGCTTTCATGGTTTTCTATGGGGGCAATAAAGGTTCCCACGGACACAATGGGACGGGAGGCAAGGAGAGTGATGAAAAGTTGGGAATCTGGGCCGCGTTCCCGGGGCGACGTAGGGATGCGCTGTCCTTGTTTATCGATAAACGTTTGAAAGAGAAGCCGTTGAAAAGGTGCAATGAAGCGTTTTCATAGATAGTGTTAGTTGAAGAATTAGAATGGGGTTTTTGTAGGGATTTTACGTTATGTTACAAAGTTTACGTATCACTGTTTTTCCATGAAGACGGGAAGGTCGTGCAAACAAAAACCAAAATTATCATAAATCCATTTCTTAAATAAATCAAGATCAAAATTTTACAGAAATAAATTCTTCTTCTATGTTAGTAACCTACTATTATTGTAATTGTACCTATATACCTAGGTAGGTAGGATAATACAAACCGTGCAGTAGTAGGTATTTATAATTTTTCCTGTTATCTGTAAGGTTACCCTCTAATAAGCTTACTCAGTTGTAGAAACATCATAAAACTAAGAACCCCAGGAATTTTCAATAATTGTGCCTGTGTTCAGCACCTTAACTGCAAAAGAAAGTTGTCTTTTAAAAAAAAAAATATTGATTTAATTTTTACACATTAAATGCGGAGCTGTAAAAATAATGACAGGTCTGTTTATCACTATTTTCACAAATCCTTCAATACGTTTCATCGAAGCATGTTCCAGTTTTAAATAACTGTTAGTAAGAATAATATCGATAGACATCCCGGCCATCACTAAAGCGTAGTTATTCCCGTCACTTCGCAATTATTTTTGCGGTCTTTCTTCGCCGCAGAGTACAGTCCACATTGAATACGGGACAGAATGACGTCGGGTTTTAAGGAATTAACAGTTTTGTCCGGCGGGAGCTGATGGTTTTTGTGACTATTGTCAAACGATTGTACATATAATATACATATATACGGACACATCTAACAAAAAGACACACATAAGTACACACACACACACACGCACACGCGTACGTGATATTGAAATAATACACAAATATGTTTACAAAAGTAATGTACAATACTTTTAAATACAAATTGTGGTCAATTCACGGAGGGGTTTGGGCAAGCAGTAAGCTGCGGACGGAGTTACACTAGTGGACTTTTGAAATATATAAAGATTATAAATGCGAAGGTTTATGGATGTGTAGACAACACAACACGATGGGGTAAGCAGATCTGGACGAAATTTTGAAAAGAGTTAGCTTATAGTATGGAATAGCACATAGGTTTTTTTTTATCCCTGTAAAATGCTCCCGATTTTTCACGCGAACGAAAACGCGGGCAACAGCTGTGTAATATACTTAATTTAGTTAAGATTTCCTCCATTTTTTACCCGGCTGCAGAGGAGGGTTACCTATGTGTTTTAAATCAATGATTTAAAGCAGAATATAATACAATCGCTCTCGCTACCGCTTCCGCTATCTTAAGCCATGTAATCCCAACCTTAGTTTTTCCTTTTCCACCAACTTGCGGTTAATTTATTTAATAAGTTGTTTCTGAATAGAGCACCGAGCAGCCGAGCGCCGGATGAATCGGACTTTCTATTTTTCTTTCTTATTTTTTTTCTCTTTTCAAACAAAAAAAAAATCTTTAGTATTTTGTTTTTGAAAGGAAACAGAAGCTTTATATTTTTATTCTTTTTTTTTTCTCTTCTTTTGTGACAGTTGTTTGCAATGAAATATCGTACTAATTAGTGAAGGTTTTATGTAAGTATGAAAGCGTTTTACTTTTAATTAACAATAAGTCTGTGATTTTAGAAATGAAATGCTATATAGCTGTTACCACGATTCTATTTATAATTAACATCATAAAATGACATAATGCAGAAGTCGTTATGTAATATTTGATTACACTTTGACAGGCGTTATTGTTTTCTTAATATTAACTAAAGCTGTCAAAAATGCCGAATAATTTGGAACGCATTTTTAAGGTATTTTGTATAACTCAAAACTTAGTCCAAAAATTGTTATTGCCAGTCTGGTTGTGTAGGTGCCTATTGTACCTATTTGAGATTAGTATTTTGTTTCACTCATGAAACGGGTTATTAGATATAGTAATATAATAATAATATCTTGGGACAACTCACACATCTACACTAACTTTTTTTTTTACAAAGACTACAATAACATGTTAGGTGAGGTGCTGTATTCCTAGCTAGGTTATTTGAGTAACCTATATTAAGGAGTAGGTAGGTACAGTGCCGATTGCCATTGGAGGTGAATTTATCTGATCCCAAACTAAGCAGAGCTTGTACTATGGAAACCAGACAACTGATAAACATACTTATATATTTCTAAATATGTACATACATATTATCTAAAAATAACACCCAGACACAGAATAAATCATCGTGCTCATCACACAAAGTTTTATCCTGGATCTCCAACACACGACCTTTTGCGTAGCAGTCAGACACTGTCTTTAAAAAATAATATAAATTACAAAATTTACCTGTATTCAAACTACGTAAAAAAAGAAAATACCTAGGTACTCCGATTTGACTTACTCTCATGCATAATTGTATCCACATCTGTAAAACAAAAAGCGGTTAAGTTGTTAATAATTGGTTGAAAGTTGAAAGGCTGACTTGTAATACTTGTAACATTTATTTTGATGGCAACACTGGAGCGATTTATTACAGGTTGGCACACTGAGCATGAAAGGCACACCGCACAATAGCCACCTACATAAACGCGCCGAGATTTTAACAGTGTGATTAATAGTTGCTATAAAACGTTGTTTATATCCTCCACAATTGTACACTTGATGAATTTTTAATTGCTTTGTTTTACTTTTATTGTTTCCATTTAGTGTTTTTATAAAAACGAAATATTTCTCATGCTTGTTGAATTTCTAAGAAATTAAATATTAGTCTTAACTTACCTACATATATTTACGTACAATATTAATTATGTTAAACATAACTAAGCTTAAGCTTTACCTGGCGGTTGTTTTAAAAAAATAAACTTAATTTTTTCTTTTTATTGTTTTTTTTTCGCCGCAACAAACTTACCATAAATTACGTTTTATTTTAATACATATAAATGCTGTTTTAATAGTTCCCTTTCAACAAAGGAGTTTAAAAAAAGAAAAAGTAAATGGCGTAGGTGCGTTCGAAATTGGAATTCATCAAAATAATGCGCGGAACGTGATCTCGTGCGAAGTGAGCGGATGAGAGTATTTTTTCGTGATACAGGGCTGGTAAATACTTTAAAAATACATTTAAAATATTTATTTACGGTTAAAATTAAGCGTATACATAAAACCTTATATTTATTATTTATTTTCAAATAGTAGATAACTTAAAATCCAATTAACTTACACGTAAATATCCCAGTTGCGTGCGACATTGTTTCCTTATTTAGGATCGCATACGGTTCCAAAAGAACAATAGAAATACTCCTGTCAACCCTAGAATAACGTAAGATGCGCGGGAGTCGAGCGTTTCGTCCCTATTCCTTTTTTAAAAAAACGTTTTTATTAATTGCCAGCCATTGTTGGGTGGTCGACGTGCTTATGAGAACGCGCTCATTCTGTTACATTTCAACGTGTTTCCGAACTTTATACGTTTATAAACGGAATTTTATTTTTACTTTTTTTATCCGTGTTTCCTATTCGTTTGATGACAAAAGTGTTGCCATATTCTTGTTTAATCTTTAATGTAGAGGAGAATTCAAATACATTGTTCTATGGCTTGAACACATCAAATGTTCAAGCCAAATCAAAACGAACACTTATATTAAACACTTTATAGGAAAAGCGCAAAGATATTTTCCAATTAGTACTGTACCTTACTAATTGGAATCTTAAATTCGTAACCCAGATTATTCCAATTGCAATTAACATTTATATAAGAGAAGCAGTAAAAAGTAAATATTTTCAAAAGTAGGATGCAGCGTTTTAGCCGACCCTAGGCAAAACACTTGAGATGCCAAGTATTGAATCGTTTAAAAAACACAAAATAAATCATGTAATCCAGACACATATTTTGACAATGATTGAATCATTTTCACTATTAAAAGTCCGAGAAACTAGAATTTAAACTGCGCTACAATATATTTATTACAATATTTACGGGTCAATATTACCCCTTATTATCAGGTGTTGAAGACAATTTGGATTGCCAGAGTAAAAAATAAAATGTACAACGTGTAGCGTCTCAATCGCGTAATGACAAT
Organism: Herminia tarsipennalis; assembly: GCA_945859575.2. NCBI lineage: Eukaryota > Metazoa > Arthropoda > Insecta > Lepidoptera > Erebidae > Herminia > Herminia tarsipennalis. The sequence goes on from OX243833.2 coordinate 18,792,608, forward strand.
AAATATATCACAATTTCGACGGTAGTGAGTAAAATGGTCGATGATTTCCTGTCTGAACTTCGAAGAATAATGTAATAAATAACAGCTATAATAATTGTAAATAAGTTAGCAGGTCGATTAAATAGCTTTTATTCAGAATAGGACATATAAAGTTGTCACAATGGGAATATCACAAAAGAAAATAGATAAACCTAAGAATAAGCGATTAGCTGACTAATGTATCTAAGTAATTTATTTGACATAAATTGAAATCTGGCCATTTGGTAAGACCTACACACACTATATTAACAAATAATACTTTTCAACTTTGCACTTTACACATAATAGAACAAGGACATAAATATGCACTAGGTAGGTAAGCACTCACACTAAACCTAAGTTGATTGATCCACTTTTGATCGAGATGCAACGCCGTAGTAAATTCTACAATGAGAACTGTGTCTCATTGTAGAATTTAGGCAAAAAAGCCACTTTTTTTTTTAAACGACTCCCGCATTAGTGTACAAGCCCTGTGTCGCGGGGGACTTTACAAACATACAAGTCACGGACATAAAGCACACCCAGACTCGGAACAACAATTTGTGGATCACACAAAGTGGTGTCCCGTGTGGGAATCGAACCCACGACCTCTTGCGTAGCAGTCGGACACACTCCCACCGCGCCACAGAGGCATCTAATTAAACTTTAAGATACTATGAATTGACGACAAGCAAAATACTGACTTATTAAGTAAAAAAAAAGAAATTCCACACTAGTCATAAAATACTGTTATGCCTACTATTTTTTTGCCAATGCTCGTGAAAGGAGGCGTTAATCCTGTGCCTTGTATTCACACTGTTGATGCGATGGTTGCGATGGTTCGGTTTATTCATTTGTGGCATTTTCGTAACAACGTAACATCGATTTATGTAATCGAGATTGTTATCTGCGACCACTTACTAAACTGCAAACACGTTTTAGTACTGTTAAATAGTTTGCTTAGTTGAGGGATCTATGACTCAGTGGTGTCGGAACAGATTCAGAAATCACCAGCAACTAGGGATTCCATTAGTAGTGTTCGCTTTAAGAAAATCGACCAACCAAAATGCTTGATAACGCAACAAAGATCGGTTAGTGCTAGGATAGGTATTATTATAAAGCTAAAGAGTTTGTTTGTTTGAACGCGGAAATCTCAGGAACTACTGGTTCGAATTGAAAGAAACATTTTCTGTTGGGTAGCCCATTTATCGAGGAAGGCTTAGGCTATATAACATCACGCCACAACCAAAAGGAGCGGAGCAGTAATGAAAAATGTTGCAAAAACGGGGAAAATGTACGCATACGAAGTTGCGCGGGACAGCTAGTTTCTTTATATGGATTCTCTCAATACCGCATAAGATCCCTAGTTGTTGGTAAAAGCAGCTATAAGTGATGTTACCGCTCTCAGATCTTTAAAAAGGTGTACTTTTCTGTAAAATGAAAAAAAAGAATCGTCCTCTCAGTCGGATATTTGTGACCTAACCTGTCATATTTATATCATCAACAACATGTAGGTATTTTAACTTATTCTTTGTCAGAAATATATTTATGAGAATTTAGTTCAGGTGTTTGAACTAAAGCTGACTGGACTTGACGCAAAACTGGGCTTCACCCAACAAAAATTATACGAAATGATGAATTATAAGAGTCAGAGTTAAAGTTCAACATATTAAGCGACCAATATTATGACTATTTTAAATAATACATATGACAGTTTTCTACAAAAATATTCTGTTATATGCAACGTCTAAACTCAAGTCACGATAAAACGACATTTTGTCTGTCAACACATCGTTGTCTGCTATTCCGCACTCGAATGGATTTTAATTCGGCCTCCTCTAGACGTATTTACGACTCGCCTCCATTGTGGCTAAACATTAGGTATATTATTATCCACTTTTCCATTTGTTTTTCTAAAATATAGCGTTTTAAAAATACGTAGGCATAGTGTGACCACATAATGCCGAGAATCCAGAAGGAATGCTTCTTACGTTCGGTCAACCTAACACTTAAGTTATTTGACATATGCAAATATTCAAATAAACTAAGCACAAAAAAACTACTTTCTCGCGGCTTCGTGACTGTGGGTCGTGACTATCTCTACCTACCAAAGCTCGTTTTTCAGCCATCCAAATGACGTGTGAAGGTTCCCTCCGCAGATCTATCACCAGATCTGTCAATCGGGTTGGTGTTCTACCGCAGCCCCTTCATATTTCCTATACAGTCACGGAAATTTTGATTACAATAAAATAGTCACGCTATTGTCCTATCATCGCATCGCATCAAATCTTGGAACGCCTAATTAACAAAGCAGTCCTTATATCCGTGTACGTGCGCGATGTCTGTATGTGCGTAGCTCTGGCGTATTTGTATGAAGCTTGTCTTCTGTTCTCTCTGTGTTTTATGACGTGGCACACAGGTGGAATATTTATCTTAAATTGATATTGGCACATACCTGTTTTTATGTTTTATAAATTTCTGTTTCAGTGACAGCTTGTGACGTTTAGATGATTTTTACGGTCGATGCAGCAGGTTAAATAGTTTGATATTAAACGTATACTTTATGATACAAAAAATACTTAAAAATGTGTCGAAATAGCTTTTAGTTTTAGTGGCAAAGTGATTCGTACTCTGAATTTTATTTATACAGGAACGTTAAATTGAAATACAATTAAAGTAATTGGGCGTCACGATTAGAATGCTATAAAAATTATAATTGAGTCTAAAGCTAGATATTGGATAATCCTAAAAATCAAAAGCTAATGTGAATTAATAAGCGGTGGGAGGGTTCGATTCCCACACGGAACACCACTTTGTGTGATCCACAAATGGTTGTTCCCCCGAAGTTCCCCGCGACACAGGGCTTGTACCCTACTGCAGGAGTCGTCATTTTCAAAAAATACATATAAAATACATAGTCATACTCAAGGGGTTAAAAGGCTAGTAGAAATATTTTTAAAGAATAAATGAATAGAAGCAAGAGCTAGTTACGATTAAAAGAGACATAAAAACTAATACTAGAGAGACTATTTGAAACACAAAAAGCAACTGCAACCCCTTTAATAGTTGCTACTAATGCCAATTCTCGTATAACGATATATACATTATCGATATTAGTTATTGTATCACGAGGAAAAATATTACGCGAGTAATGATATATTTTTTAGTATTATCCTACCAATATTACAACAAAGGCACTCAAAGGCTAGCTGTAGTATAATGTTTAAAATTCTTTCACGCAAAAACAATCTAACAGATTAGACATCTATAGATATAACGGATACTATCCTTTTATAAATCGCGATAACCAAAAGCTTGAAAGTAACTTAAAATTACTACTTTTCACAGCTTTATTTATTTTAAAGTGAAATTGTAAGTAGTTTTTTTCTTAATCTGTGTTGTGAGTTGTGAGTAACATTGGTAACATTAAAGGAATGTATTCAGTTACCTACTAGGATTACTGTTATCTTATTCCTAGCTTTACAATTTACCATTATGTTCTCAAATTTTTATTGGCCCGCCTTTGAATGTTTTTTCACTTTGATTACATCAGTAATGGTGATTGGAATCTGGTTTTACATTAGAATTTCTTAATTTTTATTTCTTTTGCTTTTAGTTTAGATTTTGTGAAATGGATTTTCGTTTACCTTTTACTGTTTTATTTGCTTGTAAATTAATAGGCTTTACTTTAGGTTAAATTTGGTGTAGACTTTGATTTATAAAAGTAGATATACCTAATAAGTTAGCGACAGGTCAACTAGGCAGTTTTAGAATCAATTTTAGTTCATAAATGTAGATAAAAACGTAAAAAAGTATAAATAAAAAAAAACCTTCGAACCTTCGTAATTGTGCAGACTAAGATGTCACAGTGCACTAGTATTTTCGCGTACATTTGAGTAGTTTTAGTATTGAGATTAGCTGATTACTTTTTGCTGGAGAATTGAAACAATAATGGCGTATGTATTGAAACGTCTTAACTCAGGGCCAAATAATTTTAAATATCCTGTCATAATTTCATTTCTTTTGATGAATAGATCAAAGCTAAGTCTATCTATTATTAAGAATATTGTAGTCTGTATGTACGCCTACGAGTTTTTTACTCAAAAACTAATACTTTAATTAATATAGAGATTGTTTTGACGTTCCATCAGAACAGATGGAATGTTCTGGAGTTGCCTCTTGTGCCAATTACAAAGCCGTATAATATAATATAATTGTTATTATTGCCGTCCAATTTTAAAGTTTTTATTATTTATTATTTAGACGGCTTCTCAGTATTAATACGTGTATTATTTACGAATTCTTTTTATTCATTTAATTCATATCTTTTGTCATCCCTGACGCAAAAGGGGTGTTTCGTTTTTCTGACATGCGGGTTTATGCCAAGATTGCTAACGGATGCGAAATTAAGAATTATTTTTTGACTGCGCAAGAAGGAGGGTTTTTTGTGTGTTTGTGTGTATGTACATTTCTTCGGCATGCTCTAGAACCTAAATGGCTTGATAAATTTTAGCTTGAGAGGTAACATTAGATCCGTCTCAGTTGTGAAAGTAGAGGTAACACTAGATGAATCAAAGTTTGAAATAAATAAAATAGCGAATTTATGGCGCCAAAATATTTCAGCTAATAATTTGAAGCAGTCGGGTTGTTTGTTTTTAATAATGTTCCAAAGGTTTTTCAAATTTCCGTGTTCATAAACGATGTCTGTGTATGCGTTGCTCGAGCGAAGCGACGTATTAAGCTTACCTTCTGTACTCTCGGTGTTGTGTGGTTTGAATCCTTCGTCAAGCAAGGCCATACGGAATTTTTGTATGTCTTTAGAAACAATAAAAATTAAGTCCACTTACACATTTTACGAGGTGTCAGAAAGTCGATTTCCGGTGTCGTCCCACACAAGTGTCAGCGAGGGGTCAGTAGTCTAACCTTAGAGTAAACATCACTGAACAGAGGTTACAATGTAAACTAGCTAGTGTGAGGTGCGCCTTTGATCTTCGCCGCGTTCCTCTATAGGGCTGTCACTTATTAAGTCTTTGGTACATTTGCAAAGGAACATTGTATGTGATTTTAGTTCGGAATTTGAGTTTGGTTTCAATGTAGACTTAGAACGTACAGCGACAAAAATCTATTTATTATACATTACTCCAATTTATAAAAAAAAACATACGTAAATAGATGCAAAGCAGTTTGTTAAAAATATATGCGAAATAAAGACAAACATGCCTTTAAATTAATAATATAGTCATCTGAATAATGAAGCAATAATGTTAGCTCTTTTTTCTAAATTTGATGTATTTTCCCAGTCGTTTCAGCGAATTATATTATTATTTATTAAAAATGTCACCTAATTTTATGACTCATATTAACAATGTGATGTATTTTACGAGATGATCGATTTACATATTTACCAATCAAATATTAAAATGATCTGATTTTGAATGATTAAGATCTGAATAATAATCTAGTTTTATGTTTGTATTACAAGATATTATGAATAATAAAATGATCTAGAAAAAACCCCCGAAGCGTGAGAGAAAAAGTTTAATATATTCAAAACCGCTGAGCGGATTTTCATGAAACAAAGCTATAACCATTCCAATTAAAATAGCTTACTAATAAAAGAAATACATCCAAATCGTCCATCCTTTTAGAACCTAAAATGGCACAGACAGACACACAGATACACAGACACACCTCTGTATATTATCCTCGGTTATTTTTAATACAAGCCTGTATTGACCTACTGCAGGCAAAAGTCCCTCTACTTTCTTTCTTTCTCTCTCTCTCTCTCTCTCTCTCTCTCTCTACACACTTGTCTCTGTCAGTTGTGGTAAAAGGCCAATATTTTTCAAAGTCGTGTTGCCATCTGTTTTCGGGTATTTGACAACCCTACCGGCACAGAATAGCCCATAGAACAGAGTTTACATTGGCATCATTCAAATGTATGAAGTTGCTATTTACGTTTGACCAGAGCACTCATTACGGATTGTTATTGGAATAATAAAGAGAGAGGATCGCATCCGTAGAGCAGTAAGATCGTAACATGTTTCCGAGTATCGCTCTATCCATTGCGAAATCCTATCGCTTTATTCTCATCAACCGTTCTGCGAACTGACAGTTCTGTTGTTGTTTATTAATCTATGTTTATATGAGCTAGTTCTTTTTTTGATATAATGTTTGGAATTGAAATGAGTTCTTATGAGATGAGAGATGTACTCTATGGTTCTATCATAACATATCTGCGTTTGTTTATATAGAGTCGTAAGGATGCTTGACTGTGATAACGAGACGCCTGGCTGTAAGCAGTTACCATAGCCTAATGCAGAATGTTTACACGAATAGTCACATGAATATGTAGTTCTCGACACATTGACGTATAGACCTGGACTGCGCCATAACCTTACAATATTGACCACTTTCTAGAAAGAGACAACGCTACTTTGTGGACAATACTTTTCAAAGAGACACTGCACGAGTTTTTTCTTTCTTTGGATGGCGCGGTCCAGGTCTATACGTCAATGGTGGTTTTGTAAGCAATGTCAGTTTTTTGACACACGTCAAAAGTCAATACACTTGAGCCACGAACCTTTTCGTAGTCTTCCACAAATTTGTCGACAATGTAAAAACGAATTCGCAAATCTTTTGCAGTTTTCTATGCGAATAAAATTGCATTTATTGATTGTTCCTTTCTTTTTATCTTGCGATGTTTTCGTAGTCGAAGTTTTTATTTTTTTTTCCCCTAATCGGGCAGATAGCTATTGCACTTGTAGGCAGAAATCCGTTTTACTTTAACTCATTACAATCATGGTAATTTTAATGATGTGACAATACAGATATTTTACTAACTAGGTATTTTGACGTTATTTACGGCAAGTTTTTATTACTCAGCATAATTTAAAGCGAAAACTCGCCGAACGGACGAAAATACTCTTCAATATTTTTATAGACTTCTCATTATATACTTAGTCCTGTTATCTATTTTTTATTTTGACTAGTGACACGCCCTAACATCGTCTGTGATTACTTTATATATGACAAAAGTGTATGTCTTCAACTGGTGCCAATTCTGAGAATTTAACATAAACTAAAACAATCCTGAGGTTGCTGCGTCTGTCGTCATCCAAGCGACCGCAAAGATCGAAAGACATAATACATTTTTAAGACTGACAATTAAATCCAGGTAGAGCTTTTTCCATCAGCATGTGGCTATTGAAAAAGTAGAAACAGTGCGGCAAATTTACCACCAGTTGATTAGGACTTAAATATTACTTATCAAAGAAAACGAAATACTTAAATAAAAAAACAAATACACTTTCACAAACTTCTAAATTAGAAAAATAACACGTGTCTTTAAAAAAATACAAAAGATTATATAAAAGCTAAGTTAAAAGAAACTTCATTATCTTGAAAGCCTTCAAAACGAACCCAAAGCAAACAATATGAAAAAGAAGTACCGAAATTTTCAGAAAAAATAACGACTTACCTACACCTTTCTGAAATGTGATTGTAGAGTCGGCCTACTCCCTACACTAAGAAATTCTTATATAATAAAATTATTATAAAGAAAACATTAATTATAATATCACATCATTAATATTAATACTCACAGAACATAAACAATAAATTTGTGACAAACATGAAAAATATGCAAAGAAGCACACCTCCTTGCACAAAAAAACGAAAGAACAGAAGGAAAGCTTCGAACAACGCGCGTTTCAGCGATGGACACATAGACGTAACTGACGGACATGCAATCTCGGATCACTTTATTCCGAAAATGTTCCGAAATTCAATATCCGTGAAACAAAGTTTAGATGGAACATAGACATAGAGAATTGACGGAGCAATAGTCTCATAAAATAAGCACTTTTTAGAAAGAGACAACCTGACTGTACGGCCAATATTTGTCTCTTTTCTGTCAGTCTGTGACAACACAGTAGACAACGGTCATAAAGACATAGAGACAACTATTATCCTTCGAAGCAACTACTGGCCGCAAGATTGTTTTATCTCTCTCACCCTTTGCAGCCTGTATTTACTTCATACCTGATTAGTAGCTTGTCCAGTCTCTATGTCTATGGTATGGATTTTTTTTTTATTTTGTGTCGTTTCTGTCAAAAAATGTAAACATAGATTCTCATGTCACCCTAAATAGGTTTGGACACAAATCTTTTAGCGGAGCAAAGCTGAGTGGTGTAACCTGACTGTCATCACCATTTCACTTGTCAGCAGATCCACGAATACCTCAATAAACTGTAGAAAATTAACCAAGGAACCATTAATGTGTCCCGAACGTCCAAGTGAATTATTGACATTTATCAACATCGGTATCGGAACGAAACACACAAATTAATGTAAATTCTCACATTTTAATAAGGGAAATAGACTATAAATTACATTTTATTTTTGTACAACACGTAAAATTGTTTTTATTGGTCATTTTAAGGTAAATTGTTGGAATATTTGAACAAAATATTTTAATTCTAATGAATGAGTTGTAAAAGTCAGCAAAATTGGGTCTGTGGTGACAATTTCTACTTTATTTATTTCTATGCAGTATTGAAACTATTGCAATAATATCAAAATAGAACACTACAACATAAATTACTTTGAATTATGTCTGTATATCACATAAGTTAGAGACTCAAGATTAAATATATGGCACATAGAAGCCTATCCCACTGAGAAAATCTAAAAGAAATTTTCACGACATCATCATTAAAAAATTTCAAACATACATTTAAAGACAAAATGACTGAAATGTAAAACTGCACTAACTACAAAATCTTTATGAAACTACGTCAGTTTACATTTAACGTAAGTTAAAGGCTGGGGCGAATACAAAGTGCCTTAAATTTTTTAATTGCGGCCGGGTTATACCATTATACTTCTTTGTGCATTGAGGGCAGCGTGTGTGAGGCTTTGCGAAGTAATATGTGAACGCTGAGGACCGTGGTCCAAGTTATAAGCAGAAAATTTTGTGCAACAATGACTACTTGACAACATCTGTTTGAGCTAAGAAAAATTACCATACGACTTAAAATTACTCTCAAGATAATCGTTCCGTCCAAATACCAAATTATGATGCCATTATATTATATTCATAAACACTTTAATTTAACATCAACGTATTTTTTCAGAGCATGTCAAGATGATGTTTGTCTTGAAATATATTTTTTAATTGTAGTTGTCTACCTAATAGACTGAAAGAGGAATGAGGATAGGATATTTTGACTTGTATATCCTTGTCAATGACCATCGAATGAAAGCAGTAACGTATTATTAAAATTGTAACAGCAGGAAATTACTCACTATTTATTTATATTGGAATTGTGTGCCAAATAGTCCAAAACGATCTAAAGGCAAGCCACTAAAACGTTTCATATACACATCATACAGTTTAGTGGAAAAATTACCTAAAATGTTTTGGTCCTTGTCACCCATTCCTACAGTTCGCAACTGCTGCTCACTACTCAAGGTTTTTGCTTAGCCGTAGGACTCACCCACTCCGCCCCGCTCTCTCTTATACCTTTGACCATGGCGTTAGAATTTAATAGAGACTCCTTAGGCGACACCCGTGTGTGGACCTAACAAGACTCTTTTGAGTCCACAATTATATGAATATTATGCTCATTAGTGGGCGTTTATTTTCACCACACTTTAAAATATTTTTTAGTCTATGGTTATGAAGATGGCATATAACATATTTCTTTTAAACTGATAGGTATAGGTAGTTAAATGCTGTAGATCTCGATCTAACAACCTTGGGAGATGGCGTTGTGTCAAAATTTGAAGAGTTGAATGTACTTACTCGTATCCTTCGATTATTTTGTCTTTATATATGTACAGTGTTTTTATTTTAAAACTACATAATTAGCAATGTGTGTTTGGGTCCTGGGAATCCTGCAAATCTCTCCAGCTAAGCTTAATAGCTTGTGTTAGGAGTCGGTTCACGTCGGTAGTATAATGGGTAGGATTCGAACTTGGGACCTCATGATTGCTAGTCCGATGCCCACTTACTTAGGCTACCGCTGCTTGTGTGTGTCATCAGTAAGTCATAAAAAATTAAGTCACTGTTTAATACACTGACGGACTCATAAACTGCATCAAAGTTCAGGTTTACTCTAAAAGGATTTTTTTATAATAAGTATGCAAACTTTTTAGATTAAATTATATAAATATGGAAAGACTGGCTCTTAATCTTAAAAAAAAATTAAATTTAAAAATAGAACTGCGGTAAAACAAATGAATATAGCCGGGAAAAGAAAATTTACTCGTAGTATCAGATTTGCGTGTTATTTATAGCAAAGTTTTAAATTAATTCTCATTGATTTTTTTTGTTTGGTCAATTGAATTATTGTTACCAGCATAATTGTTGGGTTAGTTTTTTAACACATCGAGAGTTTTTGAACCATAATATGGATACTTCGTCCGAACAAGCGGCACAAATTGTAGCATTGGTGCGGGAGGGCTTGGATCAACGAACGATTGGTAGAAATTTAAATTTAAACCAGTCTACGGTTTGTAGAATATACAGAAGGTTTGTAGAGACAGGTTCTTACAGGAGGAGACGTGGTACAGGCAGAACTCGAGCAACCACAGGTCGTGATGACCAATTTATTGTTACAACTTCCCTGCGAAATCGTTTCCTCACGTCAGTTAACATCAAAACCGAGCTTAATGAAGTGCGTGGAAAAAACGTGTGTGCACGAACAATAAGAAGAAGGTTAAAGGAAGCGGCTATCACCCCTTTTAGACCAGCAAATGGTCCAAAGTTGTCTGCAGCTCACAGACAAGCTCGCTTAAGATTTGCGCGTCATCACCTGAATTGGACAGAAGAGCAGTGGGCCTCTGTATTGTTCACGGACGAGTGTAGGACATGTTTATATGGTGCAGATGGTCGCAGAAGAGTCTATCGTCGACGTGGGGAGCGATATGCTCAAAGTTGCATTGAGGAGCGTGTTCCTTTTGGAGGCGGTTCATGTATGGTCTGGGGTGGCATATCGATGAACGGGCGAACAGAACTTGTGTTCATAGACATGGTCCGTCAAAACGGTAATAGAGGGGGTTTGACAGCACATCGCTACATAACAGAGATATTAGAAGATCACGTGGTGCCTTACATGGGATTCATAGGCGAAAATTTTACTTTAATGCAGGATAATGCCCGGCCGCATGCAGCTGCACAAGTTCAACATTATTGCGAAGAGGTTGGGATACGTACAATGAATTGGCCAGCACGCAGCCCGGATCTTAATCCCATCGAGCATGTTTGGGACAATTTAAAAAGAGCTGTATATGCGAGAAACCCTTCGCCTACGACAGTGGCAGCACTAAGAACAGCACTTTCAGAAGAATGGGACAATATTCCGCAAGATCTTTTAAAAACCCTTATAAAATCTATGCGGAACCGATTAGAATCCGTAATAAGGGCACGTGGGGGTAATACACCTTATTAAAACACAAATAAACCCTTGCTTAAAGTTTGTGTCTATTGTTAAAACCAATTTTTTTATTAAACAATTTTTCCTTAAACTTCTGTTTTTTCTTCAAAAAAGGTCTTAAGGTCCTTTCCAGTACATAAACTTAAACTTAAAGATATGATCCTACGCTGTTTTAAAGTTCACGAACCAATCTAGAGGTTTCAATTTAAATCTGTATAGAAAGTTTGCATACTTGGTTAAAATATTTATTTCAAAGTCGTCTATTACTTTGATGCAGTTTATAAGTCCGTCAGTGTAGAAGGCGTTACATTACGTTCTAATCTGTCCAATGTAACACCAAATTTTGTTTTGACAGGTAAACGGCTTTGAGAGGCCGGACTAGGAATCTATACATTAAATTAATATGAAACTATCTATGTATTATGTACTTACTAATAAATATTTATTTGTTACAGGTAAGAGCGGTCTTTGTGGTAAGATTTTTATTATTACAGTATTATCCCGTTAGGTGGCCGGGAGCAAAGAAAATGAAAAAAGCGTTGTCTCTTTATTGTGATTAATTTTGTGAAGTTATGGCGCAGTCCTGGTCTCTACGTGTGGAAACCAAGCTGCATACTTCACCACGCAAAGGAATAAATTTGTTTTTTTTTGACATAACTAACCTAGTTCATTGCACTGTCAAAACTGTCAAAAGGTTACATAATAATATATCTTTCTTGTAAACAATTCTAAGACCTACTAAAACAGTACACCACAATAAAGTACCAAGTAATTAACACAAGTTTCCCACAAAAGTACCAAGAAACCTCATCGTTTTACTTATTATCTCCCTTTTTAATTGCCCGAGCGGACATTAGACATTAAACAAAGTTATTTAAGAAGCCAACAAAACTCGTAATAGCTTAAAAAGTCTTCATTGTTTCTTTTTATTGGTTTTTTTGTTGAAACACTGTCTACAAGCCGCATCGTAAGTTTTTAATTTTGAATCAAAGAGGTTATACTTATTTAAGATCGATGTTTATCGCGATTTATGATAAGGTGGATATAGTTTCTTATTGTTTTTGAGTTTTATTTTTAATCTAGTTGATTGATATGCTAATTTCTGCCAGTTTTAAGTATTTAAGTTTGTAGGTACATCTAGCTAGAGAGACTTTATGTTATAAATTTGACGCTTATTTTATTGCTATAAAAATTGTAACAGGTTAGTTTTGCCGTTATTTTTTAAATTTTAATCGTAGGTTTAAGGTATAATTTAATATATTTTAATCAAGCAGATACCATTTTTTCTATATTCTAGGTAGGTACTTACTCTATGTAAAATTGGTGGCATTTTTTTTTTTTTCAAGAGCATGCGATTTCGATTTACGAGCATTCGAAATTTAAACATTTTTTTGTGTGCGTGTAGTTTTTAAGTTTTACTTTTTATTTATTTACAAACATAGCTACTGGTTAACATTAAAAAATATTGTAAGTATATACAATTTAATTAAAATATTGAATCGACAAGACAATTATTTTTCTATTTCTTCTTAGACTTCTGACAAGAACATAAAAGGTGAACAGTTATAAAGTGTAATACATTGACTTTTTAAAATTATCGCTGAATAAAAATGAACTCTGTAGGTGGGTACTACCTATAACCTAGCTCATACATAAATATGACTATTAAACACATTCTCTTTTATATTCTTTGTCAATATTTATAGCCTTTATTTAAATAATAAGCCTATAACCACACGAATCTTAATACCTAGTTTAATATGTGTTTATTTCAAAAAGGTCATAAAAAATATACATACGTACATAAAGGGACACATTTCAAAAAACTGTGAATTAATACAACACGAATATTGTCTTATTTCAATGGTTTTTAATTCTACGGCTTCAGTTTCAACAGTCATATTATCATATATATGTCAAACGCGTACCTTCCGAAATGGATTTGAAAATTTATCTAGTAATAAAGAGACCTACTGGTGTGACAAAGCACTCGTAAAAGATGACTTTCGATAATGGGATGTATTATCGATGACTACCATTAATGAGAAAGCAACTTTGTTACAAAAGGCATAGGGTGTAAATTAAAATGTTGGAATTGATGTGTTCAATAAAAACTCATAAAAATATATAAATAATGGTGATAGTTTGTTCACACTGTGGTGATGTCCAGTCCCACGCTTCGACAGATTGGACAAACCGTCAATGTTCTCAGCCCACTTGACAAACGATTTGAGGGGATAAAGACAAGTATACATCGATATCGGTCACATAAAAGTACCAATGCAGATAAATAATACGTCAATGTTAACTCAGCTTATCCTACTTGGTAATATTATGTACAATAATTGCATTTTTGAAAGATAGAAAAATTTGAAGAACAGACCCAGGAATCGAATTCGAGACTTCTTTATGCCAAACCGGGCCTGAAATCGAACCACCTATCTGGAGTATGTTTCGAATAATTAATTTGAATCTTCATACTATTCGAGTCGTGGCCCTTATAAAGTCTTAAAAAATGTATAATTATTCTGATTTCTATTTTTATTTACTCTAATAAATGAAAATCACAAAATGTAACTAATCAGTCATTCTTTCGCTCTTATTCCTGGTACAAGGTATTCACTTTTTAATCATAGTCTCTAGACCTTATAAATAACAGATTCATATAAGTAAAGTATTCTGTGGATCGTTTTCTAACTATCGTGAGGCACGTTTTGTTCTTGCGATGTATTCATTGATCCACAAAAGTGTTATCAAAGTGATTTCATTAAGTAACCGATCACGCCCATTTAAAATTTTATATACATAATAAGGTCCAGCCTTTATTAGGTGACAACGCAGTGGCCACTGTCAGGCATTTCGTCTGAGAGAATGAAACAAAATCGATATAAATGAAGTAATTTCCCTTTTCAGGCATTTCGTCTTGACTAAATGAAACAAAATCGAAATGAATATAGTAATTTTGTCAACGTACCTTATCAATCTACGTTCGAAAGCTATTTTATCGTTATTATAGTAAAATTATTTAAAAAGCACCGGCTTTTATTACTGAAATTAACCAAAATTAAATAACTATTTTTGTTAAGTGAGTCATTTCGACCGCCGCTGTGGTTACACAGAGCCACTGTCAAAACGGCTGGCACAAACGCAATGAACGTCGATGTTCTTTTGTGATTGGTCAATAGGGAGGGTTCGTACGTCAACTGTTTAAGTTTTAGCATAAAGTGCGCGAAATTTGAATATATAGACCTTATTAGGAACTGGCTCTTATTAGGCGCACCTACCTTATCTATACTAATATTATAAAGCTGAAGAGTTTGTTTCCTTGTTTGTTTATGTTTGTTTGAACGCGGTAATCTTAGGAACTACTGATCCTAATTGAAAAAATCTTTCACTCTTAGTTAGCCCATTTATCGAAGAAGGCTATAGGCTATATAACATTACGCTACGACCAATAAGAGCGGAGCAGCAATGAAAAATGTTGCAAAAACGGGGAAAATTTACGCAGACGAAATTGCGCGGCCCGCTAATATATAATAAAGGTATCTCACATACCTGTCATCAAGTCCCATGAACACATCTACGACAACACGTCTTCCAATCTGACTTACATTCATAACGAGATAACTCAATATTAATATGATTTATTCACAATAGCGGACGCATTAATGATCGTAGCAACTTGTTTCTACAATAAAAAGAATGGTGTAATAGAGCCCTTTCACATTTAAAGAAATAACGCGCGAGAGAAACAAAATACAACGCTTTGTTTTTACCTTTAGCCCGCAGCTTTGTTTTTTTCACTCATGGAAGTAACCAGCGCGGGAGACTGGAACTCCTCCGAAAAAGGAAAAAAAGGTACCAACACAGTTCTCATTTTCATGGCATTTAGTCCATTGTACTGCCTAACCTCCCTCCTCCCTCCACCTCCTCCTCCACAACCGATCAATTCGTTCAATTTTCCTGAAATCTTTTGTTATTGTTTGTGTACCTCACAAAAAAACCTCATTGCAAAAAACTCAGCTTTCTAGATCCGAGCATTTGGGCTAGTTGTTGATGAGTCAGGAATTTCATTTTTATTATACAATAAACTTTCCCAGAAAAATATCCAGACGAATAGCGAAAAACCCCATTCAAATTAATCATCTAAGTAGTTAATTGTTTTTAAACTTTCGCGATGTTTACACATATTAGAATATTATCGGGAAAAATCTTTTATTTACCCCATGTTTCGATCGAATGGCACTGATCGACCCGTGACCACGATCGGTGCAATTCGAAAAATAAAGGGTTTAATATACCTTTAAATATTTCACGCGATTAAGTCCCAATAATACTCTAAATATCTAAATAGTTTTTTTTAATATCACGAAGAAATACTGTCTCAGTTACATACGGGTCAAACACCGTGCCACCTGTTTAAAACCTTGTTAAAAACGCACGTAACGCCAGCTCATCTGATCTGGATTTATAGAGTACATATGTGGAGGGCAAGGTGTTAAGTCCCTCCAACACAAAGGGAGGATCCTCCGACCAGGCGAGGTGATCATGCCTGGCGGGCCGCGGCCCAACGGTTAACGTTGGGAACTTGTATTTATAGTTAGCAGCTGTGAAAACTTCTATACCGCGATTCAGGATTTGGCGCGAGCTGTCAAGTGTCAATTTTATTTTATTTTATTATATGTGGGTACCGCCACACATATTTAAGAAGTTTTTACATAGTTAACAGGCGTATGGGAAACATACTTGTGTATCTAACCGGCTTCTGATTAATTGACCTATTAGCTGTATCACATAAGTCCGACGCCGACGGTAAGATGGTAACCAAAAGGTGCTTTACGTATTACGAAACTACTAAAACGGACGGCCTTGTTATCTGATTATTGAATTAATTAACACTATATTTTATAAGAGCTTCTTAAGTATAAAATAAAGGTTAAGATTTGTAGGTAAGACCTGTGTAATCGGTGGCTATTATTATTCCTACCTGATCTATTTGAAGTTTCAGAGATCTGTGATTCAGTAGTAATCAAGTGTGTAGAGATCACCTAGCTTAGGCAGTTTTGATCTACGAGTATACTAATATTATAAAGCTGAAGAGTTTGTTTGTTTGAATGCGATAATCTCAGGAACTACTGGGTCGAATTGAAAAAAAATTACTGTTGGATAGCCCATTTATCGAGGAAGGCTATAGGCTATGTTACATCACGCTACGACCAATAGAAGCGGAGCAGCAATTAAAAATGTTGCAAAAACAGACAAAATTTACGCAGAGGAACTTGCTTTAGTCAGATAGTGCAAAATAAAATTTGAAAACTGCGGGACTAGGTAGCTTAGATTTTATATAACTATAGCTCTATCTTGGAAAGCCACAATAGTGGTCGTTAAATAAAGCCAAACATATCAAAATAAATAAAACAAAAGCAAATAACAACGAACACACAAAGTGAAGTTAGAATTACTTCCAACGCAACTATAATGGCATTCAAACGATGCTTTCCACCTTGCATAACTATTCAAAGGCTGTCTTTTCAGTTGTCCGTCTGTCTGTCACCACAATGGGGATGACAAAACAAGCGATATATTCCCATATGGGTACACAATGAGGTTTTGTGCCTGCGTACGCGCATATCTTCACAAAATGGACGCCGTCATTGTTTTCAGTTTCTGAGTATTGTTGTTACTGAGCTTTTGCTTTAGCTCTGTGGGAATTGATTAACTTTGAGTTTGTAATTGTTTTACTGGTTTGAGCTAGTTTTGCTTTATGTGAAAGTAAGTTATTTTTGACTAAAATACTTATAAAGTTTTTAAATATTTTTTCTGCCAAATCTATAGGTACTAATATTATAAAGCTTAAGGGTTTGTTTGAACGCGATAATCTCAGGAACTGCTGAGATTATTAGAAAATCTATAGGCTATATAACATCACGCTACAACCAATAGTAGTGGAGCAGCATTGAAAAATGTTGCGAAAATGGGGAAAATTTACGTAGATGCAGTTGCGCGGGATAGCTAGTTATCTATACTAGCTGCCTGCCTCGGCTTCGCACGGTCATATCGTTGTTTTTTATACATTATTGCAATTTTCGTAGGGATCTCTAATTTATTTAAAAACTAAATGTAACCTATGTTACTCCCCGATAATGTAGCTTTCTAATGGTGAAAGAATTTTTCAAATCGGTGCAATAGTTTCGGAGCCTATTCAATGCAAACAAACAATAAAATCTTTCCTCTTCAAAATATTAGTATAGATTAGTAGGTAAATTTGGAAGTAAAAACTATTTAAATCCCGATGCAAAGGAAGATGTGTTATTAGTTATTACATGTGCGTTTATCACTGTCTTTTATTTCATAGTACTAGAACGCTATACAGACTACCCCGTAGGAACTGACAGCAATTTCAAATATCGAATCGAATGACCGTCCTGTGAACTTTTTTGACACTTAAGACAAATAGCCGTTGTTTTTACCCTTGTTCCATTTGATTGTGTCAAATTATCGTACAAACGTCAAAACCAAATGATGTCGGCGATACTCTCCTTATTTTGGTACCGGCACACATAGAAGTCTATGTGTGCCGGTACCACCATAGCGCCCAAAACAATGGACTTACATAAATGTGGCTATTCTTAACTTCCACTAGAAAGAAGAAAGGAATAAAGATAGAATTATGTACGGAAGTATTTTAATATAAATTAACTTTATCTTGTAGCTAAACGGTCCAAAAATGTAAATTCTAATATCCTCTATGTAAGTATTTACGATTTGTATTATCATTGTTAAATCTGCTAGTATGATAGTCTTGCAAAATCATTCTAGTTTCTTAGTCTTATGAAACATGACACAATTAAGAAACAAGAACCAATTTACATTTAATAAATTCAGACTAACAAAAAATGTCGCCTAATCTGATCATAATACCATTTTTATATGCTTCGCGTTAGCTATTAATTGCCACAAAATATGAATTTCCTGTCGAACTATTCCTCAATAAAAATCACAGTTATGTTATGCAAAATCTTTAGAAATGATAATTAATAAGACTGTGATATCGGAGAATCATTTAAATTGTGTAATGGCGGTTCATAGTGTGAGAATTTCGCAAATATTTGCAAGGCATTCTTTTGTTCTTTTTAAACACATTTAATGATTCCGCCGACGCTTCGCACGACAATACACCTCGACGGTCGACAAAGGACTGAGCCGAGCGGGGCATAGACAACGAGCGAGGGTTTTGTCTCAGCCCATAGACAAAAGGTCTTTCATTGGTGGAACAATGACGGGTCGTCTTTGCCTCATTTATCATACAGACAGTTTACTTTCATCCAATAATTACAATGTACCGAGGATTCAGACATTATGAGAGGCTCGGCATTGTAGGAATTAATTATACACAACTACTTAATATATTTCATTTCTTTGTTAAGCAATTAGGTTATAAGTATATATTTATTATTTTATATTGTTTATAAACGATTGTTCAGTATTTGTTGCGTAGGCGCACAAAACACCGAGAGAACAGGGAAGTTCCATATGTACTTTGCTCGAGCAAAACAGACATAGACATTGTTCATGGACACGTAATCAAGGAACACTTTCGGAACAAAAGTGATGAGAGCTGAGCCCCTAAACAAGTGGCATAGCTCAAATTGAATAGAATGATGTCGTAGCGCATACAAATCCTCGAAAATGTTTTTTTTTTTTAATATGACATTCGCAGTTTTGCATGCGCAACGTCGTCATCCTGAAGTCATTCTATTCGATTAGAGTGTATGCTATTTGTCGAGGGGCTCTGGTCAGAGATTATTTGTGCACGAGAGATATATGCGTTGCTCGAATAGGTCTGCCTATCTATCCGGCAATGCAGTATTTTGGTTTTTATGCCTTGATCCTTAGACCGATTTTGAAAGAAATTGACACAGAAGAATGCGGGGTTGTGACTGGGTATGGCGGATATGGGAGAAGCCTATGTCCAGCAGTGGACTGATATAGGCTGATTGATTGATTGATTGGCACAGAGGTAGCATACATCAGCAATAGTTTATAGGTAGTTATATAAGTAATATTTTTATGATTTGAAAGACACGTTGTTTCAGTCAATGATGTTTTAAGTAAAGAGGTGTAGATAGGTTAAATATTACAACATTCAATCTTTAAAAACGGCGAATATATTGCAATGACAAACAAAGTCGTAAAAGTAGGAAAGCATGATTTAATTATCACGCGTGAAAGAGAAAAATGGAATCCGCTGCTTTCATCTGTTAACGCCGGTGATGCGACAATGACATATAAAAACTAAGACAATTGTATAGATTTTAAGGTGCAGCTTTCTGAGCGCTAGTAACCTATCTACACCTTTTTAGTTTAACCATCATTGATTTCAGTCATTTATTGTTATCACGTCATTTCAACTGCCATGGTGACAACGACAACATAAAATTATAATAAATATGGTTGCCTGACAAATAAACTTAAAACAAATATAGATTATAGGTAGATCAAATTTCAAAAAAAGTCGTTATACAAAGCCAAAAATTATAAACGTAGCTTCCATATTTAACGTTAAGAAGAACCTTTTAAAACTGGTTTCTTAATTGTTTTCATCTTAGTCACAAAACAGTCGGATACAGAAGGAAAACTTCATACAAATATGCTCGAGCAACGCACAGAAAGAAATTTCACACGGTTATGAAAGCTCGGACCACTTTGTTCTGAACGTGTTCGATGTGATGTAAACGATGTCTATATGCTCGACGAAGTACCTACGTTTGAAGCTTTTGTTCTGTACCTACTTTCGATCCTTTTGTGTTTGAGTTGCTATTGATATCGTATAAAGTAATAATTTTCGGTATTTTCTTAAAAATTTTAGGACAAATCACACACGTTGTCTGATCTTAAACTAGGCTGAGTCTGTACTATGGCAACCAGACAACTTATAAATGCATACATATAATAAATAATTAAACAAAACGCAGAATAAATCATAGTTTTAATCACACAAAGATTTATCATTAAAAAAGAAAAGAACCCACGACCTCTGGTTTAGCAGTCAGGGTCACTAACCACTAGACCAGCTTTTACCAAAGCGTATTCCGCGGAACCTAGGAGTTCTTTAAAAAAATTACCAGAGTTCCGCGAACAGATTATTGACACCCCCTCCCCATTAAATTACATAAAATATAAGGTACTGACTGAGTGTTCCGTTATGTTAAAAGTTTGGGAGCCCCTGCACTAAACGAAGAGGCCAGTCAGAACAGGTCTCGGGCCACTTAGTTCAGAAAGTGTTTCGAAGATATGCATGAACAATATCGAATATGTATATCATAAATAATACCTATTTGTGTTGCTCGAACGAAGTGGGTATGAAATTTGTCTTCTGTACTCTCTATTCTTTGTGTCTGACTATCATTTCTTTTACAAATTATTACCTAACATTTAATAGTTAGTGTAGACAATATTTATAATCTGTGGCATAGATAACAATTCCGAGAACATCACTATGACCATAGACAAAAACTTAATGTTTTTAATTAAGAGTAGGTAGGTACACCGTTGCCGTTACTTTAATAAACGTTTTGTTATTGCTACTTATCGGACATTTTAGAATGTTCATCACGTTTAGTTTACTTAAATGTTTAAGGATTTTTGTCTTGTTTTTAAGATAAGATAAAGTTATTTCATCTTGATTTTTTTTATTACTATTTTGTAAGTTTATTTTGTAACTGCAGTGAGAAAATGACTATTTATTCTTAATAAAGGGAACGTACCTATGAGAAGTAATCTATGATTACAATCATGACCAATGCATTACTAGTTTCTATTGCATTTGAGTAAATGGTTTGGAGCTGTCAAATAAATTACTTATACACAATGGGTATGATATTGCATTTCTAAATGTAAATTGTGTTGTTCTCGGATTTCTATTATTAATATTGTGATTTTATCATTTACTTGACGTCATTTATAATTTTAGTAGCGTGAGAACCACGGGTTTGATAAGTAAAGAGGAAATATTAAATCTAGACCATTGGATTTATTTCATAATTCATACCTAAGTAACTATTGTACTCAACACTTTTAGTGTAAAATGTCTATATTAGTTGGGCAGAAAAAAAAGAACATAGGTAATATGGGTAACCTTTACCATTCTTTCCAAAAGGTTTTAACACAGGTTTATCACTGCATCTTCCATTTTTAGGCATTTAAGCGCTTTCTAGAAAGTGCGAATGTTATACACAAAAATTCATTACATTTTAAAATTCAAAACGTAATTCGAATAGACACCATTTTTTAAACGTCAAATTCTATTCGAATAAATTAAAAACAAAAGAGGCTGGCAATGCACACGCGCTGTTGAGCCAACCAAGCGGCGACCGAGGATGCAAAGGCAAAGGCAACGATGGCTTGCAGCCAGTCGGAAGCTTTGCACCACTCTAACCGCTAGAGGGACGCTCTATTGCCGTTGTTCTGAGAGCACTTGTTCCCTAATTGTTTGCGGAAAGGGTTCCTCGAGTATTGTTCCGATGAGTTTTCACCGTCAGCAGCAATACATATTTTAATGTGGATGTTATTTTTAAATTTTCATTAGCTTGAATCACGAATTTTATTTTTAATAGGTACTTAAACTTTTATTATCTGTTTAAAAGTGCATTGTACATAATTTATTCAACAACAATAGTGACTTAAGATCCAAATTAAATTATTAATGTGTCTTTTTTAAATATACTTAAATCTAAAAAAAGAATAGTAGGCATAAGAATTCCCTATACTTTTCATTCAACGAGCTCTCTTAAATGATAAAGCCTGCGATAGTATGTTGCAATTACAATGTTGTCTGTTGAAAAAAATTGAGCAGTATCGCCATACATCTTTTTGAACCGGCAACATTCAGCAAATTGTCTGACGGTACCACACTTGTGCACTTCGCCGCGGCAATTTTTCTCTAATTAAAATCATGCCGATTGTCGTCTCTATTCGCCGCGTTCGTTTGTTGTGGTCTGCGACGCGTGGCATTTGAAGCCTACTTGTGCTTTTTAGTGCCCGCGTTTACCCTTCAAGCGCGTATCCGAACAAACTCTGTACCGAAATAATGGTTTAAGTCATGTTTTTATTTCAACATTATAAGGGTTAGTATTTTGGATGAAAAATTGCGGCATTTTACTGTTTGTGCTTGATTTTTTTATTTGAGTTACCTATTAACTTATTGCATTGTATTTTTATGAAAGAGGTTGTGTACTATATCTTAGTATAAAAATAATATATCTAAGTACCTTTTGCTGTTAAAATATTGATTACTTACCGTTTTCCGAGAATTTCAAACTTATAAACCTATGAACCAATTACCAAGAGTTTCGATATTATACACTATTCCATTACAAATTAATCATAATCTGAAAAAAATAACTTCGTCATAAAATTTTATATAAATTAACAGATAAACGCTTTCAGAAAATTACTGAACAAAAAAGCTACCCAGCGTTAGCTTTCATCGCTTATCGGGCAAAACTTCCAACACATTACCCGGCGGAAAACTCACGCATATTGTACGTGTGACGATAACGCGTTTGCGGCAAAAAAACCGCGCGATAAACGGCGACAAATCACGGCAGAATGACGCAGCAGGCGCTAATGACGCAACTCGTATCTTCTGTCATGATGACGCGTGACAGACACGATTTTAAAAAAGAGGGTGGGGTATAAAGGTTGTTGTTGGCACAAAATATTGAGACTACAGAAGGATAACTTGACATAACACGTGCTCGAGCAATACATACACATAGACAGAGCTCGAGAATATAAAATCTCAGACAACTTTGTCACACAAACCTAGAGTGTAGGAAATAACTATCATAGAATTCACGCTCAACGAACGCACATAATGAACGACATCATAGTTCGGCAACGGTCAGGGAAGTGGTCTGAAATTGTCTAAGATTCTAAACGATGTCAATGTGTGCGTTACTCAAGCGAAGACGTATGAAAAATTTATTCTGTACTCTTGGTATTTAGTATTTTTGTTCCGAAGGTGTTCCGAGATAACATGTGTAGGTATGAGCGATATCTATGTATACGTTGCTCGAGCAAAGTATGCATGAAGTTTTCCTTCTGTATTTTAGATATTTTGGTTTATGGTCGCTATTATTGGCCAAATGTTTTGTCGATTTTCTCACGTTAGGGTTTTCTAATTGGAATTGATGGTTGTCAGTGATTCTCTGTTTTGATGGGGGCAACTATTTTTGTTCTGCGTACTCTAGGATATTTTAAGAATGATTAGTAAGGATAAATCGTATATTTTTAGATACATCTGTTTTTAAATTGAACACGTGTAGTTTGTAAATTAGCTGGCGATCTTTATCGCTGTGGTAGATGTTGGCGGTTCTGTTTAGTTTCTGGTGTATTTTTGTTTTGTGACATAATGTTGAATTAAATTGTGAAATTACGGATTATGGATATCTTTAGTTTGTGCTCCGGGAACCAGGTTAGAGGATTAAGCTGCTGCGATATTTACATAGCAGCAGACACAAACTTTACGCAGTTGACAGTTAAATTTGAATACTCATTTTTGTATGCTATTGCTCAAAATCAAAGACTATTCTTGAAATAATAACAAAATGTTTATAGTAGAAACGAAATATATATAGACCACTTGTAGTACCTAAACCCTATATAAAATGTAGATATTATCATCTCTCTTTTAAATGATATCGCAACTGCAAGACCAATAAAAGCTTAAATCACTATTAACCAAAACACAACAATAACAAAAATAAGCAGCTTATGACATAATACGACCGCATTTTCATAATCGTATCTCTCATCCTTATCTCTTACAGCCGTCAGAGCGAAACAAAACATTATTAACAAGGGGGTTAACAAAATCGTAGGCATCATCAAGCGTATTACACGATCCTATTAAATAGGCACCCCCACAAGGGGCAAAAGCTAACAGTAGGAGCATCTTTGTTTAACCAGATAAAATCTCTTTGACAATTTGTGCTTATTCAAATAAGGTGGTCCCTTGATACATAATGGCTTAATATTCTGTCTTCTCCTCGTCTATACCTACTGATGTTTTAATTAGTTAGGTATTTGTGTGCGTGTTTCGCACTTCACGGTGCACGGAATTTGAGACTTTAGTTAAGAAATTTGTCTCTAGTGACTTATTTATTTAAGTCGACATTGAATATGTTGATATGTCTGTTACCAGCTTAAATTCATTGTTTCAAATTTAGAATTTCTAAATTCAAAATATACTTCGAAAAGTAGTTAAACCTTCAACAAGGCTGAACGCTCAATCAACACGAATAAAAAATATATAACATTTGAAAATCGAATGCTGTTTGAATAAAATAAAAGCAAATCAGCGTCAGCCTAACAAGTTCTTTTACATATACACGCTAAAAAAATACAAATGTTTCCATTTATTTGTAGCGGCGGGGAACAAACGCTCAATAATCATTCCCGGGGCAAAGCAAACAGAACTTAACCGTTCCTTTTCCCGGGGCTTAGATGAAAAACGACAGACGACGTTGAAAATTAACAAAACAGATTACATTCGGCAGTCTCAAAGCAGGCGGGGCGCGTTGTTTACCGCCAATTCTTTCCATTTGCGTAACCGTGGAAAGCGTACCCTATAAAACACCTTTCTGATTCAGCGGGAAGATTAATGTCACAGATAAAAAAAAACATAGAGACTTGTTTTTTTTTCGCGGCACAAGTGTGTGTTAATGAGCGTGCTTCACATTCTATTCAAATATTTCGATTACAGATGTAAGTATTTCATTCAATTTATTACTTTTATTACCTACCTCCGTAGTTTAATCACAGTTATTTTTGACTAACTAGTTTCTATTACAAATTAAAATTTAAAATCATACCTATGAAGTTTAAATTTAAACGCTGTGACAAGCAAAATATAACATCAATGGTTTACATTTACCAATAAACCTTATTATACCTTTCTTCACAGCTAATTACTTATTATGTAGCATATAAAGTCATTAGTAAAATTTATAATTATATTATTATTCAAAATTCACACACACACAGTCTTAATATCAAAGTACCAAAGCGTTTGTCAATTATATATCACCCACGCTCAGTAGGTACGCTCTTTTCATTCGCAAATTTGAATTCTATCTTTAAAATAACTGATTGTCTGTTTACATTTCTCTGCTTGTATTGAATGAGATGCTTATTTCAGTTAGACCCCCAGGTTCCATTCGTTTCCCCCTCTTTCGCCTGGAAATCGAAACACATAAGGGGGGTTACAGAGATCAAAATAAAATGGCGACTTTATTAGCGTTCGGTACATAATCGTTCTGCATCAAAGACGTTCGAATTTCGAATTCTGATTATTGTGTACATAAAATAAGCTTTTACGAATTAAGCAATAATGTTTTTATAAGTTAGCAATGAAATCTCGTTTACGCGTTGATGAAAGAATATTGCCATATCGTAATAATTCCTGGTTTTTTTTTTTTTAATTTTCTTTAGAGTTCCACTTGGAAAATTCCAAAGATAATTGATTTTATTCCAAAACAACATTTAATGCACTTAAAATTTTCTTAAGGAACCCTCTTCTATTCATAAAGGTTTCGTTTGTATGGGGAAAATCGTTTTGTGATTAAAAGGGGCCCATTCAGCGATTGCTGACCACTTGCATAAATTATTGGGTGTACAGTCACAAAGATAAACATAATATTTTAATCAAGGTGATATGTTTAGATGAACTGTATTTAAATTGAGAAATGTTTTTTGCCCGTAATGTCTTCTTTTGTTACATCAACCCAAAATAGACAATGCTTAGAGTCAGAAGGTAAACGAAATGACAGTTAAATTAATCAAATAAAACAAAAGTTAATGTAAAATAATATCTTTGTAATATAATTAAAATCGTTGTAAATAAACAATATTTAGTAAAGATTTCCAAGACCAAGTCATTCTAATTTCAAATTAATAAATTCTAATTTCAAAGCAAAAATGCACTAAATCATCATAACCGAGTCAAAGGCCGCTTAAAATTCCAAAAATTCAAACAAAGTTCGAAATTTAAAATATGACAAAAAAGTGGCCAGCTTTTTCTTGTCATTTGCATACCGGTAGCGACTGTACAAGAAATTCTATCAAAGAGACAACCTCCTTTGTGAAAAGGAACGGATCGGGGAAATTAATTTAGGTTTTTTTTTTACAAGAGCTCCCATTATGAATGTTATTATGAAGATCTCTTTCTGTATTGACGTTCTTTCTTTGATCTAACACGTTTTGAAATAATGACATTATTCCCTTTGATACTTATACGAGTGATGATATTATTATTTTTTATATTCTATTTCCTATTTTAATTAGATTTTTATTATATTAATCGCCATTTTGTTGGTTCTAACAGGATGTATTGTTGCTTAAAACGGAACACGAAAATTGAGAAACATGTAGATCAATCAGTCACTTACAATTTACAGTAAAAAAAAACTGGTTATTTATATTTTAATGTGTTTGTGTAAGCATTAGTTCGACCATAAAGCCAAAATAATGTAATTTTCCGAATTGGTTAAATACATAAATCTTTTAAAATAATAGTTTGGTAATAAAACAATACGTATTCGGAACCTCAAATCATTCATTCTGATATACAATAAGCTGAATGTACACGTGTTTGTCCCCAAAATAGAAGCAGAAGGCCGGCCCAATAGCCAAATACAATCACGGGACATGTACAATGCAATACCACACCACATACCATTACCAAACTACCAACCCATTCAAGCTAACCTACGCATATATCCAGTGTTATTCAATCCAGTGATTCAAATAAACACTTAAATTTAGAATATTTACGTGCCCACGTAATAATTTGTCAAATCCTCAATAATATAAACGACGTCAGCGCGTTTCAACGCAGACACTATCACAATGAATGAGTTTCATAGTATTAATGAGTGCAAATTCAGTTTCGGAAGAACCATCAATGAAGCTCTCCATTCAAACAAATTTCAACCTAATGCTATTCAAAATTAAGGATGATTATCTATCAAATAAAGTGAACCGGTTACATCAAAGACGTCTCACTCAGGATGTGAGATTGAAATTCCTGATCTGACTAGTAATAAACTTACTCCAGCTTAAAAGAGATTTCAAAAGAACGAATAAAGAAAACGGAGATGTTGTTATTAAAATCGTTGCGGACGGAAGAAAGGGGGCTTAAAATGACACCCGCCATTTTGCAACGATATCGCGTATTATTAAAATGGCCGACAAATCTGGAATTTTATTGAGATTTAAATTTGGAACACGGCGCGGTCAGTTAACGATTATTTTTTCACGGTGCGCGGCAATTGTTTTTGACGTTTCAAAGTGATGCAAATAAAAGACCGTGCGAATCCCTTTAGTTATTTTTATATTAGCAATCTGCATTTAATCGAAACAACTTAAGTAAAAGTTATAGAATATAAATTACTTTTTTAATGTTATCTTTTATTGTAAAGCCGCTGAGATCACAGGCGCATTCTTACACGAAGCTGCAATGGTTTATTTTTTACTAGATGTGCAGCTGGGATCTTAAGTTGGTCATAGTTTCAGAACGTGTTTTGAATGAAGCTTGGGCCTATAGATAGTCAATTTGTTAAATCATGTCCTTGTATGCGATAGTGTGAGTATACTTAAAGCTTTTGTTTATTCATTTCGTATCGTGAGTTTAAAAGAAAAATACTTATTGTTTTATTTAATGTTAGTGTTCTGAAGTTATAGACATTTTTCATAGAAATTTTATAAGATGTCGCGAGAACAATGTTCTGTTTAAAAGAACTAGTTCTCGTCAGGTCAAAATTGGTAATGGCCTAATCTTAATCTAGCATTCCTAGCTTTATCATGCTACTGTTATTGCTTGCCATTTGGTTGGTCGTCCTGGATTTTAATACTTCAAGGCTTCTTGAATCTTAATAAGACTAGTATCAATTAGCCAGATCTCAAGCTAAAATCATTCTTAACTTCAAAGTTAGGTGTATTTGAACGTCAACCTCTTAATCCATACTCTTCGCTGCATCAACCAACAATTTCCTTGCTACCATTGCCCAAATCAATCCACACACACATCATTATGTTTTATCGCCTCTCGCTGTGTTGGATAGACAAAAGCTAACTGTTTAAATAAAAAAAAGAAGTATTTAGATCTGTCTGATAGTTTACACTGAACAGCGGCCGATGTTTGTTATTTTATTAAGTGTTCGATTCCAGCTACATTTATTGTAATGCTGGCGTGTACCTCACAAAGACCATCCATGTTTATTTTAAAGGCAAGTGCCGGCACTTTAGTGTGTACTTTTACCAAATTTTATTCCTGAACTATTCTTAAACTCTTTAGTAGCTGAACCACGAACTCGGTGGGATTGTATAAAAATAAATATTTACATTTCACCACATATTGTTGACGGGAAAAGGTTAATATCTTTATATATAGAGGTGTGTGCCGATCTATAGTGTCGATGGAATTATAATAATTATATTATTAGGTTTTTACTTTTGGCTCTGAAGTTTTAAGACGCAGACGGGCATTCTGGTTTTGTTCAACTTTATAGTTTCTTTACTTTTGGAGAGATGGATTAAAATGATGATATACATATTTTATTAACTAGTTCAATTTTAATGACTTTCATAGTTGGTTAATAGCTTATTAACTTTTAGCGTCTTCTAGCGTTACAACTTCCTATAAAGCGAAAACCAGAAAGCTTGCTAATGAGAATTGATCCACAAATTTTATCATCTGTCTGGTTCCCATAGTACAAGCTTTGCTTAGTTTGGGATCAGATGGCGTTGTCTGAATTGTACGAAGATATTTATTATATAAATTGTTGTTGCAAGGCTGTCTGTAAAACTTTGGACAACTCCTAAAGTAGGAAAGGAATACTCGCAGCCTAGAAGACTATCGTTTACAGAAATTAAAACAAAGAAATTGATGATACTTGCTATAAAAGGATTTCCCAAAATTCCACCAAGCGTCCGCTAGTCTATTAATAAAGCAACTATGTTAATAAAACCAAGAAGCAAAATCCAATAGTAGCTATCATCGAAGCCATTATGGCTGTTTTAATAAACAGTAAATATAAGGCTGACGCACTCGGTCAGTCAGGCGATGAGTGACGCCTCAGATTGACGACTTTGACGAATCATTGTATTTATGTCAGTCAACAGGGAGAGGATAAAACGAAGTCAGTCATTTGTACTTATAGAATTTATAATTTAAGTTAGTCGTTATTTACTTAAATATTTTTGATGAATGAAGTTTAGAATTGGTGAGGCCTATTTCAGTGAATAGAATCTTTTACACGTGTCTGGATAATTTCAGTAAGGTTTTCAATATTAGAAACGTTTTAATAAAAAGAACTAAATGTCATAACTACTCGCAGACCCTCCTAACCAATTTTTAGGGTTGCGTAGCCAAAATGGCAAAACAGAACCTTATAGTTTCGCCATGTCCATCCGTCTGTCTGTCCCCAGATTGCCTCAGAGACCCTTAGAGTAAAAAGTTGTAAATTGGCACGGATACCTATACGTATTAGTTACGTCAACAAAGTTGTAGAAAAAATCTTGAAAAAAAATCGGGTAACACGTAAAATGGTGGTGTATTTTCTTTTCCCAGTTATCCCATCATAATTTTTTATAAACTTGATTCATATCATCTGTGGAATGGTTTTCGTAAGGCCTCTACACCTTCTCATAGAAATATAAATCTTATTAGAATAAATCTGCCTCTCAGGAATCAGCCCACCTACATTAAAATGCGGTCGGAAATCATATTTTTTTTATTGTCAATGCCGTGGTTAACGCAGAAAAAATCAATTATAAAGAAAGAATTTCTTAGAACCCGCCCATCAGACTTTGAACAAGTAATAATTATGTTCGGAATATTATATTTTTATTTACCGTTTATGATTAATTGTTAGAAAGAGATGGAGCATTTTCTTGACACTACTCAACTTTTCTTAGAAACAGTATGTAGAGCAAATCAACAAATTCTATTTTTATAGAAGTTTTAAATTGTAAACATTACAATACGTCATCATCGTTAATGTTTTCTATTGATGTGAAGACTAGGAGAAATGTCTTGAGTAAAGTTAAGCACTATTGCCGAGATCATAGAGTCATTATGTGGAAAACAAAAACTTACAGACTTGGGATGTATCAGTGGCGAACTCGCAAACATGGTCCCAGCCTTTTACAATAATTTCAAAAGCTTTATGTAGGCAACCCTGAAATTGTATAGCGTTTACCTAGTCATACTCATAGAGAAGGTAATAATTTCGTAATTATAACTATAACTTGGGACAACTGACATGATTCCAAAATAGACAAAACCTACTAACTATGGTAAACAAACAATGGATAATGTGCTTATATATTTCTGAATACTTATAACTGTACATACCTAGATAAATTACACCCAGAAACCAGAGAAACAGTCATGCTCAGGATACAAAGATTTGTCCTAAGTCGCTTGCTCCAAAGTTATAAACAGATCGAAGATACTTACAAAAACGAAAAAAAGTGTCTCTGGCTTGGCAGTGAGTGTCTTTAACCACTACAGTCAATTTATAATTTTCATACGATATTACCAACATGATTTATCCCACTACACCCAAAAGAACGCCAACATTTGCTCCAACCACAAAGCCATCTTAGCTCAAGCTCGGTTGCATCCTCGTTACTGCATTTCGCCCGGCTTGTTATCCGGATATCTTGGCTTTTTAGCCGGATAACTCGCCTGTTAACCTCATCCGGCCGGTTAGCTCGAGTCTCCTCCAATTATTTCCGGCTCAAACCGGTTGGAACTGACTGTAACTTTTAATTTTGGATTGCATGTTTGTAAAGTTTTGAGAGGAGACTGCCTTCTTGAAGTTGTATCAAATGTTATGTACTTTAGAGTTATATTGCTAGTATTCTTGATGATCTGCTCTGTTAAATTTCAAATGTTATATT
The DNA here is from genome assembly GCA_945859575.2 of Herminia tarsipennalis. NCBI lineage: Eukaryota > Metazoa > Arthropoda > Insecta > Lepidoptera > Erebidae > Herminia > Herminia tarsipennalis. Next base: position 18,824,038 of record OX243833.2, read on the forward strand.
ATGAATCTTTAATACCTACTTATTTAATGTAAATAAATTTGAAGAGACTCCCTGTAATGGCAGTTATTTTCCTAAATTCCGAAGACCTTTCAGTGCTTATCCAAAAATCAGTTTTTAAGCCTATCTGTCTACATGTCATTTGTCGTTCATCTCAGTAAACAACTAGTCTTCTGACAGAATCCACCACACTTTCAATGTTAACTTGCTAATTTGATTTCAATGATTTCTATGGTTCCGGGCAAAAATAAAATACATTTATGTTTTAGGATGGAATATGGAATCGTCTCCAGATAATATTGTAACACTGTTACGTAATTATTACAAAAAATGTCGTAATAATAAAAATGGGATCATAATGCCAAGTACACACTAGAACAATATAAACACATATAACGTAATAACATAATAAACACACAATATTTCTTATTTTTTCCTCACCACACTATCTCCAGGGAGATTAGAAGCGGTCCATTAGCGACAAAAGACAGGTGTTGAGTGTGCTCTAAGCTTTATTAATCTTTTCTCTCGTGTGTGGTGAGGTTTCGCACTTTTGTGGCATCTGCCATTGATGTGCACAAAGCCTTATATATACATGTAAGTTTATAACGTGTATAATGTGTAGTATGCTTTAGCTTTTAAGTTGTTTGGGTGTAAAGGTGCAGACAATGGTTTTCAATTCGCACTGACGTGTGGTTTAGTCATCGATATAAGGGCACAGGTATTGCCTTTATTCCCGTTCATGTTTATAAAATGGTTAACAGTGGTATTATGTACTATTTATTATTATGTTATGGATTATATAAACCTCTTACGAATCTGACGTTTTACATCAAAAGAAAAGTAATCAGGTAGGTATTCCATTTTGGTTTCTATTGCCTCCCATGACAATGGAGATTGTAACAACAATCTATTCATGTGTCTTAGATTAATTAAAATACTCTTGAAATCTCAACGATATTCTAGTAAGGTGCGCAAGCGTTTTTAAGATCGATCCTAACGTTACAAGAATACAAAAATGACCGTTTTAATCGAAACTTAACTGCAACTGCACTGCTTTAAATACGTGAATTGACCCGCTGATATGGGCTCAATCACAAAAACACAAATTGTAACCCAGCTATCTTTACAATTTGAGCAAAGAAAATATTACTATATGTTCTACCTTTCAAAACACTTCAAAAGTTACTCTACTTGACAATAAAAAACACAACCAAAACTCAATTGTAAACAGTAAAATGCTTAATTAAAGCGAATGAATAAGAATACTTCTCAATGCATGATGTTCAGTTTTGTTTTGAATGTGCTGAAATATAGAATTGAATGCAGAGCAGAATAATGACGGCACTCTACGGCTCTATCGCCTACAAAAGGTCATCTTGGGGATACGATAGGTTAGGAAGGATGTGCTGCGAGAATATCGTGTAATGTCTGAGAATTGAGGGTTTGTTAGGTACCTACTATACAATATAAATAATTATTTTTTTATTTAAAGTTTTTTTTTCGTTAATGTCTGAAATTAAAAATATTATTTTAAAATGTTATAAAGTCTGGACAAGACCGATGTTCTTTATTAGTATATTTTATTATTATGATAATTATATTTTTAAAATCGATATTTTGCATGTATTCATTAAACAAATCCGAGTGATAATCTTCGAAATGGTTGGCCTCATTTAAAACAATCATTTATGTATAAATAAATTCTTTATCTGACTTAGGTTTACCTTCAAATATATTTAAGAAAGTAAATCACTAAACCATAAAATAAAAAGCAATTGATTTATTACAAAATTATTTGACCAAAATTTCTTGTAACCATTTTCCTATTACAAAACACATGTGTCAATAAAACCTATTACAAAATTTTTTAATAAAAAAAGTATTTCAAAGACACATCCTTAACATCCCAATGCTATTATTTCCGCCGGCTAACGAAAAACAAAAATAAACAAGAGTAAGCAAGGAATAAAAGAAAAGCTGAAGTGGGACGAGCATCCGGGGCTTGGCAAGAGGCAAGACAGGGGAGGTGCGAGGCAAGAGGCGAGGCAAGGAGCGGGGAGATACGGGGAGGTTTAGCTGTTTCTGTTACTCTCTGGGGGTTTTCTACGGTCCGGTGAACGTCCCTGTGGCACTCTTTTGTTTACGATCATGTATTTGAACTCACAAAGTCCTTCAAGTGGTAATTTTTGGGTGAGGACGTTTGTGAGAATGTTTTTTTAAGTTATTTTTGGCTGAAATTCATATTCGGGATTGTTTCTCTTATAACCTATATTTTGCCTGTAATTTCGCGTGGTATTACAAAAAGTTATAGCTATGTTTGTGTCTAACTTATATTTAATACCGTTGTATTAGCTCAACATATTTCAATCTAATATCTGTATTCAGACATTGTACAAAAAGTACATTATGTGTAAACCACATTACAAGTAATTTAATTAAAACATTTTGGTCTAAATAAAGAACACCAAAAAGTCACATTAAACCAGCAGTAGCCATATTGATTGATGAATTCAAATAAATTAAACTGTTGATATCACAAATAACTCAATTTCGCCTATCGTCGAAGCACGCGATGTCATCAATCCATCACAATTCATACGTCTAAAAACGCGCTTTCTACCAAGGTATCATCGATAACAAAACATGTTTCAAATTATAAAGTCGTTACTTACGTGAGCGGAAGTCTAAAAATTGTTTTGTTATTAGCTGCATTATAAAAAAGCTGAGTTAAAAGGCGAGCCGACTTGTGATGTGGCGGTAATAGCTTAATTTCTTGATTTACTACCAAACTTTGTTTCATATGTCCCATGGCGAAGGGAAGCAGTAAAATAATGGAAGGTACCGTGTCATGTTTTTAGAAAGTTTGTAAATATTAAGGATGGAGGTGACTTCAAATATTTTCTTTTTGTACTTTACGCCTTTAGTTTTAAGCTAAAAATAAGTTATTTTCTCTATTTAAAGAAGACTTGCCTGACATTCTCTTTAGTTTCTGGAGTATCTATCTAGCCTAGGAGGGTTGCAACAGGATCGCAGTAAGATTAAAACCATTTTAATAAGACCTGGGTTTCCTGATTAACAGTACCTAATTACCTTCAATCAATTATTCAGGCTTTTGTAGTCCACTCAATACATTCAATCTGATTCTCTACCTTCCATGTCTAATCAATCCTTGCCAAATCCTTTAAGTCATCTGACCGTCCCATCCCGTCTTACGGTTTTTTAGCTACAACTATTTAAAAAATACGAAAGCATTTGGTTGATAACACCAATAGCTCTTCAAAAATCATGAGAAAACACGGTTATTATAGAGACTACGCGTTCAAAGTAAGATGAAAATGCAATAATTCGTCGGCACGTGTCGACCGACGTCCGATACCAATCAGCCGCTAATTTGTACCAACCGCAGGGCTGCATGCAGCCAGGGCTGTGCCTCACCAACTATTGTATACTTACGTCAAGTATTGTGTGATTTAATAACAAATCAGGGACAGAAGTGGGTGGGTTGTTCACGTCTTGACTTCTGTATAATTGTGTTAGTTTTATTTATTTATTTGTGGGTTTTTCAAAGTTTTTGAAAGTGGTATGATGATAGAAAGGCTTTTAATAAATTTATTAATTATGATTGTTTTTGTAGTAAAGTATATAAATAAAAATTGATGTTTTTATGTTAGAACTCTATGCATTCCGAAACCATTGATCAGATCGATCGCAAGGAATTCTGGCCCAAAAAGCTACAGCGAAACGAGGCTAGGATTATCCAGTAAATTATATGATGATTAAAGATACTGAACGACAGACAATAGTATCGTTTTTCTCCTGAAAAAGTAGAGCAGAAACACATCAGTATGATTTTTCATTAACATTTAATAGAGGTTGGTCTGCATTAAGTTTGAATGGAAATGTGGCTTGTCTTTATGTACATGTAGACCTATAGTCTATATAGGTATCTACCTGACCCTTTAGGGCAATACTCGCTTGACGATAAATACAAAAATAAACTTCAAACAAAGCTTAATCCATTTTGTAAAACGCATAATCACTGCAAACATTAGATAAGATCAGTGCATTCGAATATTTGCGACTCATTCGTCGATAAAATTAAAAAGTATAAACCTGAGATAAAGGGACTCCTGCGGAGAACCTGCGCGATTGTACCTGACAGAATGATGCACCTACGTCACTTTAGTAGTTTGATCAGGTGAAATAAAATAATAATTAGTCCAATAAAATTGTAAGAATAATTGTTGTTTGGATTCTGGAATTTCATCCAATGTTTTTATGCGAATGTTTTGTCATGAGTTTTTTTTATAGGTACTTCATTAATAGCGTTATTACCAGTTTTTGTATGGCGAGGATCCAACAATCTAATTTGTTCGTAGTTACCGAATGAGGTGTTTTAAAAAAACCGGACAAGTGCAAGTCAGCTTCGTCTATCCAGGGTTTCGTACAAATGAAAAATACTACAGGAATCGAGTCTCACAGTTTTTCAAAGTTATATTTTTTATGATTTAATTACAAATGTGTAGTTTTTAGACTTTTTCCTATACTGGTATAAGACGGTATTACTTGCCAAATTTTATAGATCTAGGTCAACGAAAAATATCCTATGAATTTTGATTTCTTAAGAGTGTCGAAATGTACGTTTTTTGGCAGCATTTTTTTTTGTTATACTTTCTTTTTTACCGTTAACTTAGAAGTTTGATTTTTGCGTAGCTTCAAGGGACTGGAGACCTGAGTATATGATTTTAATTTCAACTTCGATACCTCCCCGCGTTTTTGAGATAAAGAGTCTTGACAGACAGACAAAAGGACGGACGGACGGACAACAAAGTGATCCTATAAAGGTTCCGTTTTTCCTTTAGAGGTACGGAAGTCTAAAAAACAACCAAAATCAAGTTCTACATAATCTGACCTAGTACAGAACCTAGTAATTGATGCCACTAATGAGGTGAAAGATGAACCTATGTCCAGCAGTGTACCAGGCAAACCCAATATTCAGGTAATTAACCTTGAACTCCTTTAAACAATAATTAAAAAACAAAAACTTAAGATAAAAGAACTCCTGCAGGGAGAACGTTAGCGATTGTACCTGCCAGGCTGATTGCCCTACGTTATAATGTCACTACTTGTTTGTGTTTATTAAACGACGTATTTTTACGCTGACTGTACATTTTAATGCATTTTGATTGCTTTGTTTTATAAAAGTAAACCCATATCCATATTGAGCTACTATAAACATACATAATAATATGGCATCTTATGAATGTTAGGCACGCCATTTGCCAAAAATGAACAGTCTGTTCCTCTAACAGAAGAACAGCATCAAGCATCAAACGTTTCTGCAACATTTTCTGAGAAAATAAAACCATAGCTTTCTAAAAAAAGGACTGCCATGCGCACAGGACACCGCTTTTTGTGGTCTACAAACTGTTGTGTCAATGCTAGATTTAGTTTTACACATACAATAAGAATTAGATCTAAATTATGATAAAAATGCTCATGAGTCATTGTTAACTCATTTCCCCATGTACGCTGAAACAGTAGCAAAGGATAACACATGTTATAGTTGAAAGCGCAGTGCGATATCTCCGATCAGCACTACAATGTATTTAAGTATGAGATTAAAAAGGGGTGGCGTTGCTTTCTTTAATAATAAATAATATTTTGATAAAAATAAGCAGTTCAAAAACTAAAACCCGGCTACGACAAAAAAGGACACTGAAAATAATGTAAATTTACGAAACGAAAAATCTCTATTTCTACACTTACTCTATCTATTCGAGTCATATTCACAAGTATTCGTAAGACAATTGGCAAAGCTTGCGACCATGGCTGTCCTTAACTCTATTAACAGCATTAAGAAAAGACATCAGTAGTGTTTTGATAAAAAAGTAGGTACAGTTTAAAAGTTTATAAATATTAATGTTGATAAACTTTCGCGATTTGTACACAATAAAGCTTTCATAGTGCTTTACAGTATACTAAATAAAAATAAGTAGAACCTACACACCATTCATTACTTCTCTAATAGCAATTTAAAATAATCAAAGCTGCTCAACGCATGTGTTATTCCCAATGGTGCATTAGCGATTCATTTTGATATGTCATCGTTGCACCGTAATGTACTTCTGGCCCCCTCAAATCATGTCAAGCCCTTTTATATTGTATTATTCAAATTATCAACACTTTGGGGTCACGGCATTAATAAATTATCTGATAGTTTTAAACAAACAGACGAACCTAAAAAGGGTATTGAAACTAATAAACTATATATTATTCAACTTGATGAAGATACTAAACAAACAATTAATATTAACACAAAAAATAAAAATTTAGATGCTAATATACGCCAAGTTTCTGTAAAAGGCACAAACGAAATTAATATAAGAATCAATAACTTTGTTATCCAGTAATTAATCAATCCAAATATAGAAGTTTATGGCAGTTATGGCTTAGAGGTAAACTACTGAAAGCAAATAAAACCCATAACGTGTAAAATATTGTGTGGGTAGGCGGATATTAATCATAAGTCACACCCCTACAGCCCAATATGTCTTGAAATGCGTGTATAGCTGTCGCTTCCCGCTGCCTTGTACATCTATCCATGTAGCAACAAAACCATGTTCTGAAGATTTTTGACATCATCTTAGGCCTTTGCTTCATTATTAATGATTCATAAAGGTGTTTGAGGCACAATAATTTTGTTGGTTACAAGTCAATGAGGACATACTTACTCACAATACCACGGGTTATAAGTTTATGGTAGTTTAGTCTTAGTATGCCTATGGTTTTCAGTTATTCTGTTGGTAGTAACGACTCAGAAAATGTTTAACATTTACATAAACTAAAAACGGAAGACCAAACGATAACTTAAGGAGATGATAGCACTTCATTACATTCATTCTGAACTTTTAAACTGCAATTGAGTATTTTGGTTATGAAAACTTTAATCTTTTGATTGTTACCGTTGATTTAATCGAAGAAAAAACACAAGATGTCTATTGAAAATATTAAACGATAGGAGCGCCGATATTTAGGCAGCATCAGTAGGTTTATTCCTACTAGTAGGTCAAAGGATGAAACAAAACGACAAACGCCAGAAGATTCAATCTCGATCGATAGATAAGATTGACAAAAATAGTAACTATAACAGGTTTAACAGATAAATCTCTATCTATATCAAACCTAAATCCATTACTAGAATAATCTATCTAGAAACGAGCACACGACGTTCTGTCACAGTAAATATTATGATTTCACCCAAAGATCTGCATCTCTTACGTCAATGTGACGTCTGTTTCATTATACAGATTTCCGTGTATTCTCACCTAATCTTCCTTTTCATTTAATCCTGAAGTTCTTAATCCCACTACGTAAGAGTCAATATCGTTAGTCTCGTCTTAAAAAAGTGGACTTACTATTTTGATATCGGCGCCCACATTATAAATTATGTCATGGTATGTCCGGTGTTCATCTGTGATCTCTTTGTCCACTATATATTCCTCAATTATATTGTTTTTGATGTGCGCTTTCGGCTAATCCGTGGTTACGTATAAATCATTAGGGTTTTGTGTGTCTCGCATCATTGACAATAGCATTATGGGGATTTGTAGTGTTATCCTCGTCTCTAATAAATTACGGCTCTCAGTTATTATAAAATGTGTTGACATCTGATACAGCTTTATGTCGTTGATTAGTTTTAAATCTGGATATTGGGTTATATTCATAATTCCTGATGATACTTTTTCTTCAGATTACATTTTTATTAGTTTTTATGTCAAGGTTTCTCACAAGATTTGGTAGAAGGGCGAATAATAAAGAGATAACATTAATAATATTTATATGATTAACTACCTACGTTTCGTATGGCGGAGAAATATAGGAAAAGGAAATCGTTCTTTACAAACGAGTGACAAGGACACAATAACAGAATTATGTTTTCGCTTCCATTTATATCCATCGCCATCAGTATTGACAGAACATCGGGCGGTGGTACTCGCCAAATCACACCCACCTATTTCTATTGGCACCGATTGCATTGTTTCAGTCAGTATGACGAGCCACTCGGTCTTGGCTGTTTCACATCCATACCGTATTTATGACGAGCCGACCCACCTGCGACTCTAAAACAATAAATCGAGTCACACAGCTGGTTACCTCTATCAAAAATCGCATTTTTATATCATCTAAAACATTAATAATGCTATCAAAACGCGGTCGAAATGCCAAAACGACGGTTCGCTGTAAAATATAAGCGCCAATTGCTAGGACATCTCCGCAGAGCTATTAAATAAAAGTCTTTTTACATTAGATAAATCGCGTACGTTATTCGGGAACATCTGTCCCTTGCCGATTACGCCCATACATTATGCTCAGTTTGTTGTTTTTAATAAAAAGTTTAATCCGTTCGGTTATGATGGCAATTTGTCAGGCCGATGGAAAAACTTCGACGGTCGATTACCGGTGGCGGTGGCGCGATATTGCCGTACAGAAGGGCCACCTATTACACCGCGAACCACTTTTTATTCGCCCGATTATGTCACGTTTATTTATGCATTCGCTTTTGTCTTCCATTAGCGCTTTTTCTTTTTTATCTCCGCCGACGGTGATTCACTTAAATGTATTCCCACTGTCAGGAGCGCATTTATCCGTTTGCAGGAAACTTTTAAATCGCAAATCCTTTTCATATTTTGCGTTGAAAAGTCGCCTTTCGTCCGGAAACCTGCATCGTCAAGCTGTTTTGATTTCATCACCTTATAACGTCTTACTTCGTACAACCATTAACGATTCAATACTGTCTTAATGAAGAGCCGATAAAATGTATATTGTGTTATTCGTTACGACTCCCAGGCAATTAATTGATGTACTTTTTTTTGGGTATTCGGTTTATGGTCGCCTTGATTTAGTGACCGTCCGGCCGGTTGATTTGTGCACACATTTTAACTTATTCTTTGTGCTTTGAGATGCTTAAGTGTGCAATATATTGTGAGGAACAAATATCGTGTCGAGAGACTCGTTAAGACAGATAGCAGAAAGTTGCAAGTTCTGCATGTTGCGAACCGCGGCGCCTTTTGTTAGCGCATATAAAGTTATTTTATTAATGATTTTACTCTTAAAGTTTTGTCTGACATGTGAAATTGTGATTCTCTTTATTGTGGTCACGATTAATGATTTACTTTGTTGCTGTTATTGCAATTTACGAAAAGGTTTATGTGAACTTGTAACAAAACTGTAACGTTTAATTTCTAAAGTATGCCTAACCCTGTTAATTTCAGAGCTATTAACGTAGGTGTACCTACGCGTTATTGTTTAGTAAGGGCATTCATCATCGATCATTGACTTAGTTTCCAGCCCCAATAGAAACGTAGAACTCTCTGAGAAGTACCTAGATAGTAGGAAAAGTATTTTTCCAAAAAATTACGAAAGGTTTCAAACCAGCTAGGCAGTATCCTTTAAATCCATTTCTAACCTATTTAATTCTTGTTCCAGAACATAGGCAACGTGACAGCAGAGCTGGAGATCCAGCGGTTACAGCAGGAACAGCTGCGGCGTCAGGAGCTGGTGAGGCGAGGCCAACATGGAATGTACCCTGGACCTCCACTAGCACTACTGCCACTATTAGAGCAGATGCGGCCGCAACCACCACCTCAAAATGTTAGTATTTTTAATGATTATTTTGTATCCTTTCTAGACCTCAATAAGTCTCGATTTAGCATGGTTTAATCAACCGCACAACTTCGTCTGCGTAAATTTTCCCCGTTTTTGCAACATTTCTCATAGCTGCTCCGCTCCTATTGGTCGTAGCGTGATTTTATATAGCCTTTATCTTTCCTCGATAAATGGACTATCCAACAGTGAAATAATTTTCCAATTTGGATCAGTAGTTCCTGAGATTACATAGCCAATAATAATGTACATTTAAAATGCCATTAGATTTTTTTAAATTAAGGTGGTTCTTCATAGGTATATATATTTTTTTAAATATTCCCACTGTTCTCTCTCTTTATAATAATAGAACCTCTACATAGTTAGGTCGTTTTTCACAGTCAATGGAGTGGGTACCTAATAATATTCCTAGTTAGGTAACTAGGAATATTATTATATACTTAAAATTTTTATGGTTAAAGTATAAAACAACCTTTACAGACTATTAATCAAGAAATGAAAGAATTTGGCACAACAGTGTCAATACTATCTAGTCTATATATCTCGTTCTAGTATCGTTATCTCTATCTAGTCTCGTTGAGATGTAGTCTTTCTATTCTGTCTACAATATATCTAGCATTCATTTATCAAAATCAATGATTTTGGTGTAAATGAATCCAAGTATAGACACAAGTTTTATTTGAAACCAACAAATCAATGCAGATTAAAACTAAATAAAAATCACACTAATGAAATCGTGCGCAGATGGATTTGCCAACCGATGATCAACTAAACATTGGTTAATTTCCTGTGACCAGTATCACTATTTGACACTATGTTTACATCAATCAGGGTTGCCAAAACAATTAATTCTTTAAACATATCAATACCTAATGTATTTTCATTTGTTAATATAAATATTAAATCCATTGAACTGCATAGTTCTGAGAAAGTAGTCCGGAAAATACCAAATTAATTAATACTAGCATCACTAGGTATATAAAATAATACGTAGCTTTTCTCAACCTCTCAATGCCCAATTCATGGCGTTTAATGCTCAAGAATATTATGAGTCATAGACTCGATTTTACGAGCTCGATTGCAGAGAGATGCACGATCAGTTTCATCAACTCTGCTCAAAATTGACATAGGAAAACATCGTAAGAAAAAGTCAAGTTCTACTTTTATTCTATCAAAAGTTCGAAGACGTTATTGTGGATTATGGCTCTCTCTCTCTCTTAGAGAAAAAGCCTATGTCCCAAAAGATTTGACGACATAGGACTGAATATTTCATTGACGTATATACCTGGACTGCACCATAACCTCACAAAACTGACCACTCTCTAGAAAGAGACAACGCTACTTTGTGGACAATACCTGTCAAAAAGACAGGGCCGCACGAGTTTTTGTTCTCTTTCACGCTTTGCAGTTAATATTTACTTTTTAATTGAAAGGGATGGCGCATGTCCAGGTCTATCTGTATATTTATTTCTTAATGCACCCATTTCTCAAAGACAGGGTGAAACTATACGGGTTGGTTTCTAGTTAACTACGGAACTCTAAAAACACTTGTCAAAATTAGAAAATAACAAGTTAAACGAAACTGAATTTTTAACATAGTCAACATTTCTTATTATTATGTGAAACTAACTTCCTTCCTAACTATTATAATAAAATCGTAGTGAATTGCCTCATACTTCAGTGTATATAGAAAAAAGGTTTTTTTACAAGAGCTAAAATACTGCTGTACCGAGGGTTGACCAATCCAGAAGTTGACGAATCCATACTAATATTATGTGAAAGTAACTCTGTCTATCTGTCTGTCTGTTCGCTTTCATGCTCAAACAGCTAAACCAATTTAGATCAAATTTGGTATGGAGATAGTTTGAGTCTCGGGGAAGGAGATTTTTATCGCAATAACCGACATCCACGCAGGCGGACGAAAGCTAGTACAGAATAAATCAGAAACAGATATAGTTACAATCAGAAGTCAGTGCATTAAGAAGTATACAGACTTTAAAACCTATACCGTCAAATCCGTCCTAACATTAGTAACGTTAGGGTTATGAAGTTAACTACATTTATATTAAAAACACATTGTAGTCAACCCTAACAACAAAATGAGAAACCGGCAAGTTCTAGAAGCAAAAATTCGAAAACGTGGTGGATTTTGGGCTATATCTTCTCTCGGAGTGTAAGAGAGTGGGAACGTTATAGATAAAGCTGGGTACACTTAAGTGTATTAAAAACTCAACGTAGGCAACCCTAAAAACAAAATGGTGCAACTGATAAAGCCGCCGCCGTAAAATTTACAAGAAGATGTTACGATAAAATGAAAGTTGTTCTGTAGCGATTATTATGTAAAATTATAATTAGATACATTATACCATCCTCATGCCAACTTTACACATCATACAAACGTCTTGTTATTCAATTCGTGTTACTTAAAAGGGTTAAGTACATTATGGGCCATGAGTTTATTTTGTACTAGCTGTCCCGCGCAACTTCGTATGCGTAAATTTTCCCCGTTTTTGCAACATTTCTCATTGCTGCTCCGCTCCTATTGCTCTTAGCGTGATGTTTTATAGCCTATAGCCTTCCTCAATAAATGGACTACCCAACAGTAAAATATTTTTTCAATTCGGATCAGCAGCTCCTGAGATTACCGCGTTCAAACAAAGAAACTCTTCAGCTTTATAATATTAGTATAGATAAAAATTAAATATTACTTTATTTATATATATGAATGACTGGGCGCCCTTGTCTTTTGCAAAAAGGTTGCTTATGTGATGTAGGAACCTATTTAGACCAGGAATAAGAGGGTAAGGAGGGTAGAGCCGCAGACTTAAGTTAGTACGCGATATTGTTTTTACTAAGTTACCAGTCAAGCAAATAGATCTACTTTAGAGGTTAAATAAAGTTGCTATATGAAATAATTATCAAATAAATGGGTGAAAAACTTACTGCCCTCCAAGTTTTTCACGCCTAAATTAAGCCGTTCATGCTTCGCTCAATTTTTCTCAATACATTTTGTAGTTCAGTCCCACCAGAATATGAGAGTGAATGATTGAAGAGTGCACACTAGTTTGCACACACACTTGGGTATGCTCTCTTACTAGCGCTACATAGTAGGCTAGTCTTGTCTGAGATTGCACGATGCGAGCGAAATCGTTAAGACATTATAAAACATGCCCATGAAACCAATATTATCATAATATAATATTACGTATGTATGTATATGTAATATCCTCTTCATTATATAATTATCATTAAATTAAATGATTGTCTTCTGTCAGATTTAGAATTTATTGCCGCAGTTACATTAGCTAAGTAAAACAAGTTATGATTATTCATGTTAGGCATAACAGACAGGTTATAGTCTAAGTAGATAGATTTTAATATTTAATTTAAATATTACATCATAATTATTAACTAATAAATATATTCCTCTTCAGCTCCGTAAGTAGCCATATACGGTAATAGCTACTAGATAATTTTACTCGTAAATGAAAAAAAAAACCATGATGTTCGAAAAAGACATAGTCCAAATAGGTGGTTCGATTCCGGCCCCGGTTTGGCATACGGAAGTCTCGGGTTCGATTCCTGGGTCTGGACTTCATATTTTTTTTATCTTTCAAAAATGCAATTATAGTATTTATTTTTTCTTTAAATAAAAGATAACTAGCAATATGGGATTTTGGTCCCACATTACTAGCAATCCTGTTAACCCCTCCAGCTAAGCTCAATGGCTTGTGTTAGGAGTGGGTTCACATCGGTAGTATAAAGGGTAGGATTCGAACCCACGACCTCACGATTGCGAGACCGATGCCTTAGCCATTAGGCTACCGCAGCTTGAAGTACCTAATTGGAAAGAAATGCCACATTTTCTTCGCGCCAACGTACTTTTCGATTTCAGAGGTTTTCAAACAACAAAAAAACTAGCGTATCCAATAACGTCATTCGAAAACAAATTTCGTTACCAACATTAAACACTACAGTACTACACCAGTGTCAACAGAGCTTATGGCCTAGTGGGTTTAAAAAAAAAAAACTGGTTGATTCCAGCGGTTCATCAATATTTACCTCTTCTCTAAACAACTACTCTCAACTTCCAGGTGGTACAAACAGCAGGTTGGCAGGCGCAAGCGCAGGCACAACTAGCCCAGCTGTCAGCCGCGAACGCACGGTCCCCCCCTCCCCAAGACCCCGACGCGCCACTGAACCTCAGCAAGCAACGGTCACCGTCGCCCGCGCAGCCTATGATGTTGCCTCGCTTTGTGCCCTACCCGCCCATGGATGAATCTCCGTATAATATGCCCAAGGATGAAGATTTTAATGCTGCGTGTAACAGTAAGTAGTTTTGATTGTTTTTCTTTTTGTATTTTCGATGCTGTTAGAGTGGTTTCAGAATGACAAAGCAACTGTGTCTTTTAAATAAAGCTGAAATATATGTTGTCGTTGTGAGACCGTTTGGACACGATTTTAATACATACAATTGAATTACGATTTCGTTTTAGTTTTGTTGGTTTATTACCCTTGCTCTCTTTGTCTTATGTTTTTGTTTTTATTTAATTATCCTTTGTAGTTCGTACCTAATTAGACTTGCGTAGTGTCAGTGCGTGCGACTACTGTGCTATAGGTTGTAGGTCTTATTCCCTAACTAAATTGGATAAATTTTGGTTTTGAGTCACAACTCAAGGTACAATGTGCTCGTTAAGTTTATGTTTGTAAAATCCCCCTAGCTGTATGATAATTTTTAAGAGAGGTCCTCCTCTCTTAAAAATTACTACCGTCTACTGGAACACAGTTTTTACTAGTACAGGAGTCAATGAATCCTAATCTAATATAGGTACCTATATGTCAATAAAGAATTATTATTATTTAACCTAAAAATAGTAGGCTGACAGCAAAAATCTGTCCTATGTTTAGTTAATCCGTTAGTTTGCAATCATTCTAGGATTTTGCGATATATCATACCTACATATGCACTATACCTTTCGCGAAGAAAAGTGTAAGGTGGCAATGGAATGTTTTCATGAGACAAAGTTTTCTGTATTCTAATAAATTAACAAATTAAACTTACATTAGCTTCTAAAGTATTGCTAGGACGCCTGCTGATCGGTAGGTAGTTCAGAAGAACTTACAAACTAAAAGTCCCATTCAAACAAATAAAAAACAAGTTGTTTGTACCAAATTACATTAAAACAGTAAATGTGAAGTAATAAATGATTTGATTAGACAGCCGTACTAATATTTTTGGCGGCGTGCGCGCAAGTGACGTTCTGACGTCATAATGACGTCATAGTATTATCTGATTCACTAGACCTAGACGAATTCCTGTGCTGGAAGTATGTCACTGGAGCTAATGGCCTATTAGCCTATTATTATCTTTTAAATGATACAAATATTTTTTAGTGACTGTCGGTATTTTTGTAAGTGGTTGAAGGTAACTGTACCTTGATTGTTCTAATGTTTCAATGGCTCTATAATCGTGTTAGGATGTTCTGACGATGACTATGCGATTGTTTTTTTATGCTATGAAATAGTTGACTAAGTGGTAGTACCTACCTACCAACTTGAAGCACACTAGAATAAGGAGAACTAACTGAAACATTAAGGCTAAACCATTGACTTATAGACGTAGACCGCGCCATCCCTTTCAATTAAAAAGTAAATAGGTATTGACTGCAAAGCGTGAAAGAGAGAAAAAACTCTTGTAGCCCTGTCTCTTTGACGAGTATTGTCCACAAAGTAGCGTTGTCTCTTTCTAGAGAGTGGTCGATTCTGTGAGATTATGGCGCAGTCATGTTCTCTACGTCAATGGGATAAACAGATTAAAAAAAAATCAAGACAAAGGCATCTTCCGCTGTGCACGGAATATACGATTCGGTAATATACAAAAAAAAACTATATTAAAATAACAATTACTTAATGTAAATACCAACATAAACAAAACAAAAATCGTCTATGAACCTCACTACTCCGCACTTAAAATAGTTAACGGTTTAGGGATTAACATAACCCGTTCGGAAACATACGCAAAGAATTAATCATAGATTAATAGAGCGTCCATAATATTGTATTAACAATTAATTATTAATTAACTACTTCTTTAAAAATATGTTTCCCGTTAACAATTTACGATTATAATAAATTGTTCCGTTTTTCAAATCATTTATCAAATTATTCGTTCTTTGAATAAAATTAACAGTGATCTACAAACACCTATAACTTACATCTTCATAATTTTACTTTTACCAATGAAATAATTAAACATCTAACTGTATATTTAGTAAGTATATTAAGAATACTTATTCTAAAACTATTCCTAATTTTTCATTCTTATTTACATATTTCCATTCTAGCTCTGTAATAAATAAAAGTAAAAGACTCATTCAGGAAAACGAAACAATGTCACTGACATCAAAGGAACTCCAAAATGTTTTATTTTTTAATTTTATCTATATGAAGGACCTATAAACAACGTAATTTATATAGACCATGAAAAAAATCTCACTTCTATCCAGTATCCATCGTAACTCTAAACGGACGATAATACTAAGATACCTAATTAAATGAGGCACATAAACTTGTATCATTTCAAAATGATATTACAAACAACAAAATGCAACCAGGTCTTTAGAAGATACGAACGAAAAAAGTGTCTTACTAATACGAATCCTTTCGCTAACATCACAGGGTGCAAAGTAAACTACATACAAATTAAATCCTCTTTGCAACAAATTAAACAGAACACTTACGTTAAATCGAATCAATTTTAACATGAAATGTTACATTACGTAATGTAACAAACTAAAATAGACAAGGAATAGTCTTGGATAAATAGTGGGCAAATGTTAAAATGAAGAAATGTCGCGTGTCGCCGCCAGACATTTTGATGTTTCGCATTTAATTGCTAAATATAATTAATATATTATAACACCGCGAAATAGTTACACTCCGGTGAATATCGACGGGAATTAGGCCGCGATGTTTTACGTGTTTCTAACTGAAATGTTACCGTTAGTTTTAAATGTAATTATGATGGCTGAGGTTTCAATGTGGACACTACCCTCCATGCGCTTGCAATTAAAGTCTTCCCTTCATCGGAAACCGCAACTAACCTGCAGTCTAATAGGTTTACCCATTGCCTATTTTCTTTTATCATTAACTTTTGAAAAATGTAGGTACTGTCAAGTACAAAAGTCATTGACGATTTTCAAATCTTATAAAAAGTTAAGCGCCAAAACAAACAACCAAAATGTATTCAACATTTTTTGAATATTTATGCATTTTTATCCATTACCTAAAATTTTATAATTAGTGTTCTAAACACAAAAATCTTGGTGGCTGACTATACAATGATTATTCAAAGTAGGTAGGTATACTCTGCGATTGAGCAATAAAAATGATAAAAATCAACCTCAGCCGATATCATAGCTTTATCACGTCAAAATAATCTCAAATTTCTTCCTTAGCAAACATACTTTTATTTAATAATTGGAATTCCAACATTGTCCAAAGCAAGAATGTTATCAAGCCGACCGAGCAATAAAAATGAGACATTATGGGATCCGTAATTTAAAACCAGATCCCGTAAGATTCAGATACACTTGAAGATTATCAAATATAATTAATACTTGTGACTGGACTTATCTCTCAATTCGTTGGTCAACCTACGCTCAAGATATGTGACGGATACAGTTTCCCTAACCATCTTTATTTTACTTGTAACTTAATTGTTTTGTTTAATCTTGTGTTGAATTTTTTTGAGGGGTTTCATCGTGAGAATAATTTTGAAATGCCCTTTTTCAAGTATCCACGTGTAGATTTTTTTTTATAAATAACTCTACATTGCTGAGAAATTATTATCACAAACTTACAAATCGCAGGCTTTCACGTTTTTTCTATTTTTTGACCTCAAGCGTTAGCTTCGTTGACGACGAGAAATCGTGAAATGTGATGTGAAGTGTCATATAAGAACTTTTATTCTAATTCAAAATTGTTGTTACCGAGTCATGTCCATAACGGCCTTATTCTTAAACAGTATAACAGAACATAGGAATGAATGTACATATTAACATTAAATTTCATAATTCAAACATATAAATAATTATATGAGATGTACACAATAAAACAAATACATATCTACTTTAAATAGTTGGCGCGTTCCCAAACCTCGATGGTTACAAAATCGCAAGTGTCGTTTCGTTTCCTTTAAAACAAGAGAATCGCGTGAAATGCAAAATAGATGGCGCTGGAGACGCAAACTTCCGTTCGGTCCATCGTCCCGCCTCGCAGGACACTCGCGCACACAACTCATTGCCAATTTGCTTGAAAATCACGCGTACGAGTTTACCGATAGTGACGTCATACAATAACAATACGGCCTTTTCCTTGCTATAAAGTTTTAAAGTTGGAATAACAAATTAACCTCCGTATTCTATTCGTACTATTGCACTTAAGTGACAATATCTAACATATTAGCCCGACCAAGAAAATAAAAACCTCGCATTTTGCGGAAAAATAATGAAACTAAGTTCTTCAACTGGCAACTATAACATCAAAACGTCGCATAAGTCATTTTAGGCGTCTAGAGTTATTACAGATAGAGTGGGGCAGAGGTACAATAAGTGGATATATGTTACAAATAGAAAGAGAGAGAGAATATCGCATTTGGCTGTCTCTCCTTCTCTATCTATATAAAGTCTATAACTATGTATGCTTTTTGAGTACGACTACAAGTGTTGCAAGAAAAATTACAAATGTAGCGCCCCTGAACCAGGTTTTATATTTTTCTGGTCAGGCTGTATGATAGTTTCCTAATTCTTATACAGGTTTTTTTACACAATAGAAACATCTTACATGGTAATTACGATTTACGAGTTAACTACTGTTATAGACTTCACGATAGACTGAATTACATTGTCATTTATAACTGAAACGTAAGATCTTAATAGGATTGTCGTCACACAAATTCTTAGATAAAACACATAATGACTTGGGCTATAAAACGAAATGGCCTGTAACTGTATCTGAATCACTGTTCCGTACTTGATCTGTCTTGTGGAGCTAATTATTGCCGTCATTCCACAGTAACGTCATTAATACACGTTGTTAGTTTGACGGCAGTGTAAC
The DNA here is from genome assembly GCA_945859575.2 of Herminia tarsipennalis. Taxonomy (NCBI): domain Eukaryota; kingdom Metazoa; phylum Arthropoda; class Insecta; order Lepidoptera; family Erebidae; genus Herminia; species Herminia tarsipennalis. Next base: position 18,842,821 of record OX243833.2, read on the forward strand.
TGAGACAGAAATAAAATGCTTTGACGTCACACCACACACCGAATTTAAATTAAGAATAAACAAAAAAAAAATAGATTTTCTGCAAGGAGTTTTGTGCTCGAGTGTTAACCTTCATGGTTAAAAAAAAACAGTAAAAAGTTTTCTTTCCTCCTCATTTTCAGGCTTTACGAATGAGTTTACGAACATTAAATTTAGAATATAATAAAAAAAATAGGTATAATTTCAGCAAAGAGTTTTGTGCGCGAATGTTGGCCTCCTCGCGCTCATACTCGAAGTGTATCATACAGTATCGGCCACTGTAGGATGTTATAAATTATCTAAGAGCGCGTCAAATTAATTCAAGGAATGTTCCGAGCTTTGAATGCTGGATGTTTCCGCGGTGGCTTATTAATCGTGTGGACACTTGGTGGCGAATCCGTCAACTCAAATGTGAGGCGGACGTGTCTGTATGACCCATATACCCGAGGCGCGGGAGGCGGGAACGCAATCGTTTCGGAATTTGATTAGCGCAAAATGTAAAAGACATTTGTGATATAATTCGCCTATTTGATGTAAGACATTCTTGAATTCTGTGAAATTTCCAGTTATTACAGATACATACATCGGATGGCTTCATTGATAAATATAACACTGCCATCAACGAAAGTAAAACATAAATGAGTTATAGTTGAACATATAAGCTGTGAAAACTTAAACGACTTATAAGAATTACGACTACATAAAACTACATTCCAAAATTCTTATGAATACGTAAACACACTTAGCTTACGTTACGTTATATTGTTGTTGCTTCTCTTGTTCTGATATCTATAGTCAGGTCAGAATGTACTCCGCACTGCAGATAGATTCATTGTTAGCATGGACATCAAAGGAAAACTAATATCAACAACTTTCCCACTGTATTTTCCTTTGAAAGTTGTCTGAATTATGCACATTAAATAGGCCATTCTTGTAGTAACTGACTATAAACTTATTATCACTGGAAGCTTGAATGAAGTAGGTAGGTATTACAATTTATGCATTTAGAAAGCCGTCAATTCTTACAGGCTGATTAAGATCTAGTTGTAACGTTACCTAAATGTAAATAAATTATTCAAATAGATTCGTTACCTAAAACTGTAATCCGCCATTTTTATTTTACATATGTATGGTAAAATTTTATGACAATACCTACACAATAATTAAATTACAAATAAGGCCAATAGCAATTATTTTACAGGCACACAAAATAAAAACGAACAATATTAATGGGACTTTATTATAAACATTTAGGTATAGGTACCTACTTAAGGATTTGCCGCCTACCTAAGTGCTGTCAGGTAGGTGGCAAATCCAGATTTTTATTTGGAGGGAGGAGGAAGAGGGGTTGGACTACCGAGTCGCTTACTTATAGATATTGAAAGTACCTACAATAAATTAAATGCAGCATATCAAAGTACAGTATAAAATCTCAACAATAATATGAACCCTACAAATGTAGACAGGTACTAAATACAAAAATACGAACAAACAATTAACAATCAACGAAACCCGTAAACAATATTTGACTACATTATATTTAAAGATACAAATGGAAAGCTTAGAAATAGTCACACAATCCGAATTTAACGATTGTTTTACGGCCGGCATCTTTCTCTTGCGATAATTTATGGAAACTAAGCGCGGCTTCCGATTGTACCGAACAACGTAGGGACATGGGGACACACCATTAACTTTTTCATAACTTATTTATATTCCCATATTATAGTGTGGGTGTTCGTGTGTTCGTACGGATTTATGTGATGTAGGCTTGAATATTATACAAGCGGATAACATTTCTTGATTTAGAAAAGCGTAGCACCGTAGGTGAAACATTTTTATTTGATTGGATCAATAATGTTAAAACTTAAGCATTTTTTCTAAATGGATAGGTTAACAAGTTATATAATTGATAGTATAGTCACTACACACCGGGACTATCTACAAAATGACACGAAATCTCGGAACATATTTGGAACAAATGCGTTGCTCGACAGCCTGTTATATCAAGTATTTATTATGTATCGTTTTTTAATATACCTCTGAAAGAACTTGTTTTAAAGTTGCAAGACTATAAATATTTCTCAGACCCAAATGTGATAGAATTTTAGTAACTCAAAAAGTTGCATAGTAATTTTACTTACCAATTTTTTTCTATTGCAGCATCATCCTGGAGTCAATCACCTTCCGAAGACGCCGAGAAAGCCAAGCTGGTCCGTCAGCCACGACGTGACGAAGCTGGAAAGCCTCACATCAAGCGACCAATGAACGCATTCATGGTGTGGGCCAAAGACGAACGCAGGAAGATCCTCAAAGCTTGCCCTGATATGCACAACTCGAATATATCCAAGATCCTTGGAGCGAGATGGAAGGCTATGTCCAATGCTGAGAAACAACCATACTACGAGGAACAGTCCAGATTGTCCAAACTTCACATGGAGAAGCACCCTGACTATAGGTAAGATCGACTTTGAATGGGCTCGATGTTTGTGGGATAGTTGTAAAGATAAACCAACGTGCATTAGTTTTGCACAGTCAAAAAAATCCGGATCCAGAAATTATGCAAGAATCGTCGTACGTTTTTAGCTATTGTTACCATATTTTTGTAGCTTCTATTCTAATATTTCACATGTTCATACCTAATTATAGTTGTGGTTGAATTCTTGTTCTAACAATTCTTTTTCCAATTATTTCAGGTACCGCCCTAGACCAAAAAGGACATGTATAGTCGACGGAAAGAAGATGCGAATATCCGAATACAAGAATCTAATGCGGACTCGCAGGCAGGAGATGAGGCAGCTTTGGTGTAGGGACGGTGGCAGCGAGCTGGGCTTCCTGCCACCCACGTTGTCCTCTCCAGGACCTTCAAATTCCTCTCCTCCGCCCAATGGGGGAAATTACATGAATCCAGCGTTCTCGCCTCCGCTGTCCCCGGGGGAGGATGATTGAGGTTCGGCGCGCGGCTGGCCCTACCCGCACGCCGCGCCCCTCCCACTTCCTCCCACTCACCACCCTTGGTAACAAGACTCCTAGAAGCCTAGGACACTCCATCATCCACAAAGACTTGACATGAATATGACACTCTTCGTTTAGACTGTCGGGAGCTTCATGTTAACTTATTGTCGTATTGTTTGTGAGTTGTTTTACTAGTGTCTCAAATTGGATCTCTCGTTTACAAAATACTGATAATTAATAATGAGATTATTCCATTAGTGAATTAAGAAAATTCTAACTTTGGACACTTGCGCCCGTATACCGTTGTGCAGTGATTTTGCCCAGTGAAATATAAAATCTTAAAATAAATTTCATAGTACAGTATTTGATTATAATGGTAGCTCCAGATAAGCCTTGTAAATTTACTGAATTTGCTACTGTACTGAGAAATTACTTAAATTAGATAAATATTTTAAGTATTATGCGGGTGTCTAGTTCTCCTATTATGTAAATATCGCCCATTTTAGGTTCAACCTACTATCAATGTTTTGGACTAGAATCTTAGATTTTTGGCACAAATAGATAAACCCTTTTACAAAAAAATTGTGCCAAATGTTGTATTAAACCAACACGTAGTTAATTAGAAAAAGAAAATGTATATACGTAAGTTAATCATTTGAAATCATTATAAAGTAGTTGTAACCGGATAGAGCCGGATAGGAGGTTCTATTGATTCTTTGTAAATAAGTAAAATTCCTTATGTAGATAGATTAGGACTTAAGGTTTACTTGAATGTTCGGCAGTTTTAGTGTAAGTGTAAGATTCAGTTTAGTATTTAGTATTAGTCGTAAATTACTATGAATCTTGACTATCGCGTGGCCATGTATAAACTTATTGCGAAATAATATATTATAGTAGCAGCTTTAGACACTAAGCAATTAAAATGTATCAAACCAAAAATTTAAAGCGGATTGCTTGAAAATTTAAGTGTTTTGAACACAGGAACTGTTTTTTTGTTTAATTTAAATTCAGTGAGATCTATATTATGCATAATGGTTATAATAAAATACTCATAGACTTAGTTGAGATTGGTACATAATAGAAGATTTTTATATTAAGCAGTGTCGACAAAAATGTTACTTTTAACATAGCCCAAACATTATTGTATAATTGACTCACATATTCATAATACTTTAGAAACAGCGTTTTAACTAGCAAATGTTTTGTCTCTTTCTTTTCCAGTTTGAAAATGGAATGAATGACAAAGAAAACACATTCCCTAGTTCAAATGATGTTACTGAAGTAGTATATTTTTTTTAAAAAGGTCGAATAATTATTTTTAAATTTCTCTATGGTGTTTGAATATTTGTGTGAGTGCACTATGGCACATTTATCACGATTATCTATGGGAGATTGTATATGAGGCATGAAAAATGAGTTTTTTCTACTTTCAAGATTTGGGTGCGATACAAATCGAGTTTTGGGTTCCAGACAGTATTCTTCGCTATTGATTGGTCAATTCAGAAATTGTCAATTTGTTAATACGTAAAGACATATTCCCTTTATTGATTTGTTAAAAACCCCACCGACATTACGTGGGAAAATTTAGGGCGTACATCACTAAAAATTACAAAATATAAATAGTAAAAATTTAAATCAATTCTAATTTATTGACAATTGGAATTATTTTAGCTGTTTGTTGAATTTACGTGTTTTTTTTTCATTAAACTTGACTTAAATTTGTTAAATTACAGTGATGTATCTAAAGCCCTTAAAACTATTATTAATATAAACAAATATTCGCTTTATCGAATCGTGCAATTTATATAAGTAGATAAATAGCATCTAAGCTGTAGTAACGCATAATATTATCTACATTTTTATAATAGCTCTTAGTGAAACAAACTTGTATAGATAATTTCGAGTAAAAAAAACTAAAAAAAAAGTTCGAAGTTAATTGCCATTTTTGAATTTTGTTATTTATTTTTCTAATTAAGTAAGTATATAAAACTTGTTTTTGTTTTTTTTATTTTCTCTTTTTTTCCTTAAATAAAAGCTGTATGCCAGTAATTGTGGTGACACGTAGCGTTAGTATGAATAAATAAAACTTATTGTGTATGTGAAACTTAATGTTTATATGTAGCGTGTATTCATAGTAAATGTTTAAGGGTTTAGAACAGTGACGTTAAATTATTTATTTTTATGTTGAACTCATGTAAATATGCGTATATTTTGATGTAAACGTTAGTAATTGTGGTTATTTAATGAACGATACTTAATTTTGGTGTCTCCATCGTATGAGTTAGGATCTCCAATGATATTTTTTTAATTTATTGAAACAGATGTAACAATTCGTTTAGTAGTATCCACGCATCTTGCCATAAATAGTACCTATTTAGTGCCATTCTGGTACTTCTATTCTAAACATCACAAGGTATTGATATTTTACAATTAACGTACTTAAAAAAGTTGTTATTTTTTAATAGTTTTTGAACTATTTTCACAATATTTTGTTGAGTTTTATATTCAGCATGCCGTATTACTTAGCATTCGAAAATGTGTAAGTAGGTAGATTTTAGGTTTTATTACCTAGTGTAAACCAGGACACATTGTTTAAAAATTGTGCCAAAACCCAAAAGTATATTAAAAAATAAATATTAAAATAATAGAAATGGTTTTATTTATTATTATTTACACACCTCAAAAAATGGTACATACCAGTTTGGTTAATGCTCTTAACATTTGAGTAGGTAAGTAATCTGATTACTTACGTTACGATGTCTCAACGTAAGTTGGACGGATTGAATTTGGCGACAAGCAGTTGCGCCGATGCATTTTTGTTAGTAAATGGTGTCAGGAAGCGGGAGGCGGGGGCGGTAGATAACTAAACCAAGAGTTAGAGATGCGATTACGCATTACATTGTCACAATTAGAGAGAAACATACGGAGCCGAAACATGGACACTGACGGTACGGCTTGTCCACAAGTTTAAAGTCGCTCAGCGGGCTATAGAAAGAATAGCCGAAGGGCTATCCTTTTGTCCGTATGAGAAACTCTGAACGGGCTATGGAAAGCCATAGCCCGCACGGAGTTTATCTTAGGGACAAAATCAGAAATGAGGTGTTTCGGCAGAGAACCAAAGTTATCGACATAGCCCACCGGATTTGCAACCTGAAGTGGCAGTGGGCTGGCCATATTAGGCGAAGAACCGACAACCGTTAGGGTAAACGAGTTCTTGAGTTGAGACCGCGTCTCGGCAAACGTAGTGTAGGACGCCCTCAGGCCAGGCGGAGTGATGATTTACGCAAAACGGCTGGGAGGAGCTGGATGCGAGAAGTCGAAGATAGAACAAAGTGGCGTGCAATGGGAGAGGCCTATGTCCAGCAGTGGACTGCGATAGGCTGATGATGAATTAGCGTTTATATAATCGTGTAAGTAATTTTAGGGTCGCATCTCTATGGCATGCGCGAATGTGTTATGAACCTAAAACTCTTTAAACCGAACCTAACTTCACTCCGTCAGAGTTACATTAAGACAACAGTAGTTATTACACTACAAGTAGGTAATTGTAATTAAATGTAACCAAACTACTTTCAAGTTGGAATGTCTAGTGAGCCCCAGGACATAACTAGACATACCAACATGGCGTGTCCGAAGGGTTTATAGCTTTCTTACATGGAATAAATTAATTACATATTTTTAAATAAATACTTGATTTGTTGTTTGCACGCTCAGTATCGCTTTATTAATACACAAAAACTTGGAAAAACGCCTATAATTTTACTCAAAGCAATCCACTCCTGCATAATTGCTATCCGCATAGTGACAGGCGCCTAAGAGATTATATGAAATTTTATTAGTTTACCTAAGTACCTATTCTGTGAATCTTTTTTAGTGTTCTGTAGTAACACCCTTATTCACATGGGTATATCTAGGATTTTATTCTGGCACGAGGCAAATGACAGTGCCGGATCTAACGACGGGGGGGGGGGGGGGGGGAGGGCATTTCTTTTCACCTGACATCGGCCCAATTGTGAGTTGCACACACGACGGGAGGAAGGGTGACCCAAAAAACATTCATTTTGGGACACAAGAGGCAAATAAATTCTATACAAGTATACAAAACCAGGGGGGGGTGGCACGTGCACCCGTGCCCCTCCCCTGGATCCGCCTGTGCTTATTCGTATTTGTATTCTATTATATTTTTAAAATGGAACGAAAAAATACAAAATATTCGATAAACAATTATGAAAACCGGGCAAGAGCATGCCGTATCAAACTAAGTAGCGGCTACTACAAGACACCTTTTCACCAAATTTAATCAATATTCATTGTGTACCTAGTCTTTGAGGAAAACGCCTGTTACATACGGACGGACAGGCAGACAGAGGTACATGACAATACGATAAGGTTGCTAAACTTTCGCGATTTGTACACATTATGAAAATCTATATATTACGGGTCTTTATCGCGTGAATAATTAAAGGTAAAACACCTTGTTTTTGGCTAAGGAACCCTAATAAGGTGGTACATCTACAGCGAAACTGTAATACCAAGCATAAAAATGGAGTTTAATAATGAACACAGAAAAATATTGATAGAATATGTAGTTTATTAAGAATATAGACACAATTCCTTATACATTTATAAATTTAATACATATAATAAGGATAAAATAGTACATGATATGGATACACTTCAGCATTTATACAAAAATATACATTTATTATATACAATTTGTTCATTACATACGTCATTTTATTTACGACGATCTGATAAAAAAAAGTTTGAGTACATTACAATTAACATAAGTTAGTTTTTGGTAAGTTTAGTTACAGGTAACTTAATCTAAAAATTGAGATTATTTCAATACCATTATTGTTTAAGTGGCTTGCTATATTTAATACACAGATTTGACAAATACTTTTTTTTTTAGCCCGTACAACCGCTGACGTACTACTTATCTATTCGATAAATTGTATTCTGTTTTTCTATGAAGTGCCTAATGATTTTTTTATTTACGTGCGCCTAATGACTGCTTCTGTCGCGCGGTGGGAGTGTGTCCGACTGCTACGCAAGAGGTCGTGGGTTCGATTTTTACACGGGACACCACTCTGTATGATCCACAAATTGTTGTCCCAAGTCTGGGTGTACTTTGTCCGTGAGTTCTATGTTTGTAAAGTCCCCCACGATACAGGGCTTGTAACCTACTGCGGGAGTCGTCTTTAACCTTTTGACCGCCACGGACGTCTGTGGACGTCAAATTTAAAATGTGCTTACGACACCGCTACGGCATGGGACGTCGATAAAACACTGTTTGAGCGCTTTTAATTTGACGTCTATATAATGGCAGCATATTTTTAAAGTGCATTTATTGTTAATAAATTAGTTAATTTGAATCCTATAATATATGAAGACAGTTTATTTAAAAAGATCCAAACGACATCAAGTGATGAATGTCTTATGTGTGATAAGGATTATCCATCCTTATTAAGAATAAGGATGAATAATCTTAATCACACTATAATTAAAAGCAAAGTCGCTTTCTCCGTCTGTCTGTATATCTCGAATTCCTCCTAAATCACACAACGGCTTTATTCGGCTCCCACTACCAGTTAGGTAATTTCTTCCGGATGTTTTATACGTATAATATTATTTGTATTAAGAGTGGAGATAGCTCCGTGCTAAGTCAGGCCGGGCTTCTAGCTTTTAATAAACTATACACCTCGATGTAGTAGTTTGGACTCGTAAGTACCAGAAATATTAATGCATTTACTAATCTTAAGCCTGTCCCTCACCGCGAGCATTCGCTTGTAATGTAACATACTGAGTCTATTTCGAGCATTACGTTACAATACTGCCTCAATGCCTGTAACAAAACATGTACGATTCGATTTTCGAACCCATCGTTTAATTTTTTCATTGTCACAAGTTGTATCAAAATATTACAGTTTGCGCACTGTAATGCTTAATTATCCTCCCTCACAAATGTAATGCTCGAATCTGTAACATTGCAAGTTGCGCAATATACTCGGTTCTCCTCCTTTACAGATGTAATGCTCGGATCTGTAACGTTACATTACAGGCGAATGTTCGCGGTGGGGAACTAGCCTTAGGCCACACTGTTCTTCTCATTAACTACAAACCGCCCTAAGATAATGACAATACAATAAAACACTCTTCCTTTACAGATGTAATGCTCGGATCTGTAACGTTACATTAGAAGCGAATGTTCGCGGTGAGGAACTATACTTAGGCCACACTGTTCTTCTCATTAACTACAAACCGACCTAAGATAATGACAATACAATAAACACATTTTTGTCATACACTCCTAGTAAGTAAGTCACCATCTTAAATTAGGTTCATCGAATTTTTTTCATACCACGACGGTGGCCCGCTTACGGTAAGCGGTTACCGTACCCTATAGACGCCTGTAAAATTAGCATATATTCGTATTCGCGAATCACTTCGATAGTCAAGGTGGTTGAGTTTCAATTGAGTCCGAATATCGTTAATAATATAATATATAAAGTACTAAATATGTACAAAAATTTCAAAAAATAAAGTATACAAGCCAATTAAAATTGAAGTATTTTTATAAGTTTGTTTTGTCCCATTGCTGGGCAAAGGCCTAGTTACTCCCCCAACCATTATGTGTGCTAGAAAATAACAATAGTGATAATAATTGTGTCTCCACTAAATATATCGAACCATATATATTGACTGTCCAACTAGTCTAGTAAAGCCATGTCATACTCAAAGCCACTGGTGGGCCAAATGTATGAGGTCCGTAGACTAAATGGGACGCAAAAAAGTACAAGAATATTTATTACATTTCCAATAAAAAGAACATTACAAAAAGTGCAAACTTAAATACTTTTGCCCAATATTTGTAATCGTTTGCCTTTAATTAAGTTGTCTATTTGAGGCTTGAAATTATCTGCGGAAATAACTTTTAAAATTGCGTTCAAGTGTGCGTACGTTTTGTGTTTTCAACACAATCGCGGGCAGCATTATCTATCTTATTAGCTGATAATGTAGCTTTATATTGGCGTGAAGGATAAAAAAAAATGGTTTAGCGGTTTAATCGTGAGAGCGTAACAAACTTTCGTATTTATAATATTAGGTAGGACTAGTTAGGATTGCTGATGTTTATATATTTAGTTGCCAATACTACCACCGTGTGTAAGTAGTCTCAAGATAGTACTATTATACAAGACGAACTAGACTTTTTTTAATATAGATTGACACTATTTAGAAGGGGATTTAAAATATTTATTTCAAATATATAATTTGACATTTTATTGCGTGTCAAAAGATGGCACCACTTGTCCGTGTAAATGGCGCCATCTATTGTTGAATTCATTTAAGCTCTGAGTAAAGCACATTGTACAAACAATAACGAACTCTAAATCATAGAAGTTACAGTATAAAATTGATTGTTTTTCTTTTCTATTCTATTAGGTCGATGACACACAAAAATATGGCATACTGCGATTAATTATCGCAGTATTTTTATTTAGTTAACAGTTAATACATATAATATAATAAATAAAGCCCTGTTATATTACTCAAGTAATGTATAATATAAAACTATCTTATGCGCATAATTTAAAACATATTATTCAACAATATATCATAATTAAGCATAAAATATATATTGCGTAGACATCGTAATACTGTACCATCAAGTAGCAAGTAATATAGTTCGGTTGAAACTTTATGATCGTTCTGAACATAGGCGCGCGCGAGAACTTCCGCAGGTACAGTCCAGCCGAATGATTTTAAAAGAGACTGTTAGTTTATTATATCGAATTTACCTACTTCGAATATGGTGATTTGTAGTACATGAAAAAAGTAAAATATAAAATTACTTACTTAATTTAAACGAATACAGAACGAAATACAGCTCTGGATATTTTGTAATTTTGGGTAGATATTGAATAGTTACAAAATCGTAAGCCAATAATCAAAGACTGGTTAAAATCTGACCACAACTTTGGGGTCGTCCATTAATTACGTGAGGCTCAAATGGTTGCAGCAATTGTACCCCCCGTCGTTTGAGTTTGTTTGTTCGTTTCACACTCGTGTGTAAATTGTTTTATACCAAAACATACACGTGATCTCCCGGGGGGATGGGGGGGTAGTCTAAAACCTCAGCAAGTATCATTAGTGGGGAGCGGGGGTCAAAGAGTGCCTAAAAAAAATCACGTGATACATGGATGACCCCTTTTTTATTTCGTTTTGTTTAAAAGTCGTAATAGATCACCATTATGTACCTAAAAATCGTGCAATTCCACTAATACCTACAACATATTTTTGAAGTCTGTTATTAATTATAAGAAATACTTAACAAATCAAATAACAATTAAAATATATTATGCACTCGATTGTACCAAAAGATGCGATCAACTTAAAATACATTGGCAACAACGCGAATCGTGCGACGTTCAGAACAAGCATAAAGTTTCAAACAACCTATACCTATATTAACTAGCAATTTTTTTGTACAACAAAACAAAATCTAAAATAAATTCGATTTGCATCAGTAAGAGTACGGATTGCCTTATTGGAAAGAGACAAAAGATAGCTATCACACTGCTTTAAATATTATCTACATATTTGACATATCCAAAAATGTAATCCTCAAAATACGTTAAAAAAAACGTTCATCGTGCCTAAAGTTCATACTTTTTTGCTGATATTAAATATAAAGGCTAAATTCGTTGCTTTTAGAGATAGGTAACTTAAATCTGTTTACACCAATCGATAGAGCATGTTTTATGAAGACTTTTGTATAGTGAATTAATTTTTGAAAACAGTGGATTTATAACCCTTTTCACTAGAGGCCCAAATATTTTTTTTTTAGATATTCTTCAGTTCTAAAACATTTCTTATCTAAAACACAGATGATAAATAAGTTTACAACCTGTCCCTATGCCCTCAATTTAACAATCTGCGATGCAATGAAATCGACCATTTTACATGCGCATATTTTAAAATTTAAAAGTATATTACTTTTTTAAATGTGGTAGGTATGAAAGATTATTTCAATATCAATCTATTGATACCACATAATTGATGATAAAATTCCCTTAGTGTCCGTAAAATAGGACTACGAAAATTAGTAGTTTGAGCTCGGAGTGAGTAGTACTGATGGCGGAACCTATTTCAGATTGTACCTGGAGTAAGTCCAACAATATTGAGTAAAATTATTATTATTATTTGGGTTTCAGTGTATTTCTAATTGTTAATGATTTCAATAATCTGAATACAGTACGTAAATAAATGACCCCTGAAGTCATCTTGTAAGCATCCTATAATAATTTATACGGTATTATAGGATAGATATTGAAATAAACTTTTTTTTAAATAATATCTTGGAACAAATCACACAACGTCATCTGATTCCAAACTAAGCAGAGCTTGTACTATGGCAACCAGACAACTGATAAACATACTTATATATTTCTAAATACATACATATTATAGATAAATTACAGACACTGAATAAACCATTGTGCTCATCACACAAAGTTTTATCCTGGACCAAACCCACGACCTCCGGCTTATCAGCCAGGGTCACTAACCACTAGACCAACAGGCCAGTCTTTAATCCCTCATTTAAAAAAATACATATTTTTTAAATTTAAGCACAAAATCACAAAACATTTTTACGTATTCGTGTATGTGCGATTTCATTGCACCTGAGTATAGTTTTATTGCTTTTAAATTTAAAAAAAAATCCAGTTAAGATTGATGTAATTCGAGTAAATAAAAGGTGTTTTTTCTCTAAAACATCTAACGTACCTAAATTCCGACGATATATATATTTAATAGAAGCTTTTTTAAGCTATTGCATAGCTTTTATCGCGGGCTCCGGCTTTGAGCGCGGCGACCGAATCAAGAAATTCGTTCGAGCGTTCGCTTAACGTATATGTATATGGTACGACTGTACAAAGCTCGCACGGATCGAGACGAGCTGCTCTGAAATGTAATGAAAAGAAAAAAAAAATACTGCTTAAATAAACAATAAATAAATAATTATAATTGCATAAGTGGATAAAAAATGCTATGCAATAGCTTTACCGCGGCAGTCCCCGAGTGCAAAACATTTTTTTTTTAATTGCAAGGCCCGATTAAGCCTAATGACCAAACTTCGTCCTGTTAAACCATTTAAATTATATTTTATACAACATTGCAACAGTCACAAGTACCTAATATTTTCTAATATTAATATCCACACAAAATACGTCAACGTTTACATATCTATGTTTCCTACTTCTTGATTTAACAACAAATCTAAATAATATCAAAAACTCGTCAAACAAACAACAAAACAAACACGATAAATAACGTATAAATAACACATTGTGCTACAAAAATTGTACCCAAAAAAATATGTTAGTAAATATTTCATTTCACAGGCGAACACGAGGGGCAAAGCCTAACTTTATTTAGATCTAAGCACGCCCCGTGAAACGTATGGCCACATTTAAAAACCCAAAGACCGCCATCTTTGATTAAAACAGTATTTTGAAGTGGCAACCCACATAATACGCAGTCAGTGTTACCATTATTTATTTGAGATAAGTTATCTAATATATTGTTGATATTTACATTTTTTATATATTCCTCTGTGACGTCATTGTCTCCTATTATCGTTTCAGTCATAGGTTTCAATCCCCAAGATTTTGATTTCGCTGCAACAATGATTGGTAGGGCTGTATTCTTCGTTTGTCCGTTCAATGTGCTTCGTAATAGTTTACAAATCTGAAAAGACAATCAAACATTGATCATATAATAATAATAATAATATAATATATATTGGGACAACTCACACAACGCTATCTGATCCCAAACTAAGCAGAGCTTGTGCCAGACAACTGATAAACATACTTATATATTTCTAAATATATACATATTATAGATAAATAACACCCAGACACAGAATTAATCATCGTGCTCATCAAACAAAGTTTTATCCTGGGTGGGGATCGAACCCACGACCTCTTGCGTAGCAGTCGGATACATTGCCACTGCGCCACAGAGGCAGTCATTATCATTATTATGAAAGTACAATAAATAATAAGTTTTTTTTTGCGAATCTATACCAATATTATAAAGCTGAAGAGTTTGTTTGTTTGAACTCGATAATCTCAGAAACTACTGCTCCGAATTGAAAAAATATTTTACTGTTGAATAGCCTATTTATTGCGTAAGGCTATAGGCTATTTTACATTACGCTACGACCAATAGGAGCGGAGCAGCAATGAAATATATTGTAAAATCAGGGAAAATTTACGCAAACTAAGTTGCGCGGGTCAGCTAGTTTTTTATATTTTTGTAACAACGGCTAACTAATATATACAGTGCGAAAATTGAGTTCAAGATCGTGCGTATAATATCTAAAAATAAAATGTTTTGTTAGAAAACCAATCTATACTTATATACTAGTTGTGGGGGGGGGGGGGGTACCAATATAAAGCCACGTTATTTGTAAGTGTCGCTAGCGAAGTGGGTATTTTACAACATTCTCGTAAAGTACAAGCCCTATGTAGCGGGGACTTAACAATCATACAAATAACATACGCGAAGTTAACATTTATGAATCTCGCAAACTTTTGTCCATTGTTGGGTATCGAACCCACAACCAAGACACACCAGCAGTCGTATGAACTCCTACTGCGCTACAGTTCGATTGCAAATACTATTACCATATTACCAAGTAATTCTACGCGTAAAGCCATGTTCTCACTTATCACTAGAATGGAATATAATAAATATAAAAATCAAATCCTTACCTCCAGCTTCGAGTCTTCAAAATTATAAGAACTATACATCGTATCCGTTAAATGAGCTGTAATAGTTGCGTCGTATCTTTCATACATGGACACCATTAAACAGGTATGATAGAACTTCACAGTAACCGCCCCTTCATCTATCAACCCTGCATATTTCTCTAACACTTTAATAGCATTTCTTCCTCCAATAGACTTGATCATTAAAGCTCCTAAATCGTCCCAACTCAACGTATCTCTTACTGATATATGATCAAATTTTTTCGAACAATTCAAACATATATTCGCGTGTAATATGGCGTATAATTGTACAGCCCTTTCCCATGTCGCTAAAGTGAAGTGCGGCAAGAAGGAATGCAGCAAATTCTCATCCAATATTTGCAGCAACACCATAAGTATATTTACTAAATCTTCATTCCTTCTCAAGTACAAAATTTTCCTCCATAAGTATGGCATTCGTTTGCAAATGTCGTAACATTGATTCCGTGTTTGAGTCGACCACTGCTTTTCAATAAATTCATCAATCAATTCTGAAAACGCTGGGGTCTGATGAGATCTTGAATAAGGAAGCGGAAATCCACAATCACAGCCAATATTCGATAATTTCTGAGTTTTCAAATTCACTGCTATACAAGAGTCCACAAAATATTTGTATAGCACTTCATCCTTGATTATAAAATCCATTAATTCTTCATGCTTCGTAGTTTCACTTAAATAAGTGAGAAATATATTATTAGGTACAAATTTAGATTCATCAAACGCGCCAATATTAACGCAATACCTATGTATATGTAACATAAGACTGTAGATCTGGCTAATATCACAGGCATAGTATTCGATAGTTGAAATTAAATTAGATATCTCCGTTTCCTTATTAACTAGACTTAATTTATAATTTTGATACACAGATTTGCACGCCTTATCCATTTCTACTATATTATTATCTACTTCAATGGACTTTTGACTAGATTCTTTGTATATTATGTCGTTATTAAAAACAAGTGGAGTTGCCAATGTTTCTTCTGAAGCTAATCTTTTAAGATTTTGCGCTTGATTTTCAACAGTAGCTAAGTCTTTTATTTCATGCTGTTGCTTGTCAACACTGAGATGTTTCATTTTCCCTTCAAAATCTTCCCATTTCTCTTTTAATTTCTTCTTACTTGTACTGAATTTATCTGACACGGATACGCTTAAATCTTTTAATGTTTGCATCGCTTCAGGAGGGAGTGAAGTGAACTTATAATCATCATGTTTCGTCGCTTTTTCTAGCAAAGAGGATTGTGCATTGTAAGTGTTATCTAAAACGAAGATTCCAGATTTCATTTGAGTCGCATCATTTGCTTTTAAGCTCTCAAACTTCTCCAGCACATCTTTGATATTGTTCAGTAATTCTGTATCATCTATTTTATCCTTCAAATTTATTAAAATATGTAATTTTGGCGATAAAACGCTAGATTTTATATGTATACTGAACAAGGCACACATCTTTGCGCATAGCACATACTTTTCCTCGACGTAACTCTTTAATAAATACTTATCAATTTTCATATATTTCAAGCAAACTAGAGAGCCGTTTGACAACCAAATATACACCATATCGTTAAACATCTTACAATCAACAATATCTTTGTAGGCATCAAACCAGATCGAATGATCTAAGTCATTAATATTCAAGAAGTACAAAGCGTTTTTTCTAAACGAAAATATGGCACCATTTGTTGAAAAAATCTTAGGGAAATTAACTGATTGCCCTTCATTATAACTCGCGATTTCTTCTATAGTTACGTCTTGGTTTTGATATGATTCTATTGAGATAACGTTCATAGGTTTTCTGGCAAGTACTTGCTTGAATTGATGCGTTCTTACAACTGTGCCGTCTATAGCGGCTTCCCAAACTCTGGAAGAAGGTCTTGCACAGTATATGAGTGTGTTTTGAATCTCTTTACCGACAGCAAAACCAGATTCGTCATTAACAATATTATACTGGCGTACTTCGGTAAAATCTTGACTAGTGTTTTCGGTAGATTGTTCGACATTTTTCTCTTTCTGTACGAAGCAAGCTCCGAATTCGCCATCGCGAAGTTTTTGACCGATCTGTCTGTATTGTTCTCTAGAAGTATCACATACGTAACATCGAGTGAGGGTCGATACGAGAAGCATGTTTGATTTCATGTCTAACTGACAAATACGTGAATCCAAACTCATTATAGTTAGGGAGGAAGTCTGGAACATGGTTTTCGCCTGAAATAAGATATAAGTATACTTTGATTAGGCAGGATTAGGGTGCTTCCACTGACGCGGAGCGGGGCGTTTGTTCATCATTAACGAGAAAATTGATTTTAAAGACTTAAATGAAATTCTGTAGATTATACTACTACATATTACAGTAAGTATGATTAATTAAAAAATATTAATATTTGTCATCATTATTAATAATTACCGAAATTCACGGTAAAAGTAAGAAATTAATATTTTACCGGTTATTATTATTAATTTAACCTTAGCACCGATAGATATAGATAATAAAATAGTTATATTTAATGCGTTTTTATTTAGTTTAGTCCGGAACCCTAAAGAGCTGAATTTCACTGATATTATCACATTTACCAAATCATGAGGTAATTATTAATAATGATCGATAATTATTAATAATTTCAATTATTAAATATATGTTTTTACGGTAAGAGTGAAATATTAATTAAAGTGATAAAAAGAATTCTATTAAGTACTTCATTTAATATATTATAATATATATAAGAATAAACACAAACATACTTATTCTAGAAATAATATATGTATACATATAAAAGGAGAAGCCGGCTGACATATCAACGCAGGGCCTAAACTGTAAGGGTTGGCTTGAAATTTTGCACAGAGTTTCCTTATATAACATAGGAGAGCACTAAGAAAGGATTTTGGTAAATTCCCCTTCGGGGGTGTATTTTCAGAAAACCTTTTTTAATGCTCCTTTATTAGTAAAACGGGGGCGCAAAGTTAGTATGAAACTTTGCCGTTAAAATATTTTGGTAACAATCTGGCATTCACGCAGGCAAAATCGCAGGCATAAGCTAGTATTTTAATATCCTAGTAAAACAATACACGTGGGTACAATAAAAATCGACAATTAAATTAGCTATAAAAACATTTGAACAAACATTGTCCAAGTAATATATTCGACAGTGAAATGTAAATAAAATGTTACTTAATTTCTGTTAGGTAATGCCACAAAATATGAGAGTGCAGAAGTCAACCTTCGTACGTATTTCGCTCGAGCAACGCACACATAAACAAACACCTTTTACAGACACGACTCTCAAAAAACTTTGAACCACTATGTACAGAAGGCGTTACGAGATCTGTCAACAAACTCTTTAGCTTTATAATATTAGTATAGATTACACATAAACGAGCCGGCATCCTTCGGCACAGGCCGGGCGTTAAAATCGAAAATTTGTGAATGAAAGTCCGGGAAAAAAGCCGCTCGGCTTTGCCGAACACGTACTAGGCCGGACGACAGCGGGCCGGCATCAATCGTCAGGCAAAACCGAATGATGTGCTGGTCTGAAGGAACTACCCGATCGGCACTTGTTAATGAAGTCGAACATGTATAGTAGTTGCTTCGAGTCGGCTTTGTTCGGCAAATACTGCCGAACCGAATGTGCCGACTCGCTTATGTGTGTAGCCTCCCTGATCGATATCTATGAGTGCGAGCATCGAGCGCGCATTATTAGAAGGTTACCTTCTGTACTTTCTGTATTTTGTGGTAATGTTTAACTGCAATTATTATCTGTTTCTACCTACACAAGTAGGACGATACCATCGATTGTTATGTAAATGAGCTGAACCCATACATCAAACGTAATGTATTTGTTCAGTGTGTTTCTTTAAAAAATATACATTGTAACAGCAAAAATTCAAGTCATGTGAATTCAAAAAATTATATTGTCACAATTGCTGTAGTAACAAAATTTACTAATATGTATCTTGTTTAAAATTATTTGACCTGACTTTTAGTAGGACCAATTGTGGGATTGTTCAAACCCAATTCTTTTATAAATTTTTAATCCACTAACTCGGTCAGTCAGATTGGTCAGTTTCATCAGTATATATTGAGAGTACGCTTTGCTCCAACAGCGCACACAGTATAGACATTCCTCATGGACACAGAATCTCGGGATACCATTAGAAAGACCTGGTTCAAGACTCCTTTAATGTGAGCAATGTCTGTGTGTGCGATATTGCTTCAAGATGAAAAACAACTTACAATAAAATTCTGCAGTTGAAGAACTGATATCTTGCCAACATCATCTCCAGCGAACAACATCCGATTGGTGCTCCATATCATGGCCGTGATCTCATTGCCTTGGTGCTCTTTGGATATAAGAGTAGACTGGCTCCCGCTAAGGGACTGATTGCACCCAGCAACGGTAACGAGACCCCGGCCATTGGCAAAACCAATGTGCTTCTCATCGGGGGATATGGCCAAGCGGGTGATGGCACCATCCTGAAACATATTGATTTATATATTAATAAAACTGTATACAATTTTATAACGATTTAAGACTTCTGGGTTCCCATCATCCTCTAGGTTAAAATACCTATTCTATGGGGGAAATGAAGGAGGTATAACTCTCGGTGTCATTTCAATGAACTTGAACACTAACTTGTTTGCTATTAACACTTGAGACTAATGTTGATATTCATTTGCATGAAACCTGGTACATCTATACTAATATTATAAAGCTGAAGAGTTTGATTGTTTGTTTGAACGCGATAATCTCATGAACTACGGGGCCGAAATGAAAAATCCTTTTACTGTTGGATTAGTCCATTTATTGAGGAAGGCTATAGGCTATATAACATCACGCTACAACCAATAGGAGCGGAGCAGCAATGAAAAATGTTGCAAAAACGGGAAAACTTAACGCACACGAAGTTGTGCAGGACAGCTAGTATACTATAAAGTAAAACCACTTTATGTTTATGTCCTTGAATGTAATATGCAATTGTTAATGGGTTGTTCATCACATTTTAATTACCTTTTCATTGTAAAAAGAAGGTGAAGTTCTGTTTACAATGTGAAATTCAGTTTTTAAATTAATAGATTTCTTAAACATTTCATTAGCACATAAGTATGATGAAAAATTGTGTCAGAATTAATTTAATATCTGTATTCTTTATGTTCTCATTATTACTAAATAGTACAAAGTGAAGTCACCTTACGTGGATGTCGTAGTAGTATGTAGTTAAATAAACTACACAAAACATTTTGGTACAGCTGTCCGTATCATATAGAGAGCACTAGGGTACAAGCCGTATCACGGGGGCCATACACACAAATCACGGATACAAAATACACCCAGATGGGGAACAATAATGTAAGTGACAAAACAAAAACCCGAGACTGCTTAAAAACTTAAATATTTTGGCTCAAAAAAGCTGCCAATTATTTTTTTTTCCAATTTTGATGTAGGTATCCAATGTTACTCTTACAACTATGTAAATTAGGCTGTAGAGTGTGCCAAAGAAATATTATACATACACTTAAAAAACATAACCCTCCTTCTTGCGCAGTCAGGTAAAGACTAGAGTGAAAATAAAGTGATACAATATTAATTTACTATACAAACCTTATTAGGTATTAGTTGTATAAACTCACAAGGACTTCTGTTAAATATATATATTCCTCCGCTTGTTGCACCAAAAGTAATAAGGGATTTTGATACGTCAAAACATGTATACTGAAAAAATAGAGAAACATGGTCAAATTTAAGTGGTGGTAGCCTAATATCTAGTTTCCGGTTCAAATCTTACCCATTATACTACTGACGTGAACCTACTCCTAACACAAGGCATTGAGCTTAGATGGAGGGATTAGGTAATATGGGACCCACAATTCTACATTCCATATAAAAAAAAAGGTTTTCTGTAAACAATAACGTCATAAGAAAACATTGATGACATATTGCCATTATCACGTTGCTTAGCAAACAGTCAGTAACGTTAGTTCCAATTTTATTGCATGTCACTGCAATAGCCATTTTCTGTTGCTTATCAACCAATCAATAATGTGACCGATGCTCTGTGAAATTTTCGTGTTTGTCCCCTGTGTTGTGACCCTGTCATCGATTTTTAAGACGTTATCACGTCAAAAGAGTTATTAACTATTTACTAGTTATGTATAGTGTATCTAGTATAATGGAAATCAATCTATATCTACCTAATAAACCATTTTGAAGAAGTTTGTAGCAGTATTTATGTTACAAATAAATAACTTAATAATTTATTTGCTAGAAACACTGTTACAGATATGTTATTATAATTATGGCATAACATTTTTAACTTAATCGCCATGCAAAACAACATTATATTACTGAAATTTTAGATAAGTATTTACATACATTGCTATCACATAACACAAAACACATTCCATAAGTACCATTATTCATTTCTAAAACAGGTATACTTGTGTGAAGTGGGAGCAGGAAGCTTGGCAATAGGTAGGTAGATAAAGAATTTTATATTTCATATATATGTTCATAAACTTTCGCAATTTGTACACATTTTAGAATTTTATAAACCACGGGTCTTAATTGCATAAATATTTTATTTCACCATGTTTATTGCCCGACGTTTTGACTTTATTGCAAAGGCCATGGTCACGGGTAGACTCTAAAGGTAAAATAAAATATTTACGCGATTAAGATCCATAGCTTATAAAATTTTATATTTCAGTCCAATATTGAGTATAAATATTTTATAGTTACACAATCATCTAATGATGGCTTTGAGTCCATGTTTCAATTTTGTCAGAATGGTCTTACAACATACTATAGAAAAATGGTTCCTTGGGTTCCATAATCAAACAATTAACATTAGTATGCAAGAGATAATGACGGCACAATTGAAATAGTAGTTATTTTATATTACTTGAAGAATAGGCAATTTTTAGAAACACAGATATAAAAAAGAGTTTAGATTAGACATTAGACACAAATCTTATGTAAAAAAGTACCCTTAAATGAAACTCCAGGGTTGATTTAGTTGGGTAGGGGGGGGGTGCATAGGGCAAACATTTTATATGGCGCATAGTTTCAAGGATTTTAAAAATCGTTTTTTAAAAAAACTAGTAGCTACCAGGTGGTTAGAAAACCAACTTCTATCTTATAAAACCATTTTCAACCCCAAAATCGTGCAGCCAGTTTCTAAAGCAAACCCGAAACTCATTTTATTAAAATGAAATATTAGACTAAATAACTTTTATTAAATATTATTATAGTGTAATGTATGTTAACCCAGCTAAGCAAGTTGCTTGTACCAGGAATGTTCTCATAATTATCGATAGTATAATAGGTAGAATTTGAACCTGCAATTTCTAAATTAGAAGTTTGATGCTTTAACCACTAAGCTACAGCTGTTTCAAAATTGTAAGCATTCCTAAGATAATATTCAGATTTACTCCGGATCAGAACAAATAACAGGCCAAAATTTGAAAGCCCTTACTAAAATATATGAAATAGGATATGTCAAGCAATCAAAATTAAATGCAATCCCTTCACATGTTTTAATTTAAAGAGTTCTAATATACCAACTTTGACACTAACATAGAAACGATATGTTGCTTCCATTGTTTCCCGTGCCTAATAACAGCAGATATTAAAAAAAAAAGTTAGGACTACCATTCATTTCAGAATTTCCTCTTCATTATAATAAAATTACAAGTTACTTACCCTTTAAAAAATTGGCAAATTGCTGAACGTACGGTTAAAGCAATATGTTATAGGGATTATAGAAGCTACTCACCTGCTTTCGCACATTCAATTTAGTCAATTATCTAAATTATTTTGAACAGAGGCCAAAGAAAACGAAAATTGGCACTAACCTTGATACGCTGCACATTTTTGATGGGATAATTTATGTTGTCTGTAATATCTGGGAGCTCTTGTAGTAAATATGGCGAAAAATTTAAACGAGACATGTTAATTCACCATTTTTAATTTATATTTAGGTTTTATAAAATCTGTATTTTAGCGTGAACAACAAATTACTTCACTCCCGTACATAAGCGAATGACAGATTACTGCAGTGTTGTCATTTCCTAAATTTGATTTACGGTGATTTCGGTCAAAAAATACGGTAGATTAAGTAGTAGAAAATTACGATGACTATACTGGAGCCGAAAAGGATGTGAGTTTTTGGTAGCAAAGTTCCTTGGCAACGATTGACAAAAGTATTAAAGATTGAATGGTTGATAAGCAACTATATTATTAAATATTTTACATCTACTTTGGCTATAGTGCAGACCCTGGAAAAACCGGCGAATTCGGTGGCTTTCAATTAAACACCCATTTTAGAACGGAAAAAACCATTAGTTTTATAAAAAAGTGATGATGAGATGGTAAGTATGAGAGCTAGTCAGGCCTTAAGTTGATGCAGCTTTGTCCATTCCATTTGATAGACTATATATTATTAAAACAAATAAATATCTTGAAGTTGTCTTTTAAGATATTTATTTATTTTATTATTTTATAGTTCACTTTTCTGTAGGTACTTACCATAAAATGAAAATTAAAAATAGACTGTCTAGAGAGATTGAAGGAGTTAGAAAGTTATGAATAGGTATGTTTTTAGTAAGGAAATGCTAACCCCACAGATTTCGGTAGTTTTTGTCTTGTACTTTGACGGTAGGTGGTAGATTTAGGTTGATTACGGTGAATTTACCTTAATTACGGTGCACATGGCAGCACTGGATTCCTGACATACAGAATAGGGATAAGGATGTCGATCTGACATCGAATCTATAGAGAATCATTTTTTTTCTTTAAATAAAAAAAAAAATAGTCGATACGAAATGTTACGAAAGTTCGAATTAATCAAGCGAATGGATGATGTACCTTATAAAATCGAGATTAAAATTTTCTGTTTTGGTAAGTATTTTTGTTTGTTTGTTTTTATTTAGGTACACTTTGTTGAATGAAAAAGAAGTGGCAGCGAGTTATTGCATCGTTCCTTTCGCTGGCTTTACCTATTGCTTGAGAACATGCATGTAGTACGCTGCTTCTATACAAAAGGGCCACAAATAAAAAAAAAGCGAAAACGTTTTTATATAAAAAAAACGGTTCATTATTAAATGTAATCGAATTTACATTAATTAAAAAAGACCCCATTTATTTCCCATTTTTAATACAAAAATGATCTTAGGGTCCTTATGCATTTTAATGGTTGTTCTGCGTGAATATTATCAAAACCGCCATTTGTCAGTTGTGACTTTCAGTTTAAACAAATGTAGGTACTCTGTGGTTGTGACCGGCTACTAGAAGCAAACGCTCGCTCCTTATATACTAAAGTGCCATATTCCAAAAAGTTCGCAGTGTTTTTTTATGAATTTATAAACAAAAGTGCCATATCGTGAAAAACGTCTGTTTTGCATAAAGGATTCAAGTGAGTATGATATCATTTTTTATTCAACAGTGCCATGTTTCAAATGTGACCCTCTTGCATATAAGTTTTAGCATAATGTATTATTATTTGAAAACCTTAGGTATGTGCCACATTTAAAAAATAGCTGTTTTGCATAAAATAAATTGCAATGGCTTATTAAATATAATTTTTTGAATCATAACGGCCATATTACGTAACACTGCCATTAAGTTTATAATATTTCTGTAGTTAAAATAGTTATTTTATTAGCAGATACGCTTGCGTCAAGTATGCGTCTCGAGAGCGTAATAACGACTTTCTAGTATGGTGCGAAAGCGTTTTAAGATCGATCCCAAAGTTGCAAGAATACGAAAATGGCCGTTTTAATCGAAACTTAACTGCAACTGAACTGCAAGTACACTGCTTTAAATACGTGAATTGACCCGCTCTGCCCCCGAAAAGTAAAAACGGAGAAATAAATGTTTTAGTGAATTAAACGGGAAATGCTTCGCTGTCTTTGATTAATTTATAACATTGAAATTCTACAAATTGAAAATAATGCTATTTTATATAGGCTTTAACTTGGTTTAATAAAAATGTGAATTTATTCAATTATTATAATAAAAATAATAAAAAAACCTTTTCTTCTTAGCATAAAAAATTAAGAAAAATATTACATACTTAATTGAAAAGACGTAAATCGCCAGATGCGCCTTTTGAATTTCAAACGATTTTACCTGTACTTTTTTTCTAAGTATTTAGTTTATCTGTCCATTATATGATTTGAAGAAAAATGGACGCATATGGCTATTTCCGCCTTTTATTCTTAATAATGCAAATGTATATAGATAGTCCTAGGCTTAGTTAAAATGTCTATAAAATTACTTGATAACCCTTTTATCTAAGGTAGTATATAGAAATAGTACAATAATATCATAAACTTGTGGTCATTTATTATTTTAATAATTTATTATTAATAAATAAAACACGATTGATGTATTTAAGCATTTATTTTAAAGTATTTTATTTGACTCGCACAAAAAAAAATGCTACCCATGGCACAGTGAAATAAGTGTAATCTATAAAATCAGAACAATGTTCTTCTTGAGAAAAGTTTAGCTTAATCAGTCTATAGTAGATAAACATCTATAAAATCTCTTCATATAATCATTATTACAATAAAAAAAGCCTTAAAAATATTTCTTTGGACATGAGTAATGTTATTCAATCCCACTATTACTTAATGTCTAAAAACTACTTAAGAATCAATCTACAAACAACAATTATTAGGTATGTGATTACATCACAGTTAGAAACATTATAAAATAATATCAAAAAGTTTCTTACCAGCAGTCTGCATCTCTCTTAAAATTATAACTTTAACCTAAGATCACAGACAAATTACCTATCATTGGACAAATCTTAAAAACTAATTACAAAAATTACTTTTTCAGTAAAATACTGTGTTAAACAGTGTTTTTTTTTATAAAATGTAAACTTACAACAAAAAATACAAAAGAAAAATTGTTCTTTTCATGCCTATTTGTCACCATCTTCTTCATATTCATTAATCAGATCAACAGAGTTATCATTAACTGGCAAATTTATCCAAAACGCTCTTCGGTTCTCTGGCATAAGAGTAAGTAACTGATGTATTATCGCAGATTTTCGCGTTTCATTAACTCCTCTAAATTGTGCTTTTATTACTGGTCTTGAGATGCCATTTTTAATATTTTTCACTCTAAGGAAGTCCAGTTCTCTTTCTACTTCATCAAAATCAGTTTTATATAGTATTGTGTTGTTACCCCTTCGAAAAGCGACTTCGCACATGTTACTCAGATAGACTCGTGGTATCATATTTTGGAGTTTGTAGGAAGAAGAACAATCATCAAACCTACAAAAGTCGCCGACAACCATTTTCTTTACAGTTATTTTGCGTTGAGTATCTGAAACGGCGTGATAGAAATCGTCAAAGTCGTAAATCCTTTTCTTCTTTTTGAGGGACAACTCGACTTGATGATGGAATTCATCTGCCGACATGTAAGTATGCCCCACCTCCAAATATTTCAGAGTGATAGTTTGTAAATTAACATCGGTTGAATTTATAAGATACAATCAATATGAAAAAAGACTCCAGTTTTTGTTCTGCGCGGCGCAGTTGTCAAGCCACAGTGTTATGTGCTTGACATCACGGTAGTGTAAAAAAAAGGCTCGGAAACAGCTAATAATATCGTCTTTTTTCCGGCCAGCAATAGCTTCATGCCAGATACAGGCAAATGTGTCTCTCGCGCCTCGAAATTTTTTGTCTCCAAGGGGCACGAAACTCTCATTAAATAATATTAACCTTGGGCAAAATATAGCAACCTTGAATTCATCAAGACGAGGGCACATTATAACCTTTTCTAGGTCTACTGAGTAATACATAACGTCACTGGTTTGATCTTGCATACTCATTTGACGAGATTTATCCTCTTCGTATTTTTGTCGTGCTAAAACGTATCTTCTGTGATGCAACTCGTATTCCTTACATTCGATGCAATTTCGATGGCGGATCTCCATAGTAAGAGGGTTATGCAATTTATATTTTTATTAATAATCATTCAAATTACTTATAATAAATGAAAGTTAACTTTGTTAGTAGTAAGATATTGTTATTAATATTTTTTAAATAATAACAAGCCTTAAAAAATTGTTTAGTTATAGTTATTTATTTGTCACGCACACACAAAATGTAGATTTTATTTTATAATTATTAATAAAAACTCACGAATAAAAACATAGGTACTTACTTTATTACGGCGAATCACGCAGCAAAAAGTCGTGAGACTGCGACACTCGACAGCCACTCGGGCGCAACTGACATAGAAACTGATCAACCGCCGTACTGAACCTACTCCGCCCGACCCCCGCCTCGATCGCCGCTTGTTGCACAATACTAGGAATAAAGGGCGTATCTGCACATAAGCGCCCTTTCTATTTCATATCAAACAAAGTATTACGACGCTTATGGCATATGCGCCAATGTCAAAATAGTTTTACGAAGTAGATAGGGCGTAAGTGGTAGATGTGGTCTTTCTTGTTAACCCTATACTTGACGATGTGCATTTAAATGCACACTTTTTAAAAAAAAATCTCGACGCGAAAATAAGTTTACTTTTTCATTTTTTTTTCCTACATTCACCAAGTGAATGCTTGTATTGAACATTAAAAATATTACTGAGCACTGGCAACACTTGATGTAGTCAGGTCAGTAGGTCGCAAGATGACGGAGCGTGCGCGTGCGTCTACTGCATACAAGGTAAGAATCGATTGAAATCCTATTTTTTTACATAAAAAAAGAAAAAAGAAGGGATAAAAATAGTACCTAAATATACAGTTTTGTCAATGAATTATAGATTTTGTCAATTTGAATTAGTTTACTTGGTCCAATATTCGTGTTATTTTGTATGTACCTTTAAATGCACATTGCCAAATTGATAACATATTTACCCGCATTTGGTTGTGTGCATTTGTAGATACATTGCCAGTTCAGAAGACATTAACATTGATTCAAAATAATATTATGAATTTCAATTAAATTATTACTTATTGATGATTTATTTATATTTCTTTATTGTTATAGCCTGCTACAATAACTTCGAAAATTTTGGCATTGGTACCTAAGTCTGGTATTGGTTCCGACATAGAGAAAAGTGGTTCTTCGGAAGATGAACTTGATTATGCGCGCGAATTGGTGGGAAACAGGATTGTTGAAGATTCTGACGAATCTTCAGACCCATCATCATTGGGATCTTCATTTGAAAACCTTAATTTACTATCTGACAGTGATGAAAATACTACTTGTAGGTATAACAAGTTCAAGGATTGACTTAGATATTAATTCGGATCATCAATTACCTACCATATCTAACTCTGGTCCAGATTCACCATCCATATTACCTTCTGTTACTATTCTAGCTGTGTCAGATATAAACATTATATCTGGACCATCGTTTAACTTACCGCAATTTTCACCGATTGCTGGTCCAAGTAATTCTAGCACTGCATCTCCATCTAGTGCTACTCGATCAAGGAAAAAAGCTACAGCTGTTGTTGTCAAAAAGAAACTTGTGCTTGTGAAGCGAATAGACACGAAATGGGTTTGCAAGAATACATTTGCGGGTAGAGCATATATTCAAGATAAAACGTTTTCACCGTCAGTGTCACTACAATCTAAGTCACCATTAGAATACTTCCGAATGTTTTTTGATGACGACCTTATAGAATGAATGGTTCAGGAAACAAACAACAACAACAGTACAACACTGAATGTTACAACGGATTAAATTAGAGATATCATTGCAATTTACTTATTGATGGGCCTAGTTAACATGCCTGCTTACACTGACTATTGGTCGAAGAAGCTGCGAAACTGAAAGATTTTCGATATGCCATTAGTAATGATCTCATCACCTTTCAAAGAGCTAAGGAGATTTCTAATACATCCAGAGGTTCGCATTTTGTTACACCTCAAACATCTTATTATGGCCGATTTGATCAAATTGGGCATTTGCCATCATTTACAAATAAAGGCAGATGCAAAAATTGTATAAAAAGTCAAACTAAATTCATGTGTGTAAAATGCAAAGTTCGGCTTTGTGCGGTAGAAGGTCGTAATTGTTTTTATGATTATCACACAAAGTCAGGTTAATTATTTTACTAAACCAAACCAATTGTTTAGGTGATATTATAGTATCACAATGTTGTTTGATCTAAAAGATCAAATTTAATTATTGACATGTCTGATTATTGATCTCATTATTGATCACATTTACCTATTAAGTATTAAATGCCTTAATTATGGTAAACTACTATCTATTACAACTTTCATAGTACATTTTAGTTGTTTTTTTTTTTATAATTTAGTACATTCAGATTCAAAACTCACATATTTGATCAAAACTGATTATTTTGGTGTCTTTATTGCTTATTTTTGATGTATTTAACAAAAATTTCATTATTTTAAAACCTATTTTATTTTTTTCCTGAACATGGCAATGTATATTTTAGTGCACACGCCTTTTCAACGGTGTTAACTCGTCGAAGCTGGCAATGTGCATTTAAATACACATGCTTTATTTCCAAAAATACAATATTTTAATTTTTTTTTGTATTTTTTACATGTTTTTAATACCTAACATATCCATTATATATGGAAAATACAGCGATTATATACATTTAAAAAGCTTGCCAAGTATAGGGTTAAAGTGAAAGTAGTTTTTATTAACGTATTAGATACAAATGCTCATTTACGTCTTATTAACTTCCTCTTAGCAATATGCGTCTTTTATACTACTGAACTAAAAAAAAAACCACAAAGTATAAGAACATTATCTGCGTAAATGCGACTTTTCAATTAAGTTTTAGATAAATTCGTCTTTTCATCTTCAAATAGCTGTAAAATTATGTACAGATGCGCCCTATTTTGTTGTGCTAAAACCGAACTCGATAAAGTTAGCGAAATATTAAAAATACTATCAGATGCGCCTTTTTTTCCTGATTCCGGCAATATATATAACTCAAATTTGAAAAATGTGTTAGATGCGTCTTTTCAACTATCGGGGGCAGCGCTCGTGACCAACCTAATTTGAATTTATCTTTAATTGCCGATGAGGAACATTCAGAGGTCATACCAAACATTGTTATTCAGGAAACCGATAGTAGCAGCACAGATTATATATATATATATATATTATTAATATACTAGGTAGCAGTGATGCTATGATTCACACTTCCAGTTGAGACATGACTTACACTGTTGGCACTGATTCAGATGAAGGTGATGATGTAAATGTATTGACTAGACCCCAGTTCTCACTGGTGTCTGGTTTTATAGAGTCTGGTGAGTGTAACAGATCAAACTCTGAAACATTGAATGCGCAGCCACCTACGTGTACAGTTAAGGTTTGCTGTTTGAAACCATATTGTTGGGGGTTGGTGCTGTGGGTTGTGTTAAGATGATGTGTAAGGCGTTGCGTGATGAGTTTTTGTAGGGTTTTACCTAGAATCGGTAATGACCCTATGGGGCGAAAAGAGGATGTGTTCGTGTAATTCGTTTTGTTGGGTTTTGCGATTATTTTTACAATGGCATGTTTCCAAGTTCTGGGAAATATCGACAGCGATAGGCATCTGTTCATCAAGTTCGTAATTATATCAGGGAAACAGAGGATGAAATCCATACTAATATTATAAATGTGAAAGTAACTCTGTCTGTCTGTCTGTCTGTCTGTCTGTTACGCTTTCACGCTCAAACAGCTAAACCGATTTAGATGAAATTTGGTATGGAGATAGTTTGAGTCCCGGGGAAGGACATAGGATAGTTTTTATCGCGATAACCGACATCCACGCGGGCGGAGCCGCGGGCGAAAGCTAGTGGTAACATATGACAGAGGTGAGGTGATCAGCACCAGGTGATTTAGTGGAGTTCATGTTTTTTATAATTGTCATTATTTCGTGTTGTGTAAATGGAGGTTCGTCGTTGGTGTTGGGTGCCTGTTGTGTGTTTATACGTACGGAGTATTGTGTGGGGGAGTCAGGTGTGTCGTCAGGGTAGAATTTATTTAAGAAAGTAGCGGCTGTATCTTGGCTGGATGTTGTGTATATTCCGAGTGAAAGTTCAACTGTTGACGGCGACCGCGTGGGGCGTCCGAGTTTAATAATTCGGTTGGTAATCGACCAGGCATCCTTCTTGCCCTGCCTTGTGCAAAACTCCCTGAAGTTCTCCGTAGAGGCACGTTTTATGGCTTCAGCATAAGATGCTTTAAGTATATCTCTATCGGTAAGAGCGTCTATGAGTGGCAAGTTTTTTCGTTTGAGTTTTTGGGTTTTGTGATGGTTATCAATTATTTTCCTTTTCATGGTATTTAGTTCAGCAGTCCACCAAGGAGGGCGAGAGGGCTGTCGGCCAGTACGTGGTAACTGTGTGTTACACAAGTTTTGTTGTGAGCTTGCTGGTGTACTTGTCAATGTCTTGTTGAGTACTGAGTGTGGTGATGTCGGTTCTGTAGAAGTCAGTGCTTTATATATGCGATTTGAATAAATCCTTTAGATCGTCCCAGTTTTGGTAATTTTTGGTGTTATTTTTAAATGTGGATATTTTGGGGTTTGGTTGAAATTGGTGTATGGTATGGAGTGAGAATATAATGGCATAGTGATCAGATGATGGACAATACGTAAACTCCCTCTTGGGGAGGTATTATCCCCAAGGGGAAATTATAAAAAAAACATCGATATACAGCTCCAGAGAGTTAAGCCACAGGCGCACAGGTTCATTGAGTATTGATACGGCATCTCCTTGTGATAACAATGAAAACTATGAAACAAGTAGTCGTAAAAGGAAAGGATTTATGGAAAAGAAACTCTACCAAATTGTTAAGAAATAGTGGTAAAGCCTACACTTCTATGTCTAAAACGAAGAAAAAGATGGAAGAAAAGAAGATGGGTTTAGTTTGTTCTGATAAATGTAAATTACAATGCAATAAAAATTTACTGACCAGAAAAGACTGTATAATTATAGTAAATATTTGCAGATTGCCGATTTACAGATCATCATTCATCTGTAGTAATATCACAGAGATTACTCCAAAATATCGCTACCCCCACATTGGAAGTACTCGCCAAAATCTCAACCATAGGTACCGTTTACGGTTTACCGCTGAATGGTCAACGTTTAAGAGTGTAAAGTGTTTTTTTATGAATACGCTTGCTATTTCATTTCAATCAACAATTCAGAAAAACATTTCTAACCCTTATAAAAACAGCATAAATAATGCGTACCTTACTCAGTAAGGGAACTAACTCATGAAGTTTTTTTGATTTCAAATCACAAGCTTATTAATTGGTAGGTAATTATACGACTAACGAGGACGGCGAAAAGGCAAAGTGGACTGACATGAAGATAATCAAAATTTATAAACATATGATTATTAAGTTTCTTTAAAAGTTCATACCAAGACGAGGACTTCAAAACCGTGGCAACAGAGAGAGGCAACAAAAAACGATCCCCCTGTAAATAGTGCCAAAAAAATTATATAACCAAAAGCTGCATATTGCCCGATCAAAGAAGCACCTATTCTTAACATAATAAATAAAAATATAATACCAAAGCAATATGAAGGGTTCTTTATCAACCTTTAAGAGTGAGATAAGATAAGAGATACAAATTGAAATTATTTAGATGGAATGGGATAAGAATATTTTTAAGTTTAAAAGTATAGACGGCTGTGATTTTATATTGCTCCTAAAGATGTTTTTGCATTGTAAATTTAATAATTTTACAGTGTAAAGGTATGAATTATATTGTTTCTTTATGATTGCAAATTATCCGGTCGTCTTTTTGTATTTTATTTTATTATTTTTGATTCTTAGAGTTGTTTTTAGTTATTTACGTTATGTGACTTATCCATCTTTATCTGTTTTTTTTCAATAATATTTTTAAAATACGGAAACCCAAGGCAAAAAGCTTGAATAAACACATTTATATTTTAGATTGTGTCCTTCATTATTTAAATTACCATAACAGAAAGAAATATTTTTATATGCAAAAGGGTCATTTGCGCAAGTAGGCAAGTAAATACGATACCTACAGCGTTACTCTGTATACCATTAAACTTGTTATTAAACTATGCTTCTAACGGTATATAACATGAAACTGTGCGATGTAAAATAAAAGAGAATCAGGCAAAAAACTAATTTCAAAAGTTAATAAGGCTCTCCTGTAAAATAGTGACTTTTCGGAATGTGGCCGTTTTGTATAGAAGCAGCGGTATGTACATGTAGAATCATGACTTTTCACAAGTGTAGTAGTTGCTTTCTAAGGCCTCATTTACGGAGACGCGGGGCGTCGCGCGTGGCGTTGGGCGGCGCGGGCCGCACTGAATTCTAACTCATGGCGTTGTATGACTGCGTTCACGGAGAAGCGATTGTACCCGCTTTTGTTTGAAATAGAGCGTTTTTTGCGGTGGAGCCCGCGGCGCTTATCATGGCGGTGCACGCGGCGGCACACGCAGCGTCAATTCTCGATGGAGCGATGCCCGCGTCATAACCTTCTGTCAGTCTTATTTGGAAATCGCATAACTAAAAGTGAATTATTTAATATCACTCCATATCATATTATATGAATATTCTATGTTAAAAAGTGATGCCCGCTGCGTGCTATGCTACACACTTGAGATTCCCGCAGTCACCGCGGCGGGCACCATCACACTACCTACCCGCCACGCATCTCTATAAACAACATCATATATCCTCATTTGTTTGTGTTTACGCGTGCGATGATAAGTGCCGCTTCACGCGCTGCCTTTCCGTGAACAGAAAAAACGTCTAACGCGACGCGAGACGTCACACCACACGCGATGCGCAACGCCCCGCGTCCCGTAAACAAGGCCTAAGTGATTGATTTGACATACCTATGTATTTAGAATTATACGTATAAGTATGTTTACGAGTAGAAGTTGTTTCGTCCTTCCATGTAAAGTGCTCTACAAGATCTACACTCTATATTTATCCTTTCTATTTTTATAAACCTGTGACTGGCGTAGTCCAAAGTTAAATTATATTCAAACGCTGGTTTTTATAAACAGACCAAGTGTTTCTTATAAACGATTGCTGTCATCGCTGTGCTCAGCAATAACTCGTCACCGATTTTCTGCCTCTCCAAAGGTTTCTTAGAAATTCATTAGCTCGTGATGCCAAATATTGAGCGTGCAGCCGCCCGCCGCGCCTCTTTAATTTATTTAAAATTTCATAGCACAAAGACTATTACTCCTTTGAGAAAGATTAGATTTGCGTTTACCGGGCATTTCGAAAAACAACAAAATAATACTCGTTCAATTTTTATGTATCCTAAGAAAAATATTTAAATCTTAACCCATTGCAACAGCCGTGGTCGGTGATACATTCCTACAATACCGCGTGGGTGCCATATTGTTACCAGGCACTTGAACTGTCTTATGGCGCACTCACAATCATTCGTCGTTCGTTTTATGTAGCTTCATAAGCTTCAAAGATTTGTCCTAAGTCTGCCCGAGACACTCGCTATGGAACTTAGCCTCAAAGATTGACGTTATTTTGATGTTTATGTTGGTATAGATTAGTTTTAAATCCTTGTGACACATTTATATATATAGAAACACTT
This sequence comes from Herminia tarsipennalis, assembly GCA_945859575.2. Taxonomy (NCBI): domain Eukaryota; kingdom Metazoa; phylum Arthropoda; class Insecta; order Lepidoptera; family Erebidae; genus Herminia; species Herminia tarsipennalis. The sequence goes on from OX243833.2 coordinate 18,877,171, forward strand.
GTCCTGACTGACTGACTGATTTGTCAACGCTGAACCTAAACCGCTGGTCTTAGCAATTGAAAATTTTGGCAGTGACGCCTTTTACGTTGTTGGCATTCAATAAGAAAGAATAGATTGAAGTTTGTCCCCCAAGTGGGTAAAATAAGAAGTACGTTTTGCGCGATGTGATTTTTTTTTTTTAAATAAACACACGTATTGAGTGCCCTACTGATGCTGAAAAAATTTTAAAAATATTTTTTCGGAGCGATTACTTTCAAAAATATTTACTTAATGAAAAAAGTTTATTAAAAACCTTAAAATGTTTTTAAAAGACCTGTCAAATTTCGGTAGTAATAATCTCTAGTAACCGCGTCGAAATGACGCGCTACGCCGCACTGTTCCCTTCGTTGTGACTACTTGTGTCGTCTTATTAACAAGTAAGCATGGCGGTACTCTTGTGCCGCACCCGTGCCCGTAGTCTTCTAGTTCAAACCGGCCAAGCTTGCGGACGGCGGCGCGCGGCACAATCGTATAATACTATGCTACGCGATGTTTTTCATCTATCAACCCATATGATGGCCCACTGCTGGGCACGGATCTCCCCAGTAGATCCTGGGGGTAATTGCCATAATCGCCACGCTTGGCGAGCGGGTTGGCGATCGCAGTAAGGCTTTAAGTACGCAGAGGACGCTGCTGCCCGTCCTCCGGAGTGAAATCCCTTAGTCGCCTTGACGACACCCACGGGAAGAGATGGGGTGGTACTATTCTTAAGCCGGCACCACACGGCATGGCCGGCACCACACGGCATCGATGATGTTTTTACCGCCATCTATTGCCGACTTTAGTAAGGAGTGCCTATTAAAGCCATCAGCTGTCTGTAGCCCAAGTCCCTACTGCTAGTACCATCTAGCGTCCCAATAATATAATAATAATAATAACCCGAAGAATTGCCTGAGTTTTGGCGATCGCATTTCTTTGTATGGGATGAGGTATCTGTACAGTATAGCCCTTTTGAGAGAAGCGCAGTTTTTTTGCAATAACCATAAAGATGGTGTATCCGATCATGTCCAAAATAATTTTAGTTATAGTATTTATTAAGCGTTACCTTTGCGATTTTTTAAGTGAAAACTTCTTTAGCGGCGTTGTACACTTTTTTGGTATGGGCACAGATAATATAATACTATACTAGTACCCTCGCGGACTTTTTAGGGGGAAATAATAAAAGTATTATAATTATGTAATACATTATTTTGATGTGTCACCAATAGCTTTCGCAGCGCACGCCAATTATGCAAATTGTTTTATACCTTGAGTTACAATAATGTAATTTTCATAGTGTTCTTTAATTTTTTGACATTATAGTATAGTCTATGTTATTTTACGATATAGCTTTCTAATGGTAATATATTTTTATAATATTCTTTTAATTGGTCCAGTAGTTTCGGAGCCTATTCAATGCAAACTAACAAACAATCAAAACATTCCTCTGTATAGGTAAAATGATTAGTATTAGTATAGATAGTTTAGTATAGATATATATGTTGTATAACGAACGTGTGCCAAAAACTGAGCAAGTACTTACATTTACTTTATAACCTTTCAAATAAAACAAATATATGCAAATACTTTAGTAATTGCATATCATGGTGTAGTTGCGTCGGTACTTAGATTTGGTGTCATATTCTGGGGTAATTGTAGTGAGAGAGAGAGAGAGAGAGAGAGAGAGAGAGAGAGAGAGAGAGAGAGGATCTATAAAGCCCGAAAACAATGTATAAGGCCAATGACCGGCCTTAAATCAACAGACAGTTGCCAACCTATGTTTAGGTCCCTAAAAATTATAACTTTACCGTCTCTGTATATTCTTGAAGTATCATTATTTGTTAAAACGAATACTTACATAATTAACTTAATCGCTGAAGACAGAATACGTACACACCGTTAAGATCTAAATAAGTACGAGTATAAATATAAATTATCTACCGGTCATTATAATACAGCTTTACTAAAAAAAGAGTATTCTTTGTATAGGACCTGTCATCTATACCTACATACTCAGAACACACATATATATATCTAATATATAAAATTCTCGTGTCACAGTTTTCGTTGCCATACTCCTCTGAAACGGCTTGACCGATTTTGATGAAATTTTGTGTGCATATTGGGTAGGTCTGAGAATTGGACAACATCTATTTTTAATACCCCTAAGAGTTTGTTTGTTTGAATGCGATAATCTCAGGAACTACTGGGCTGCACTGAAAAAATATTTTATTGTTGGATAGCCCATTTATCGAGGAAGGCTATAGGTTATAACATCACGCTACGACCAATAGGAGCGGAGCAGCAATGAAAAATGTTGTAAAAAAAAGGAAGAAAAATAAAAAAAGGGAAAATTTACGCAGACGAAGTTGCGCGGGTCAGCTAGTACATATAATAAAATTGTAAATTTCACATGACCGAACATAGTGGAAAAAAACATTAAGAAATGTTCGAAAAGAGTATTTTAACACATTCCTACATTTTTAGAAATGTCTGTTTGTCTGTCTGTTTGTTTGAACACGCATCACGCAAAAACTATCAGACAGATTCGGTTGAAATTTTGCATGTGTATTCTAATAAGTCTAGATTAACATATAGGCTATAATTTATCACGCTATTTCCCACAGGAGCTAAGCAATAACGGATAATGTCTGTAGCTATTTATCGCTATAAAACAATAACTACCTGACGGATCTTCATGAAAATTTGAATCAATACGCTATCGTCTATGGGGAGCTAGCAGCAACGTATGTTTGGTCGAACCATTAGGTTTTTCACAAAATTTTCCACAATAAGACATTATTTACAATAGTAACCTATGGAATACGTAACTTCACGCTAAAACTATAAGGAGCTAATCACAACATTTTCAGTTTCTTAAGATCAGCTATTTTAACCTTGTCTGAATCGGTTGGGGTGGTCTATTGGCACAAGTAGCGGTATTGAACGAGCGAGATCGGAGGAACGAGTCTAGCATGCGATGCTTTTTTTGTGTTGTTTTAAAATTCTGTTTATTCTTTTTCAGTATTTTTATGTATACTTATTATACAAGCTTTTATTTTCGACTTTAACATGTTTACTTTAGTTAACATATTTTCATATTAATCAATCACTTTCAATAGGTTAATAATGATAAGAATGTAGAAATGTAACCATTCCATATTTCTAGAATATAAGTATGTTTGTTGCTTAAAAAAACGTGTTGTATCAAAATAAAATACGTGGTGCCATCTGTGAAATTATTCACCATAATCAAATAACTTTATAAAAGTTTAAGTGCTTGCGATCACGGATTCGATATCTTCTGAGTGCTAAAATTGCTTAAAACAGGATAGAGCATATCCTTACATATTTTTTAAAAATAAAACTCACACTAGCCCTATGTCACGGGGGACTTTACAAACACGGACACAATGTGGATGTACTTTAGACTCGGAACAACGGAACAACAATTTGTGGGTAATGCAAAGTGGAGTCCATTGCCGAGTGGGACAAACCCACGACTTCTTGCGCAGCAGTCGTTACCGAGGCAACCCATAACATTTATTCTATAATTCAGTCAATTTGATTAAAAGTAATTAAAGGTAGTTTGAATGAAATCGTGCCTGAGTTCGGTACGTAGGTACCTATATAGCAGACAGGTACATACTTACGAAAAATGTTATTGTAGTAACCTAAGTGATATATATTTAATAATAAGTAATACATACATCTAAAACACCGTAGGTAAACGAACATATAAAGAGACGGTATTTGGTACTTATTTATCTTAAAAAACTTTTGGGTCACTGTGTTGTGAATTGTGAGAGAATTGAAGTCAGGGCCTGTATCAGAAATTTCGCAACTCAGGGTTAAATAATATGCCGCCCTTTATACAACCACACTTTGCAATAGATGGGATGTTACAGATTGGGTTGTTTTATCGGAACCTAAGTCGGAGTCGGAGTTTTAAAATTTAGTTTATCGAAGTCTGAGGCGGTGGAGAAGACAAACATGTTGAAATAGGACTAAGAAAGATAAAATAAAATAACATAAATAAATATTATTCAGTCATATTAAATGTGCCCCTTAGTAATAAATTTAATAACATACACATTGCAGAAGAAGAAATTATAATCCATACTCTACACACAATTTAATACACACAGAAAAAAACAGATGTACATTAAAATAAATTAAAAACTTAAAAGGCTGGCAACATCGCGGTTTCATGATTCGTTTCAGGCAGGAAGTGCATGAGGAGCGTGATGAAAACCACGCGAGTAAGTGTAACTGACATCTTGAATTCCCGAAACAAATATAGCGCTGTTATATACTGTAAGACGTCCTTGGGATTGTCTGGTTTCAGCTTTGAGGTGAGTTCACCTAATACTATTGTGTAGTTTTTTATCATGGTTTCGCAGTCGTACAAACAAAATATTTGATTGGTTGATTTCAAGTACATACTTATTGTAATAACAAAATAAAAACAGATGAAGAAATCGTTAGCTTTATTGTAGCAAGAAGTTACAAACGTTTCTTATAAATAAGGCTATTGTTCCACCTTTTTAACAATTTCTAAATTTACTACTTAAGTATGTGCTTCTATTTTAGCCAATGCGCTTTCCAATTGTTCTGAAATCAACAAAATATTTTCATTTAATTAAAAACACAAAACAAGTAGCTCATCAGACATCGTCAACAACATTTCGTCTATTTTTTATACTTATAGAGAAAACAATCTTGTTAGCAATTATGATGATGAAACACATTAATAAAAAAAAAACAATTCTCACCTCCAATGGAAGTGTCTTTTAAATCGAATTCTCGAAGGAAATCATTGACTTCACAACAGTAGGTGTGGTCGTCATGTTCGTGGATCCACGACACTATCTTGTTATCAGCGCATATATTCCTGCACAGAATATCTGCCTCCGTAGGCGAAGGCCCATTTACGTAGACTATTGCCAACGTGTCGTCCTCAGCGAATCTCACAACCTGGTGTGTAAAAAATCAAAAATTAGGTTCTTAGGTTTTGAAATGAACACAACCTGACTGACGTAGGTAGCCATACTGGCCAGTGATGGACTGCATGCAGAAGGCAAAGAACCAGGTGTTACGGTGTAAATTAAGAGAAGCCTAGGTCCATCAGTGGACCATTATGGCCTGATGAAGATGAATGTCTTCTCTCTTGTCTCTCGGATTTTAACCATACCCATTCACACACGTTGTATATTATCGACAGTATATGTGGTAGTGAGTGGTGTGTGTGTGTGTATGTGTGAGAGAGAGAGAGAGAGAGATGAATTGCTGTTTGAAGGCCAAAACGTAAGATAATATCGTAGTCACTTCTTGAAACAACAATGTGTTATTTTTGTACAGGTTACCTTCCACAGGAAGCGCGGTATAGCGACACCGTTTATGTTCCGTAGGTTATATGTGCCTGACCAAACGACGTACTGATCGTACGAGTCTAGCCGCGACCGGACCGTGTCCTCGATGCTGGCCCAGGGCGACTGAAATACAACAACATATAGTTAGGTTACAAGTAAAAAAGCACGTCAGAAACATGTTTGTGTATTGGCAGGTTACCTCTCCGTGTGGTGCGTCACAAGGCAACCAGAGCGGGACTGCGTTCAAGGGATCTATGAAAGTGCTCTTCTGCGGCGGACCGTCGCTGACGTCTCGAGCGTTCACTAACTGCGTCTTGGTGTAACAGCACGACGATGTCAAGTTGGTGCACGTGTGCGCTGTGTCGCTGCTTGGCGAGCCGAGCCCGGGGTACTTGTGCCAACTGTGCGTGGTGCCGCCGCCGCGGTTGCTCTTGGACATCACCGCGCGACTGTACCATGCTATATTCTTAGACACATCGAAGCATACTTCGTAGGTTTCCAGGAAGCCGTGCACCTCGTGACCCACGCGCATCACTTCAGAGGTGTCACCTAAACATTTCTTGTGCTTATTCACAACCACGGTTTGAACTGGTTGAGCACATTGGAAACCTGAGAGTCTGTACAGTACGTCCTCCACTTTGAATACATCTTGTTTGACACATGTGGCAGTTATTTCATTTGTTCCTAACGTATTTTGTAAGGAATTTATTTCGTCCTCAAAGTCAGGACAAGAGAAGATGACTGTGTCGTCAGGTTCAACTATCAAGTAATCAGTGGTGCTATCCAACACGGGCCAAGTGTATGCTGGGCTCAATATAAGAGGCATGGTGTCCACTTTCTTAGGTTTTCGAGGTATGAGACATACTGAAACAAATCAAAGATAAGAAGAGAAATACCTATTTGTAAAATTTTAGAAAAGATACAATTTAATTATATACCAGCTTACCAGTTGATATAACATCAAAGCTCCTTTGGATTGAGCCGTGAATGTTGCTCACGTTACAGGTGTAGCGTCCCCAGTCGCCGGGTACATCTGAATCCGATGAGCTAAGACTGTTTAATACTTTACCATTAAATGACCATACGACCTGAAAGATAATGATTTACAAAATCTTGCAACAATCCTTGGCGCAATTTTAAGAATACCGAGAAATAGTAAATTGAATCGATTGTTTTTACGAACAAGACTTACATCAGCTGGTGGTTTAGCACTAAATGTACAGTCCAACTCATCGCTGAGATCAGTTCCTGTCCACTCCACCGAGGGATCCTCTTGAGAGTTTTGGAATCGGGGCAAAAAGCCTACTATCACGACTGTCGTTTCTGTGCGAGCACCATCTGTATCACTCACGTGGCATGTGTAATTGCCTTCCAACGATAACGGGATTTTTTCTAAATGGTAGTGCTTCCCTTCCACTTTTGTGTAATCTCGCTCCTGTGAAGGTCAGAAAAATATTTGAGCGCCGTTATATATTTCTTTGTTTATAAAAAATCCTGCACAACTAAAACAATCTCAGTGCCCCAGGAACTTTACAAACATATACTATCAGTCTATCACGTAAACAAATTACATCCAGAATAATTATTTGTGGTTTGCATAAAGTGGTGTTTCGTGCGGCAAGAGAACCTATAGCTTTTTGGACAGCATTCGTTCCCACTGTAACATCGAGGCATTCAAATTCTGTTGATTCTTTATTATTATATGCAAAATTTTGAATGCTGCTGAAAATTTTATTACGTCCTTTTAGTTAAATAATATTTAGTACATTACGGTGACTGTTTTTATTTTTTAAGAATTGCCATAGGTTTTCAATGGGATATGTACAATAACCAATTGAAAACCTGTGGAAATTCTCCAGTCGTTAGTGTAGTAAATAGAGACACGAATGTTAGCGTCATTTACGTATTATATAAATTTAGCAAATATTTATTGTTAATTATAGTAGTTTACACGAACTGTATCGATGTTTAGTATCATACCAATACTAACATCGATACGTTATTTTGAAATGGCAACACTAATATTGTCAACGTGGTAATGTAGCCGTTATTTTTCGGCAGTCTGAAAGTGGTGGTTAAGCGAGACGGGTTGCTCAAAAAATTACTCGTAGATCTAAGACAGTTATAAAAAGTGTATGTATGATAAGTACGCGTGTGTCTGAGTGAATAATAAATCCAGATATATCGGTGAAATCCTGTGGTTTCTTTTCTGAGTTGACCTCGATCCTTTACGAAAGAGTATAAGCGGGAAAGACAAATGATATCAATAGATAGCTGTTGGTACTGCCCTGAGGTGAATTTTCATTTCTTAGCCTACGTTTGAATTTTGGAATATTGTGTATAATATCCCTACTCACATGTACAATTAAAAGAAAGTCAGCGTGTTTACTCACCTTGTACCATCTGACTGATTGAGAAGGATCATCGGACCCACATTCTAGATCAAAAGTTGTGCCATCCAATACGTTCAGCTCGCGAATCGTTCCAAAATCTTCTAGTTCCGCTACAACAAACAGAAGTCATTTTAGATAAGATGTTTTAATTTAGTTTACCTATAATATGTACGTCATAAATACATAATAACATTGTTATACAAAATATTAATGATAAAAATGATGACGATATAATGATTACAACAGTGTATTTACTTACAACTGACAGAAGCCTTGAATGTTCCATAAACGACACCTAAGTGGTTCGTAGCCTCACAAGTGTAAAAGTTAGTATCGCTCTCCACTGGGTCTCTTATTATCAAGGATCCGTTGATTATGACATAGCGGTCATCTGAAATAAACAAGTAGTTATTAAATGAAAGCTACACATATTATAAAACCATTGTAACCATACTAGTTAAAAAAATTACTTCCAACCACATTCAAACAAACACAATATTACATAAAAAAACAACAACACACCACCTAAGAAACCGACACAAACTACAGTTATCGAAACCACGCACGAACTATGGTAAAAAAACAATACTATATGAAGGAGCACAGTTGTTCAACAAACTGCCAAATGACATAAAAGAATGTGAAAATATTAATATGTATAAAAATAAACTGAAAACCTATGTTATAGAAACCTATGTTAATTATCTTTTCTTATTTTAAGAAAATGTAATGTTTTATATGAGAATAAATTTTTTAAACCGATTACTTGTTTAGGATTTATTAATATAATGAAAAAAATTGAATTGAGGATTACTGCCGAAGGCTTTTTAAAAATTTGTAGGCCGTTCTGTGTTGTATATATGACACAAAGGTTTAGATTAGATACGTTTTCACATACAATGACGTAATTGTGTAATTGTTTATTCGTATGTTAGGAATCATATGTTGAGTCTCTAATTATCATTGTGTTCTTTTGGAGAAATATAAAGAAAGGATGTAACTTACTTGGTGTAATGATGGTATCATCGAGTTTCCAAGTGATAACAGGTTCAGGAACTCCGACTGTATCGCATGGGATTTTCAGAGTTGCATCTCCGACAATGCCGTGAATCGTTGTACTAATAGAAATTATGGCCGGTGTAACTGTGGGCATGTTTTTTTTAAAATATTAATGAAAATTTTCGTATATGATATTAGTATAATTAGGGTTACAGGACTCATATTTTTCAGCTTTCTGAGGGGCTCATAAGTATTTCACGTGACTGGAGGGCTGCTCTTTTCTTTGCACGAGAAGTCGCAGTGATTTTGTAATTCAGAAAATGAAAAAAATGCAAATAAGTTGTTCAAATTTCTTACATTCTACAATAAGTTCAGTTAAATGTTCGTCGTGGCCGAAGTCATTCCTTGCGATGCACTTGTATTTGCCCGCATGTGCCTCATTAACTGTCAATATATTTACTACATCACCGGTCTTGTGTATTGGCACAAATGTTGAGGTAGATTTAGCTTGAAATTGCCAAGTTATTGTTGGTATAGGTACTCCTTTTATCACCCTAAAAAAATAAAAAAAAAACTGATACTGAAAATATGTAAAATTGAAAACAATTGAGACAAACAAGAAACAATTTATGAAACTTTTTCTTTTGTTGTTCATAAAAACACTTACTTGCACTCAATGTTAGCGAAATGACCTTTTCTTGCGGTCTCGACAGAATGTCCCGATACCTCAGGTGCTTCTAAAATTATTCAAATGTTATCATTTTAATAGTTTCCTTTTAGTGCTACATACAATAATACCATAAGTTTAAATAAATATTACTCACGAAGAATATTCACTCGGAACGTTGCACGAGTTGAACCGGCGCCATTATAAGCCTCGCATGTGTAATTCTCACTGTTTATTACTTGTGGGTTTTTAATTGATAAGGTTCCATTCTTAATTAAAAACTTTTCACCTAAAATACACAAAAGTAAAAGTTAAATATAGGTCCGAAGGCTACACTTTCTGTTTGAATCTACTTCTATCTATTATCTGAAGCTATTACTTGAGAAGATGTATGCGCCTTTTACTTTCCACTTGATAATGGGCTTAGGAATGCCGGTTGCTTTGCAATGGATCTTCAACACAGAGTCTCTCTCTTCTACAGCTTCAAATATTGAAGGATTTGAGATGATGGTTGGTGGAACTGGAAGCAAACACATTTATCAACAACAGCAAGTAGGTAATTAGGTACACAAACTGATGAAACACTGAGAGCATAATTCTTTAGAGAATAAATTTTTGATTCCTATGGGTATATTTATGTAACCACCTAACAAAGCGGCATGTTTTTTTTTGTTCAGTTTAGCTTTATCCTTAATTGGTACAAATTATATTTTTGCAATAATTGCAGGCTAGGTATAAAATAAAAATATTTGAAGTTTGATCTTTTGTTTCATATAACGCGTCCGTTTACAATTTTCCGAAACAAAATGGCCAATGTCGCATTATCCCTTTGATATATCAATATAAATTATATTCTTATCGAAAGAAAATTGATTGCCCTCTTACAAAAAAAATGTGTAGGTATTAGTTATAACTACTTTAGTGTGTGTACAAAAAGTAAATAAGGAGTGTCCGACGCATAATACTGAATAATGTGGTGTAAACTGAGCTTGACCGTACTTGGTCGGATAACAATTAGAGTCTGGCTTTCCACACGGCCCACGAGGGAAAGATAGAATTAAAGTTTTAAGTTATGAATTAGACGAAAAATTTAATTTCGAAGAACTACCCGATACAGACGCTTCAATCTTACCAAAGACAGTGAGTGTAGTGACGTGCTCCCCGTCACCTACAATGTTATGTGCGATGCACTTGTAGCTCCCCGTATGTCTCACATCGGCACTCGATATACGGAACACGTTGCTATGTACCGACAAGGGCTTAAATGTAGAAACGGCGTCTGGTTTAAATTGCCAAGATATCGTTGGTTCTGGTACACCTTTGAGAGTTCTAAAAATACATAAAGAAAAAAGTAGTAGAGGTTAAAAGCTTCTCTTGACAAGCTAAACTACAAATACTTACTCGCACACAAGGTTAATGGGTTGACCTTTGATTGCTATCTTTGTGTCTTCTGCATATACTTCAGGCAACTCTGCAAATTATAATTAAATTAGATTAAGCAAGGTATGATACAAAAGTTATTCTAGTGCTCATAATTACTACTCACGGCGAATGATAGCGCGGAACGTAGCGCTAGTAGTATCAGCGTCGTTTTGTGCCTCACAGGTGTATATATCACTATCCGCCACCTTCGGTTCTTTAATGACCAGAGTTCCGTCCTCTACCGCAAACTTTGTATTATCTAAAAAAGGTGACAGAAAATAAAGTAACGGGACAATTCTCAACATAAACAAAATTATAAAAAAATAATTCCACGTATAGGAAAATTTTGACTTACTTGCAGGGATGATTGCGCTTTTTACTTTCCATGTGATTATTGGCTCAGGAAGGCCGGTCGCCTGGCATGGGATCCTCAATAAACGGTTTCTCTGTTCTACAGCTTCAAAGACTGAAGGGTTTGCGATGATGGTTGGTGGAACTGTAAAGAAAAACATTGATTGACAACAACAAGTACACAACTTGCTCAAAGAATTGAAAAATTCTTTCACTGTTGGATAGCCCATTTATCCAGGAAGGCTATCGGCTATATAACATCACGCTACGACCAACAAGAGCGGAGCAGCAATGAGAAATGTTACAAAATCGGGGAAAATGTAGGCAGACGAAGTTGCGCGGGACAGCTAGTTTATTTATAAATGTATGTATTTATAAACATGTACCTAACTATGTTTATCGGTTGTCTAGTTGCCATAGTACAAGGTCTGCTCAGTTTGAGTGTGAATTGTCCCAAGATATTATTATTAATCGTACCTTGAACAGTGAGTGCAATGATGTGCTCAGCGTCACCTACAACGTTATGTGCGACGCATTTGTAGCTACCCGCATGCTGCACACCGACATGCGGTATACGTAACACGTCGTTATATTCCGGTAAAGGCTCAAATGTCGAAGCAGCGATAGTTTTAAATTTCCAAGATATCGTTGGTTTTGGTACACCTTTGAGCGCACTAAAAATATAAAAAGAAATATATATAATATAAACCCATTAACTTAAACGGCGTAAACCTGAAATATTGAAATAAATACGTTTTTGATTACATCGAAGTAATAACTAAGTAAAAATGAATCACGTCATGTAGCGTAACTACATATCAACCCATATGATGGCCCACTGCTGGGCACGGGTCTCCCCAGTAGAACCTACTAGTATGTAGATCCTGGGGGTAATTGCCATAATCGTAACTAAACTAAGTAAAAACAGTAGGCAGGTATAACATCACCAAGAAAGTGGTCGCTAATGAGACGCCGTGAAATAATTTACGATTTTGTTACGATGCTGTAAGTGAGCTATTATGAAAAATATTTCATTTTCTAACAAAATGATAGCAAATTCAAACTAAGACATTACTTTTGCACCACTCTATATAAAACAAATACTTACTTGCACTCAAGATTAACAGGTTGATTTTTTATTGCTATCTTTTCATTTACTCCAAATGCTTCAGGCAACTCTGCAAAACACAAATATTGATAAGACATAGACTGTTAGTATTGCTTAAGTAATATTGTTGGTGAATACTTGAAATTACTACTTACGATGGATATCAGCTCGGAACGTAGCGCTGGCAGTATCTGCTTCATTCTGAGCCTCACACGTATATGTCCCACTATCCGTTATCTTCGGTTCTTTAATTACCAGGGTTCCCTCCTCAATTGAAAACTTTGTGTCTAAAATAAATTATACACATTAAGTCACAGGAAAGTCCACAATACAAATATTAAAATTTAAACTTCCTCTAAACAAAAAATATAAGAACGTGTGATGAGAGTCTCAGTCATGAGTTCCATGAGATAAATGTTGGATCTGGTTTCTATATATATACTTATTTATTGTACACTTAAATTATTTCTGTTAGGATCTTACTGGAAGAGATAGTTGCGCCTTTTACTTTCCATGTGATATTTGGCTGAGGGATGCCGGCCGCTTGGCAAGGGATCTTCAGTATTCGGTTTCTCGTTTCAACAGCTTCATATACTGAAGGGCTTGAGATAATAGTTGGTGGAACTAAAAAATAACATATTTTATCAGCAATAGCAAGTAAGTAGGTACTCAACTCTTGTTGAAGACATAAATTATTGAGACGGATGCTACAATCTTACCGTGAACAATAAGTGTAGTGATGTGCTCGCCGTCACCCACAACGTTATGTGCGATACATTTGTAGCTACCCGCATGCTGCACATCGACATGTGGTATGTGCAACAGGTTCCCGTGTTCCGGCATAATCTCAAATGCCGAGGCAGTGTTAGATTTGAATTGCCAAGAGATCTTTGGAAAAGGAACACCCTGGAGCACACTATAAAATAATAAACAAGAATATAATCGGCGGATAAGGCAAACGGTTTAAACAAAAAAAAAGGTCTTTCGTTGTCATTTATCGGACCTATTATGGTCAAACCTAAACCTAACTTATCTACTACAACACAAACAAACTAAACAACTACCTTAGAAATGATAGAAATGAGAGCCAAAAGTAATAGTAGAGTATAGCAAAATTTATAAAAATAAATAAACTATTTTGTGAGGCTTGGGTTCAGATAGTGTTGTGTGAGTTGTCACGAGATATTATTATTATTATTCGCACGGGCTTGCTGCGAAACGGAAACAATAAAAACCGAACAATAGAATGTCGTACCATGCTCAGTGTAGGGTTCCGGAGCCGTTGCCGTATGAGAAAAATCGAGTTGAATAATTACACCAGCAGAATAGCATATGTTCATGGCACAGAACGCCTTTTTGTTGAGAAACGCAGTTTTTCGCAGTTTTTTGGATTATTTCCAAAAATATTCACTTAATCAAAAAAGTTAATTAGAAACCTTGAAATGTTTAAAAAATATCTGTCGAATAATGTGACACACGTTGTGGTTGCTTAAAAAAAAAACTCTTAGCTTCTGTTACATGTATGGAGTGCCCCCCTAAAATATTTATTTTTTATAATAATCTTAGTAGCAGCTACTACAAGACACCTTTTCACCAAATTTCATTAATATTTATTGTGTAGTCTTTGAGTAAAAAGCCTGTGACATACGGACGGACAGACAGACAGACAGACGGACATGACGAAACCACAAGGTTCCGTTTTTGCCATTTTCAAATAAAAAAGTATCGCTTAAGTTAAGTTGGATAGTAAATCGTTTATGACACCACAAATAAAAAAATAACCAAGAATTGATTTTTGGGGCAGACCTATGGGTCTTAATGGTGATTTAGAACAGAAGAGCTTATTTCATTAATATCAAAATACTGTATTCTATGATGTAATAATCTATCTACAAGGTAGCTAGCACTGTACTTGTTATACAAGCAGAAGTTTCGACTCAGATGTACTATGTGTATGTACCACACAATCAAATTATTTTATGGTAGATCGCAGAAAACACTATCAACCTCAATATTTGTCATTCGATTTATCTTTTGATTGCCAAACGACAATTCGTTTTTTCTAGTTATGGCTCCGAAACGAGAGTCCAGCTCCTACCCATCTACCCGCCATTGTCTTTCTTGGGCGTTGAGCGTGTGTGTATCTTGGTATTCTCCAGCCTCTATCAAATACTTACTTGCAGACAAGGTTAACGGGTCGACCTTTGATTGCTATTTTTTCATTATCTCCAGATGCTACAGGCAACTCTGCAAATTACAAATGTGTATTACGATTGTGATAGAGTTCGCTGTTAATATTGGGAATGTCACAATAGTATTCATAATAAAATTATAACTCACGATTAATGTCTGCTCGGAATGTAGCGTGTGCAGTATCAACGGCGTTTTGCGCCTCACAAGTATATGTTGCACTATCCGATGCTTTTGGGTCTTTAATTACTAGGTTTCCGTCTACTATCGAAAACTTTGTATCTAAAATAAGTTATATTACATTAGGTCACAGAACAGTCCCAATAACTATTTTCTCGAATCGTTGAAAATGCAAAGCCCAAGTAGGTAAACATAATAATAAAAATGATTTATTCACTTAGGAAGCAAAATACTACACTTGTGAAAAGTCGATTCTACATTTACTTGTAATGCCTGTTCGCAAACAATAGTTAAAGCCCGAGAAAAGAACAGGCAATAAAAACTCGTGGCCACTCTTTCAAATTGCCAATGTTTACAATGGTAATATTTAATCTACTCTAAAGTAGACGTAAACGACGACAAAGCATCAATTTTAAAATAAATAAACATGACTGTAATCCTAGAGTACAGAAACAATATCTAACTAATAGCTTATACTAACATAATTATTTCGGAGATAACAATTTATTTAAATTAACTGTGAATCTGTAATAAACAAAATTTAAAACATTATGCAAAGTTTAAGATTTAACATTAAGTACTCTAAGAGAATTAGGCTTTTTTATAGACCTGCTTTGCAGGTTTTTCGTAAATAAATTCCGTTTGGATCTTACTTGAAGCGATGATTGCGCCTTTGACTTTCCATGTGATAATTGGCTTAGGAACGCCAGTCACTTTACAAGGGATGGTCAGTACTCGGTCTCTAATTTCTACAGCTTCAAAGACTGAAGGATTTAAGATGATGTTTGGTGGAACTAGAAATAAACATTGATCAACCAGTAAGTACAGAACTTGTTGAAGATATAAATATTGTAATCGCCGAGACAGATGCTACAATTTTACCTTGAACAGTTAGTTTAGTGATGTGCTCGCCGTCACCTACAACGTTATGTGCGACGCATTTGTAGCTACCCGTATGCTGCACATCGGCACTTGGTATACGTAACACGTTGCTATAAACTCGCATAGGCTCAAATGGCGAGGCAGCATGCTGTTTAAATTCCCAAGACATAGTTGGTTCTGGCACACCTTTGATAGCTCTAAAAATATATTCAAACTTTATAGCATATAAATCTAAAATAAATAACACTAAATTGCCCAGAAATTTGTTAATAATGAAATATAAATGGTGATTTGGGAGTGATTTTCATGCAATTGTTATTGATTTGTTTGTGTTAAATAATTTTTTTTTTTTTTTTTTTTTTTTTTTTTTTTTTATAAAAAACGACTCCCGCAGTAGGGTACAAGCCCTGTGTCGCGGGGACTTTACAAACATACAAGTCACGGACACAAAGTACACCCAGACCCGGAACAACATTTTGTGGATCACACAAAGTGGTGTCCCGTGTGGGAATCGAACCCACGACCTCTTGCGTAGCAGTCGGACACATTCCCACCGCGCCACAGAGGCAGTCAATAATACTTAAGGAATAAGCTGGAATCAACAATAATTCTTATCCAAATGTGTGTGCTCAAATCAATACGCTCAAGCTTAGAAGTTAATTCAGTTTAGCACGTAAATTATGGTCAGAGGATAAGTATTATTTATTTAAAACTTTATGTACAGAATTGTACAGAGGCGGACTTAATGCTAAAAGCATTCTTTGCCAGTCTACCTTAGGGCGATGTGGACTAGCTAAGGAGTGTAAGCCACAAGTTTGATCACTACAACTCCTTTGAAACCTAACTGATATCGGTGACAGACGTTAACCCTCAAGTATTCAAGTGAAAATCAAATCATTATTAACATTAAATCAACTTGTTTGATTTTATTTACCCATTACACATACTCGTACTTACTGGCACTCGAGGTTAACGGGTAAACCTTTGGTTACTATTATTTCATCTTCTGCAGATACTTCAGGTAACTCTGCAAATTATAAAATGTAAATTAGGTACAACGATACAGTTGTCTTTTGATTTAATACTGCTGGTAAATACTTGCAATTACTACTCACGATGGATATCAGCTCGGAACGAAGCGGTGGCAGTATCTGCGTCATTCTGCGCCTCACACGTATATGTCTCACTATCCGTTACCTTCGGTTCTCTAATTACCAGGGTTCCATCCTCTATCGAGAACTTTATATCTAAAATATGTGATAGCAAATTAGGACTATCTATTATACACGTTGTAATCAAAGTTTGTTCGTAAACTGAAAACGTTTTGAAATGCTCTGCCTACTTTAGGCATTGGGAACCTTAACGGGGTCCTTATTGACGATCTTTATTTCGTGACTATGGCAAGCCCGTGTGAACTGGGGCATGCGCGATGCGCTTAAAAATGTAAGTCGCGCACAGCTTCACTTAGAAATGCATCAAGACGCATGTCTTGATGCATTTCTAAGTGAAGCTGTCCATTTACCATTATGACAAGATTTTGACAGTTCGCTCGGGCTTGCCACGGATACGGAAAAAAAGATCGTGAAATAAAACATTTTTGCTACACACTAAAAACACCTTTTTAAAATAAAATAAAAATTAACATCCAGAAAAATAAGTTCAAGACATGCGAGTGCATGATCTGGCTTTTAAAGGTTTCTAGAATATGGTTTTTGTTTAGTTCTTACTTGGAGTGATGATTGTTCCTTTAACTTTCCATGTGATATTTGGCTTAGGGATACCAGTCACTTTGCAAGGGATATTCAGCACTCGGTTTCTCGTTTCTACAGCCTCATAAACTGAAGGGCTTGAGATGATTTTTGGTGGCACTAAAAATACATAATTTATCAGCAACAGTAAGTTAGGAACTTGATGACGAACTAATTATTATCTACAGTCATAGCAACAGACACTCCAAACTTACCATGGACAGTGAGTGTAGTGATGAGCTCCATTTCGCCAGCAATGTTATGTGCAACGCACTTGTAGCTACCCGCATTCTGTACACCGACACGCGGTATATGCAACACGTTGCTACTTATAGGCTGAGGCACAAATGCCGAGGCCCCATTAGGCTTAAATCGCCAAGTTATTGTTGGTTCTGGTACGCCTTTAACCACTCTAAAAATTTAAAAGAAAATAATTGTTATACTCATGCAAACCTGAAAGGTGTGAAAAATGCCGACTTCTTCTTATATATCAGACGTACTCTGATCAAACCCAACCTAATTTATTTGGATAACTAACTAAAGTCGATTAAAAAAGGTCACTTTCTACTGAAAATAGTTCAGCACTTGTCTATAATAATAGCAAACCTAGTCAGTAGTAGGTAGTATTTAGTAGTAGGCCGCTGATATCAATTTCCAGCGCGCCGGCGAGCAGATACCGTTCAGATTGTTACTGTTAGTAGGTACATAATGTTATCTCGTTTGTAGGTAGGTACCTAGATGGCGGGTTATTTTAGTAAGACAGGTCCTATACTATCCTCATCGTCTTTTTCGGGTGTCAGAAGTATACTCACCCTTAACAAAAGGCAACTTGCAAGTACCTACCTAACCTTATAATCATTATTATAAACTAGTATTACCTGCACTCGAGGTCTACGGGTTGATTTTTGTTTGCTATCTTTTCATTAACTCCAGATAATTCAGGTAACTCTGCAAATTACAAATGTAAACTCAGCATATGATACAGTTGTCCTTTAGTAGATATCATAGATTTGACACTTAAAAGTACTTGTAAATAATACTCACGATGGATATCGGCTCGGAACATAGCGCGGAAAGTATCTATTTCGTTCTGCGCCTCACACGTATATATACCACTATCCTCTGCCTTTGGTTCCCTTATTACTAGGGTTCCGTCCTCAATGGAAAACTTTGTGTCTGAAATGAGTTACAGCAAATAAAGTAACAAAACAATCCACAACATAAAACAAATTTTAAGACTGTTAATAATGTCATGTAAAGGCAGTAATAACAGATTGATCGCAAAATTTGAAACAATTTCGGCACGTAGTTTTGCAAATACAATAATTGCAATTCTTGTATTTGTAGGTAAGAAATGCCTATAAAAATTACTTCACGTAGATTTGTAGTAGGTATCTAAACAAAATGTATTTATATCTTACTTAAAAATATGACTTCGCCTTTTACTTTCCACGTGACAGTTGGCTTAGGAACCCCGGTCGCTCTGCAAGGGATCCTCAGCACTTGGTCTCTAGCTTCTACAGCTTCATAGACTAAATGGCTTGCGATGATGTTTGGTGGAACTGGAGACAAAGAAATTAATGCGATGTATGGTGATTTTAGTATACCCATAAAATAGCGGAAAGCTGTGGTCAAATGTCAGCAGCGAATAGTATCCACCTATCTACCCAAAAGGCATAAATATATATACTTCCCGCGGTGCTATATCCAATTACTTACAATTTATGACAAAGACAAAGTGGCGTCCTTTATGACAAATTTTAGCAGCGGACGGTGTATGGGATAAGTATTTCTACACCATTACCTATAATTCAATCGGGTTTTTCACCTCATGTGGTGCAAAATCCGATTGCATTATTATGGTGTAGAACTTATTTGGTTGGGTTTTCAAAAATTGAGGGTGCGTACTTCGATTTGATAAACAAGCACTCTTTTCTGTTACATGTTGCAGATGTTTAAAAAAATGCGCAATGTCGTGCCAATCCACATTATGATGCGGCTTAGCCAAATTAATAAATCTTTTTCGTTTGTTGACTATAAACAGTTAAATGCACTACTTATTCAAGAAACAAATAGTAATGGTAAAATTGTCCAGTCCACCGGTAGAGGCGCTCATGTCACTTTATTTTTGTAACACATGGCGGCGCGCGACGGATAATTATTTTGATATAAAAATAAATAGTACGACACTAAACAAGTTGATGTTTATAAAATTTGCTCGAAAAACGAACAATTAGCTTCTAATATAGTCAGAGACATTATACATTATGATTTAGCCAAACGTAAATTAAAATGATATTGAACTTTTAAGTTTAAAATAATAAATATGGTTAGTTTTATTATCTAAATTGTTGAATATAATAATGAAATACATGCGGTCGGCAACATCATAAAATGATCAATTAAAAGATTTGGCCCGATATATACAATAGGTACCTACAATTAAGTAAGTATTATATCAACCCATTTGATGTCCCACTGCTTGGCATGAGTCTCCCCATTAGAATTCTGGGGTTTTTTGCCATAATCGGCACGCTGGGCGAGCGGATTGGCGATCGCAATAAGGCTTTAAAGTACGCAGAGGACGCTGCTGCCCGTCCTCCGGTGAGACATCCCTTAGTCGCCTTGAAGACACCCACGGGAAGACATAAAGAAGTAGATATATTTAAATATAAATATACAAAATTTGTCTAAGTTCTATCTCTTGTAGCCAAATCCATAGATAGATAGATTATTGAGACCGGCCGTTAAACATTTTATTCACAACTGTTGGTTTAAGTAACTAAATTATTGATAGTAAGGATACAAGTATAATTTGGACAAAGGAAATGAGTTAAACACGAAAATAGTTGAAACAGACACGAAAACTACCTTGAACAGTGAGTGTAGTGATGTGCTCGCCGTCACCTACAACGTTATGTGCGACGCACTTGTAGCTACCCGCATGCTCTACACCAACATTCGGTATATGCAGTACTTCTTTATATATCGGGAGAGACTCAAATGTCGAGGCAGCATTAGATTTAAACTGCCAAGTTATCGTTGGTTTTGGCACTCCCATTCCGATCCTAAAAATATGAAAAATCAGTCAGAAATAGCTGTAGTATAGTTTAAATATCATAGAAATATCTAATCATAGAAATATAAATTAAAATTTATCAATGGACTAAAGTGAATGTATAAAATTTGAATCACGTATTTACTAGAACAAAATAATATTATAACGTTATCCAGTAAGTAGCCATAATTAGGCAATAGAAGGCGTTCTTAAGTACATAAGTTTAATACAAAATTATTGAATAGTTCAAAAATGTAATTGAAAGTTATTCATAGTTAGACACTAATCGATCTGATAAAAGGCCTACTGCGTTCAAACCTAAGTGTGGTCCCTTCTAAAATGTCACGTAATGTTTCTGCTTTCCCTGCCAAAATCAGTAAAAAAAAACTGTGTGTGCCTTTCCCTGGTATGACTTCATTCATCATTCCAAATTTAAAAAGATAATTAATTTAAAACGGTACTTTTAATATTTTGCAGCAACTATTCGTCAGAAATTTTACTCAATAGGCATAATGTCATCCATCCAAAATATTTTTCTTGTATACATTTAACAATTTTACAAAAATGGTATCTTTATTTATTTTGCCTTTAATGCCTATAAAAATTACTTTTAAATTGATATACGGACAGATTACAAATACCTACTTGCACTTGAGGTCATAGGGTTGACCTTTGATTGCTTTGTTTTCTTCTCCTGCAAATACTTCAGGCAACTCTGCAAATTATCAATATAGATTAGGCATATGATAGAGTTTGCTTTTAGTATTACAAATGTCACATTTATCTTATTACAACTCACGATGAATATCTACTCGGAATGCAGCACGGACAGCGTCTACGGTGTTCGAGGCTTCACACGTATATGTATTACTGTCCGTCACTTTTGGGTTTTTCATTATCAAGGTTCCGTCCTCTATCGCAAATTTTGTATCTAAAATAAATGACAGCAAATAAAGTAACAGGACAATCCATAAAATAAACAATTTTTAACAAATGAATTTAAATCAAAATGTTTTCTAAACAAGTCAGCAGTTTTGTTAAAACATATTCTATATAAAAAAATAAGTATTTTAATTAGCATAGTCGTAATCAATCATATAAAACGTCAAACGAAAGTTACGCCATCTTCGGGCGGCCATCTTCAAGTGAGTCAATATACTTGCTATTTAATCAAAACAGATGTCATTGAAACGAAATCAATTAGCGATCTAATATTTTTCCGACATATTTATATCTTACTTGAAGATATGATTTCGCCTTTTACTTTCCACGTGATAGTTGGCTTAGGAACCCCGGTCGTTTTGCAAGGGATCTCCAGTACTCGGTCTCTAGTTTCTACAGCTTCGTAGACAGAATGGCTTACGATGATGATTGGTGGAACTAGAAACAAACAGATTGATCAACTACAGTAAGTAAGTACCTAAACAATTTGTTAACGACATCACTTTTACAATCACTGAGACAAACGCTACAATCTTACCGTGAACAGTGAGTGTAGTGATGTGCTCGCCGTCGCCTACAATATTATGTGCGACGCACTTGTAGCTACCCGCGTTATTCACACCGACATTTGGTATATGTAACACGTCGTTAAATATTGACATAGGTTTAAATTCTGAGGCAGAGTTAGATTTAAATTGCCATGATATCTTTGGTTTTGGTACACCTTTGACCGCTCTAAAAGATAAAAAAAAATATTATTAAATATTATTCTTGTTAAATTTAAGCATGAAATGGTGTTGATTTGAAAAAATACCACTATAACACATAGGCCTGATCCTGTGCCATACTTCAAATTAGAAATACTCACTTGCACTCGAGGTTTACGGGGTGACCTTTGATTGCTATCTTTTCATCGTCTGCAGCTACTGCAGGCAACTCTGCAAATACAAAAAAAACATAATTACAGATTAAAAAAAAAAATGATTAGGAATTTCTTTGCTAGAAAATTACAAATAAAAGGCTTTGTAATTATTATACAGATTTTCACAGTACTGACAGTACTTGTAATTGGTACTTACGCCGAATGTCTGCTCGAAACATAGCGTGGGCAGTATCAGCGTCGTTCTGCGCCTCACACACATATATCCCACTATCTGCCACCATCGGTTCTTTAATTACCAGCGTTTTCTCTTCTATTGAAAACTTTGTGTCTAAAATAAATGATAGTAGATTTAGATACAGATCAATCCATTTCTTATTCACAGCAGAATCTAAGTCCCTGTTTATTCCGAAAATAAATAAGTTAGTAATTTATAACATTTATTATACATTTCTGTTTATTTAAATCTATAAGAAAATAACCCTAGAGTAGGAAGTGGTCTGAGTTGTCAGTCTCGGGCACTGGAGATTTGGCCCGCGTGGCCAGATTGAAATTTACAGAAACTTATTTGACTTTTGAGTGAGTCAAGAGCCAGGCCAGTTTCCACAAAGGATTCGGGACGGATGACAACATTGTTATCATTTCCACGATGCAATTTTCTTGTCCATTCATAAGCAATAACGAAATCCCATAATTTAAAGACAATACAAAATGCCAATGTATGTTTTAGATAGTGTAAGTTTTAATTGTTTTAATTTAATTATAATTCAACAGATACGATATTTTTGTAATGAAAATGACTCTCAAGATTATGTCTTTGGATGTATTCCCAAAATGACATGTAAGGCTGACGTTATATCGTCACGGTATGCAAAAAAATCTACTGGTAAGCAACTATATTGCCTATAGCAGGGTTTGCATACCCTGTTGGAAAGATTCTGCGGCTAAGTCTTGACGTGACTAAACAAGTCCTAGACCCACCTGCGACAGTGCCTGCAGCCTAATTTAGAGACATAGTAAGTTTTGTACTTAACAACAAGATTAATATACAGTTTTAAAAGTGCAAGTGAATCGAAATAAAAATATCTGGTTGTTGAATTTAGCTCATGCAGTTTTGTAGTGTCTAGTTAAATGATTTCTAGATCTTACTTGGAGATATGATTGCGCCTTTTGCTTTCCATGTGATAATTGGCTCAGGGAAGCCAGTCGCTTTGCAAGGGATCTGCAGCACTCGGTCTCTCGTTTCTACAGCTTCATAGACTGAAGGGCTTGAGATGATAGTTGGTGGAACTAAAAACAAATATACTGATAAACATACAACTTGCGGCAGACATAGTTATTTCAATCACTGAGACAGACGATACAATCTTACCTTGAACAGTGAGTGTAGTGATGTGCTCTCCGTCACCAACAACGTTATGTGCAACGCACTTGTAGCTACCCGCATGCTGCACACCGACACTCGGTACACGCAACTCGTCGGTGTATACCGACAAGGACTCAAAAGTCGAGGCAGCTTTAGCTTTAAAATACCAGGATATCATTGGTTTTGGTACACCTTTAACCACTCTAAAAATTAGAAAAAATAAACGTTAAAAAATTAAAAGTACCTACAACTACTGCAAAATATAGTAGCAACTAGAATCCTATATGTGGAAACTGTATTTAGGCTTAAGTCTTAAACAATGTAATTTTTGTAACGTAAAAATATGCGATAGAAAAATTACACCGCAACGGCTGTTTGTTTCCCAAAACAAAATAAATAAACATAAACTCGCAAGCAGGTACCTAACTAGTTTGATTCTATAAATGTTAATAAACTTTCGCGATTTGTATACATTATAAAATTATATATAATCGCGTGAATAATTTAAGGTTTTACCTTTTACGTTGTCCGACGTTTCGACCGTATTTGTTTATTCGGTTTAGGCTTAAAGATTTTATTCTCAAACATTACATTTTCTTAAAAAGAGAAAAGATTTTACAATTTTGTTTACATTTTTGGTGCATGCAAAAATTAAGTTACAGTTTCTATAACATAGGTTTTAAGTTTATTTTTATAATAATAATAATAATAATAATAATCATTTATTATCAGATAAGAAAATCCATAGTGCTAGTAACAATTATTCTTAACCTACGTTAGTAACATCTTACTTAACAATTACTTTTACGAACTCCTTCATAATACAGGAGTCGTACTTGTCAGCAATGACTCTCAGGATGCCATTAGTGCTGCTCCGCATTTATACATATTAATATATTAATACATTCTTCACATTCTTTTAGGTAATTTGGCAGTTTGTTGAACAGCTGTACTCCTTCATACAGTATTGTTTTTTTCCATAGTTCGTGCGTGGTTTAGTTAACTGTAGTTTGTGTTGTTTCTTAGGTGGTGTGTTGTTTTTTTTTTATGTAATAATGTGTTTGTTTGAATGTGATTGTGTTTGTTTGAAGTTGTATGTATAAAGTTGAGTCATGTTCAATTATTTAGTCTTTTTATAGATTGTTTCTGTTGGAGATAAGTAGTGATAGTGTTGATGTATTTTTATAATTTTATTTTGTGTTCTTTGTAACGGGCTTAGGTTGGTTCCGGCGGCTGATCCCAAGATTTCAATTAGATATTCCAGATGAGACTTTATTAACGAGTTATAAATGACGTTACATACGTTTTTTGGGAAGCAGTTGGATGGGAAGTTACGAGTTACGGCCGTGATTACGAGTAGACTATCAGTTTACCCGTGACCATCGCCGTTGCAATATGGTCGAAACGTCGGGCAATAAAAAAGGGAAAAACTTTAATTTATTCACGTGATAAAGACCCGTAGTATATATAATTGTATAATGTCTAATTCTAGTTATTACGAATACTTACTTGCACTCAAGGTTAACGGGTAATCCTTTTATTGCTATCACTGCAAGTTCTCCTGATACCTCAGGTAACTCTGCAAATTAAAAACAGGCATGAATTCATTAATCTATTCAAATGTAATCATTGTAACTAAAGTCAGTCGTGGTCAGGGATTGCCTTTTGACAATTAATTATCCATATTATTACGAATCATAATATAAGGATCATATAACAATATGTCCATTTGTAATTGCTTAGAATATTACATAGTAGGAAATTAAAAAAAGAAGAAAATGTTTACAATTACAATACCTAACCTCTCATAAAGAGGAAATGTACTTGTATGTAATGGTATTAGATCAATAAGTTTTAAATTTTTACTGCCAAATATTTAAAAATTTTACCGAAAACGTATATATATATATATATAGTGCTCTATTTACATCAGGCTTGGACAGAATATCAGCGGTCGGCATGTTATGTGCTGCTGACTACATGCTGAGTCCAGGACCTTTTTGTCTTTTATTTTTATTTATTGTTTGTGTACAAAATGTTAAATTTAATTGTATATAAAGGACAAATAAATGCTTATTATTATTATGATACATGATACAAATGTCTGTTACCGTTACGAACATCACACAGTAATTATAATTATACTAACGACGAATGTCTGCTCGGAACGTAGCGCGAGCAGTATCTGCGTCGTTCTGAGCCTCACAGATATATGACGCACTATCCGCCGCCTTCGGGTGTTTAATTACCAGGGTTCCCTCCTCTATCGAAAACTTCTTGTCTAAAATAAGTAAAAGGAAATAAAATAACAAGACAGTCCATATTTTAAACAGTAACATTTTCTTTATCATGCAAGAATTGAGCAACAAGTATTGGTTTTAAGAAGTATGGCATTATATCTATAGATTATATTTTATCTTACTTGGAGAAATGATTATGCCATTTACTTTCCATGTGATAATTGGCTTAGGGATGCCAGTCGCTTTGCAAGGGATCTTCAGTTCTCGGTTTATCCCTTCGGTACTTTCGTAGACTGAAGGGCTTGAAATTATATTTGGTGCAGCTAAAAAATAATTATGTAGGTATTAAAGTTACAAAGTACAGATACCTAATCCAAGAAAGACAAAAAATCATTGTATAAAACTAAAAAAAAAAAACAGCGCGGGACAGCTTCAAGTTTTCATAATTTCCAGTGTAAAATTTAAAGTGATCAGAAAAAAAGGAGTAAGTGAACTGGTTTCGGTCAACTCCCGCAGTAGGGTAACGCGGGGTATTTACAAACGTACAAGTCACGGACACAAAGTACATCCAGACTCGGAACAACAGTTTGTGGATCACACAAAATGGTGTCCCGGGTGGAAATCGAACCCACAACCTCTTGCATAGCAGAGCTCGGATACACTCCCACCGCACCACGGAGGCAGCCAAAACACACTAGCGCGCCGTGAGGATAAGTTCCTTCGTTATTCCAAGCATCGTAAGAAATACGAGTATAATAAACTGTAATCAGCCCTAAAATGTTCAAATTCTTGATTAACTTACTTAATCCTGTTACTTGTACTCTTGTTTCATGGACTGAGAATTTATTTTGATGTTTGTTCAGAACAGCTTTGCACGTGTATTTTCCAACCATATCTAAACCCATTCTATTGATATTGAGTGTTTTGCCGTAGTCAGATATGGTATATTTGTCAGAAGTGACGAGTTGTTTACTCGCGCTTGTAATTTTGTCGCCAAGGTACCAACTGATGTGCATCGGTCCTGCCGCTGTGATGTCGCATCTCAATGTGCCTTTTACACCATACTGTAAGTCGGTGACATCTGTAAATTTAAATAAATTATATACAGAGCATATATCGAAGTAATTTTTATAGGCATTTCTTGCCAATTACTTTACAAATACAACTATTGCATTTTTTGAAAGATAGTAAAATTTGAAGTCCAGACCCAGGACAGGGCCCAATTAGCGAGCATCAAGGGATAGAAAAATTTGTGGTCTAGTAACATAGTCCAGATAGGTGGTTCGATTCCGACCCCGGTTTGGCTACTGAAGTCTCGGGTTCGATTCCTGGGTCAGGACTTCAAAACTTTCAATCTGTAAAAAAAAATGCAATTATTGTTGATTAATAACATGGCCCTTTGAAATATCTATATAGTTCATATAAAGTGCATAAAATAGATTCATTACTGTAGTCAATTTAATTACCTTTAGGTACGGACGTAATAGTAAAAGGATCTTTGGCAATTACATCTACAGCCATAACATTTTTTCCAAATTTGTTCTTAGCTTTGCATGAGTATTTTTCATCCTTGGTGACATCTGTTATTGTTAGATAGCTAATATACTCATATGGTTCTTCGATCAGTGCACTCTGAAAGTAAAATCATTACGTTTTTATATTTCGTTTTGCAAAATATAATATACATACATACATACATACATACATATCAACCCATAAGATGGCCCACTGCTGGGCACGGGTCTCCCCAGTAGAACCTACTAGTATGTAGATCCTGGGGGGTAATTGCCATAATCGCCACGCTTGGCGAGCGGGTTGGCGATCGCAGTAAGGCTTTAAGTACGCAGAGGACGCTGCTGCCCGTCCTCCGGGTTAAAATCCCTTAGTCGCCTTGACGACACCCACGGGTAGAGATGGGGTGGTACTATTCTTAAGCCGGCACCACACGGCAAAATATAATAGTAATAACGTTATGCAATTTATCCTTACCTCAGACTTTAACTGGTCTCCGTGACTATTAAACCATACAATCTTCGGCTCTGGATACGCTGACACCTTACAGGTCAGCTTCATTGTTTCTCCATAATCTACTTGTGTCGACTTACCCTCTGATATAGTTACAACTGGTATTTTAGTTTTTATTTTAGCTGAAAAGTAAGTTTATTTAATAGAGAACTGTCTATTTTATTTGTTTAACAGAGCACAACATAAAAAGTTTAGTGAATGCAATTGAATACAATATATAGTTTAATTTATTAATGTAAACAATAATTTACAAGCTTAGTGAGAAGCTTGTAAATTATTGTTTAATGAAACTTACAACTGTCCCGAAGCTTATGATAATTTGCGTAATCTAAGTTGGCCGGATTGCAGATTGCATAAGGTAGCAAGACACAGCGCTAATACAGTTTTGGATGATAAATATCTATTTATTATCTAAAACTGCATTCACCCAGTGTCTTGCGCCTACATGCGCACAACTTGATAGTAACTATCGAGTTTTGATAGTAACATTTATATTAGTAGATAGACAGTAGTCGATAGTAACTATCTAGTTACTATCGACTACTTTCGTTATATTGCCACACTTCGATAGTAACTAGATAGTTACTATCGAAGTGTGGCAATAAAACAAATCGAGAGCAGAAATCTCAGAGCATACGATGCGCAAATGCCTTAGAAAACCTAACTTCAGGATGACCAAGTAAGATAGCGAGAACAGCATTCACTTTTGAACATCTAGTTATTTTTACACATGATATTCAAATCCATAAAGACATCCTGAATCCAGAAGAGAAGATTTCGCGGATGAATGTATTAAATTGATATCTATTACTTTAAGTATTTGTTTATTAAGCTTGTGTATTACAGACACTTACCTTTTGGTGGCTCTGGGGGTGTGATTAAAATATTATTTTTACGCGTAATATTTCCTCTAGTGTGTGTTACTTCTCCATGCACCTGTAACAATCCGAGGTATTCGCGTTGAAACTTTACGACTAGATATTAGCTACTAGCAGGTTTTTATTACATTTAACGAAAGATTTAAATACTCACGGCAATTCTAAACCTAACCGATGGTGCTTTGAATGGTGTCGTCACATAAAAATCTTGAGCTATACGTCTTAAAGGTAATCTGACAAGTAGAGGCCTATCATTCTCATCTAAGAGTTGCGCAAACATAATGTTCACTTGCTGTTTCGGGTCAGTCACAGATATCGACAGATGAGTATCAGTATCTAAAAAAATATAGGACAAAAAAAAATATAAAAAACTACAAACAGGAGCAGCCATTTCAAAGAAGGATCATGGTCAGAATGTATAGCCAAAAGAACCAGGGTAAACAGACACAGGCGGCAGTTAAGAATTCGACTAAGTTAATTTACTTTGGAAATATTTAAGTTTGTACTAAACAAACTGAAATATTCCATCATTGAGTTTGAGTTTTTGTTAGTTTTTTTGATGAAACGTTATTGCTTAAGAATGTTTTGTTCTAGTGTCCAAATAAAATATTCATAAGATGATACATTAACAAAATAATCCTTAAAATGGTTTTTGTATACAGCAGAAAAAGCTTTTCTTAGATACATCCTGTGTCGCTCTGGATTTTCAAGCACGTTACGTTTTATCGAGAGTGTAATAATTCACTCCGATGATCTAAAACAAAAATTAAACTCACTGGCGAATGGCTGTGGTGTAGTATCGTTGATAGTCTTCGGCTCTAAGTTGGAGAAGCCGTGTTTGAAGATGAAGTCAGTTCTACCAACGATGTAGATCGATGTCTCTGTATCACCTTTCACCGTCGCCGTGTAAGTGCCGGGGGCGGGATTGGTAAGTTTGATTGCCTGTAGTTATCAAAAAAAAAATATTTATCTATTTCTGAACTATTTTGTTATGTTGACTGCTTCAATGGCGCCATAATAGTGCTTGGGGATGGGATGGTGTGACTAACCAGAAAAAAAACTGTATGGTTGTAAGTAGTTACTGCTGTTTGACCTCTTCGGTAGCTCAATTGTAGTAAGTGGGAATGCAGGGCTCGTTTCCCACACGGAACAAAACCGTAGATATGTGAAATATTTGTGTCTGGTCTGAGTATAATTTGAACCCACCGAGATACTTGTCAAAGCACCAGGTACAATAGTGCAAGTGCTGATTTTATTTAAATTAAATTAATATGTATGAAGACACTGATTGTTAACAGAACAAATTAGTTGAATTTGTTTTCAAGCAAACAATAATTTATACTAATAAAATCTATCCATATTGAAGTAATTTTTATAGGCATTTCTTGCCAATAACTTTACAAATACAATAAATGCATTTTTGAAAGATAGAAAAATTTGAAATCCAGACTCAGGAATCGAACCCGAGACTTCCGTAGCCAAACCGGGGCCAGAAGCGAACCACCTATCTGGACTATGTTATTAGATTTCGAATTTTTCTATCTCTTGTTGCTCGCGAAATTAAGGCCTTCGCAGTGACATCTAGTCGTTAGTTAAGGAACTATTACGGCTTTTGTTATTGCTTCGTTACAGAGAGCATTTTAACAAATTATGATGTCGCAGGCCGAATATTGAAGTAATTTTTATAGGCATTTCTTGCCAATAACTTTACAAATACAATAAATGCATTTTTGAAAGATAGAAAAATTTGAAATCCAGACTCAGGAATCGAACCCGAGACTTCCGTAGCCAAACCGGGGCCAGAAGCGAACCACCTATCTGGACTATGTTATTAGATTTCGAATTTTTCTATCTCTTGTTGCTCGCGAAATTAAGGCCTTCGCAGTGACATCTAGTCGTTAGTTAAGGAACTATTACGGCTTTTGTTATTGCTTCGTTACAGAGAGCATTTTAACAAATTATGATGTCGCAGGCCGAATATTGAAGTAATTTTTATAGGCATTTCTTGCCAATAACTTTACAAATACAATAAATGCATTTTTGAAAGATAGAAAAATTTGAAATCCAGACTCAGGAATCGAACCCGAGACTTCCGTAGCCAAACCGGGGCCAGAAGCGAACCACCTATCTGGACTATGTTATTAGATTTCGAATTTTTCTATCTCTTGTTGCTCGCGAAATTAAGGCCTTCGCAGTGACATCTAGTCGTTAGTTAAGGAACAAAAGCCGTAATAGTTCCTTAACTAACGACTAGATGTCACTGCGAAGGCCTTAATTTCGCGAGCAACAAGAGATAGAAAAATTCGAAATCTAATAACATAGTCCAGATAGGTGGTTCGCTTCTGGCCCCGGTTTGGCTACGGAAGTCTCGGGTTCGATTCCTGAGTCTGGATTTCAAAAAAAAAAAAAAAAAATTTTTCTATCTTTCAAAAATGCATTTATTGTATTTGTAAAGTTATTGGCAAGAAATGCCTATAAAAATTACTTCAATATTCGGCCTGCGACATCATAATTTGTTAAAATGCTCTCTGTAACGAAGCAATAACAAAAGCCGTAATAGTTCCTTAACTAACGACTAGATGTCACTGCGAAGGCCTTAATTTCGCGAGCAACAAGAGATAGAAAAATTCGAAATCTAATAACATAGTCCAGATAGGTGGTTCGCTTCTGGCCCCGGTTTGGCTACGGAAGTCTCGGGTTCGATTCCTGAGTCTGGATTTCAAATTTTTCTATCTTTCAAAAATGCATTTATTGTATTTGTAAAGTTATTGGCAAGAAATGCCTATAAAAATTACTTCAATATTCGGCCTGCGACATCATAATTTGTTAAAATGCTCTCTGTAACGAAGCAATAACAAAAGCCGTAATAGTTCCTTAACTAACGACTAGATGTCACTGCGAAGGCCTTAATTTCGCGAGCAACAAGAGATAGAAAAATTCGAAATCTAATAACATAGTCCAGATAGGTGGTTCGCTTCTGGCCCCGGTTTGGCTACGGAAGTCTCGGGTTCGATTCCTGAGTCTGGATTTCAAATTTTTCTATCTTTCAAAAATGCATTTATTGTATCTATCCATATGTTATATAGAATCATGACAAGATAATACGTAAATGATATTAAAGCAAGAAAGGTGTGGTCAAATTCAAGAGTTGTTTGGTGCCCATGTGTCAGCGCAATATGCTCTTTGCTTTAATTCATCTCTGTCTGTTGTCGTCAAGTTTCTTACTGTTGTTTTATTCATCATGTCATACTATCTATCCATACCTTACTATGTTTGACATTAGATAACAAACCATTGAGATAGTTACTACTATGTATTAAATGTTGATAAACTTTCGCGATTTGTACACATTATAAAATTATATATACTACGGGTCTTAATCATGTGAATAATTTAAGATAAAATACCTTGTTTATTGCCCGTTGTTTCGACCGTATTGCAACGGCCGTGATCTCGGGTAGACTGTGGCCACGGCCGTTGCAACACTAATAATATCTCAATGTGTAAACCTTCGTAACAGAGAGCATTTTAACAAATTATGATGTCGCAGTATATTTTTTTTTAGTTTAAAAAATTTTATTATTGTATTAAAAAACTACTACTTATACGACATCATAATTTCTTAAAAATGCTCTCTGTAACGAAGCAATAACAAAGGCCGTATCTAGTTCTCAAAATATTGGCTAGATGGCGCAAGCGAGGGCGTGACTTGCGTGCAGGAAAGGATAGAAGAATTTGAAGTTTAGTAACATAGTCCCGGTTAGGTAGTTCGATTCCGGCCCCGGTTTGGCACACGGAAATCTCGGGTTCGATTCCTGAGTCTGGGTTACAATTTTTTCTATCTTTCAAAAATGTATTTAGAAACTGTGTTCAAAATTGTTGATGCATAAATATACTTAAAATCTACAATAAGATGTTTAAATAATACAGTATTTCATGTATACAAATTAATATAACGAGTATCTAACGACCGGTCTCAATAATCTACCTATCGATGGATTTGGCTACTAGAGGTAGAATTTTGCCATATTTTGTATGGAGCTTATGTCAAATATATACCTCTAGTAGCTAAACTCATCGATAGTTAGATTATTGAAACTGGCCGTAAGTCATTGTTATTTCTTTACCTTCACGTTGGGCAGCCAAGTAGAATTTTCTTGATTTTCATGATGCCCATTAATACTTAACGTCACATTCGAACCAGATGCTGTGATGGTCACATATTCAGTTTGATCATCGATCTCGAACTATAAAAAAGATTTTAATATCAGTAGGTATCCAGTCACAGTCCCGTCTCTATGTGTAGGTACGCAGTTAAGCTTCCTAATGCTGCCGTAGGTGTTATTCGAGGCTCTCGGCCTTCTATATTTTTATTTGCAGGTATATAACGGGTGGCGCAAAAGTAATGTCCTAATTTGTTTTTTTGCAACTTCCAATGACAACGGAACTTATTTAAAATGTATTTATTTATGATATTACCTACTTTTGCGCCACCAGTTAGTTAAAAATACAAAAAAATATTCTTGTGATACACTCTGCTCTGAGACATATAATGGTCTTGGCTCAAACGCCGGAGCACCGCTTCAGCACAGCACATAACTTCAAGCAATTGAGATTACAACCTTAAACCCTTTGCTTTAAAGTACATTTTAAAATGGCAAAACGAAAATTGGTTATGTTGTGTCGAGCAGTCAACTATTATATAATACTAGCTGCCCCGCGGTTTATTAACCTATGTGTTATTTTTATTTTATTTATTTTATTTTCGAATTTAGAAAACTTACAGCTAGTTGAACAATAACATTTGTTGTACATTAATATTATGGCCAATTAAAAGTTTTCGCCAGTAACAATTTGTGTTGAATAAGATATACATATATGGTACGACGACAAAAAAGTTGCTTAAAGTTAGTAACAGAGGTACAATATACAGTAGGTATACAGATTTGATAAAAAAAAAAAAATTAAATAAAATACGTTAATCAAAAAAGGTGTTACACAGGGTTGTTTTTAATTTCGATGCACTCATTATGGAAGGATCGATGTCTACTGTCTGGCTTACAACATTGTATGTTTTACAGGCCCGTATCATATACGAGTTTTGTCTGTAGGTGGTTAGGACAGTCGGGGTGTATAAAAGATTATGCCTTCGACGAGAAGTAGTCGGCACGCGCAGACCAATCCCACACACCAACTCGGCTACATCTGTCGCTCCGTTCATGATATTTAATAAAAAGGAAATATCGGCTATATTCCTCCGCTCGTGTAGAGGGAGCATGTGAAATTTCTTACACCTACTAAAATAATCTGGCAAATATGTATTGCAACGAAATTGGATATACCTAATAAATTTTTTTTGAACACTTTCCAACCGCGAGATATATACATCATAGTTTGGATTCCATACCTGCGATGCATATTCAAGATGGCTGCGTACATAAGCGCAATACAGAATTTTCATGGTTTTAATATTTTTAAATTCAGCACATATTCTAAAGAGAAAACCCAACACCTTAGAGGCTTTGTTTACAATATTAGTTATATGTGTGTCGAATAGTAGCTTTGAGTCAAATGTTACCCCTAAGTCTTTAATAGTGGACACTCTTGCTAATGTGGTATCTGACAGTATGTAATTACTGAAAATGGGGCTGGGCTTACGTGTGAAAGAACAAACGTAGCATTTGGAGACGTTCAATTGTAGTCTAGCACAATACTGTTGAAAGCGATCCAAGTCGCATTGTAGGGCGATAGTGTCTTCATGAGATGATATTTGTTGCAGAATCTTCATATCATCTGCATACAATACTATTTTACTTGTTTGGAAACAGGATGAAATGTCATTTATAAATATATTAAACAGTAGAGGTCCCAACAAGGATCCCTGTGGTACTCCCGAAGGGATGCCCATGGACCTCGATGCATAACCATTCAGTACAACAACTTGACTCCGGTTTTCAACGTACGACGAGAACCATCTGTACAAGTTTTCCCTTATACCAATCAGTGATAGTTTCTGTTTGAGTATGTAATGGTCCATTCTGTCAAAACATTTGCTGAAGTCAGTGTAAATAACGTCTACTTGGGCCCGCTGTGACATATGTTTGGATATAAAATCGCTACAGACAATGAGGTTTGACGTGGTCGAACGGCCTTTAAGGAATCCGTGCTGATGCTCGCCAAAACTAAGTTTGATAGCTGGGTAGAGTTGGTTGTAGACTATTTTTTCGAGGATTTTAGCGAACACGCAAAGCTTGGATATTGGTCTGTAATTTTCCACCACGTCTGCGGGCCCTTTTTATGTATGGGGGTTATATACGCTGTCTTCCAGATTGTGGGCATTATACCCTCCACAAGACAGCGTCTGTAAAGAATTGAGAGTGGGACAGCAAGGCACTTTGCACAGTTTAAAATAAAAATTGGTGGTACATCATCTGGACCTGCAGATTTGTTCAAATCAACTTGTTTTAGTAGATTGAACACTTCACTATTTCGTATTTCAACCGAGCTTATATCCGAAGAGCATTTTTGCAATAGCGAACGAGTATCATGTGCATGCCTATCTTCGGACGTAATTTGAAGAAAATTAGAATAGAAATACTCCCCGAACATGTTACAAATTTCCTCTCCGTCACCAGATGAACGTTCTCTAAATTTTAGTATAGATGGATAAGAATTAGATTTAGTTTTAGCCTTAATATATCGCCAAAATGTTCTGGGGTCAGTAGAAATGCCGCTTTCTATTTTTAATATGTAGGTGTCGTACATTTCCCTCTCCAAATCCCTAGCACGCTGTCTTAATGTAATGAAAGACTGATAGTCGAATAAGTTGCCGTATTTCTTATATTTTCTATGCGATTTGGCTTTTTCCTTAATAATCTTTATTAATGGACTTTTATACCACGGTGGATACTTATTGTTTGTAAGGGATTTTTTTGTTGGAATATGATTGCTTCTCAATTTATTAAGAGTGTCATAAAAGTAAACAACGGCTTCTTCAGGAGACCTGGAGTTCAGCTCACTACACCAGTCTATGTTACTCATTTCCTTATTAATAGAGATATAATCAGCTTGAGCATACAAAAACTTGACACTTGGACAAATTGGAAGACTATGGAGTTGCATGAAGTTAGGAGAAATACACAACGCTCTGTGGTGCGGGTCTTCGGGAACCAATGGATCACTGCAGAGATCAACGTCCACTTCGCTATTGCATAGTACCCAGTCCAAAATTCTACCATTGATGTTACAATGACGATTATATTGTAACAAATTACAGGTAGTAAAGGTATCTATTACATTTGACTGAGTTTTGCCTTGTACATTACTGGGGTATAAGTTGTTGTGATCAGTTAAATGCCAAGTTATATTGGGTTGATTAAAATCTCCTAGCAATATTAACTTATCTGCGGTGTTAATCTAGGGTGTCAGCTAACTCCATACCAAATTTTATTTAAATCGCTCCAGCCGTTTAGACGTGAAGAAGTAACAAACATATACACTCATATACTCACAAACTTTCGAGTGTGATTAAAAATATTTTAGACACGGGAATTGACGCGTATTGCTTACCAAACAAACAAGCACCAATCACTGGATTGAGTTCCATCGTCCACATCACACAGACTACACTGCCTTTCCTTTCAGGCGTGAAGCAATTGAAATTTAAAAGTACAAAACTTTCAATCGGGAAAAGGAGCTTCAAACTATACGTACCTACTAGTCTACACTAATATATAATATTAGTGTAATAATAATATTAGAGGAAAGCTTTGTATTTTTGTATGTAACGAATAAACTCAAAAAGTACTGGACCGATTTTAATAATTCTTTTATTGTTGGATAGCCCATTTATCGAGGAAGGCTATGTAACATCGCGCTACGACTAATAGGAGCGGAGCAGCGACGAGAAATGTTGCAAAAACGGGGAAAATTGACGCATACGAAGTTGCGCGGGACAGCTAGTAATTCATAAGACACAACCTCGCATTAGTTCGCAGTCAGTTATCATGGATACAATCAATAAAAAAGTTAAGGTAGATGAAGATTCATTGGCCTTCGAAATGTCAACAAACATCGCTGCTACAGTCCCCTTGTGACCACGGCCGAAGCAATCTGGTTGAAACCTCAAGCAATTTAAAAGTGAATAAAACGCGTTGTTTCCTATATCTTAAATATTTATGAAATCATGCAATGAGGAAGTAAAATTAATAGTATTTATATACGAGTATTAACTTTTCATTTTAAAATTAACTTTAACACACGCTAATTTAAGTTTGATCTTTATTGCTGTGGTGTTGGAGAGGTGCTGCTGCAGTGTACTAAATTGCTTGGTAACATTTCGGAAACTCAGCAAAAAAAAATCATAGTTTTGGTACTTACTGGTACATCTGTGTATTTTTCAGCTGGTGTTTTCACTGATTTTATCACAGCTTTCTTCCCTTTTATTGTATCCATTATAATCGAATCGATAACCTATAATTTCAAAATAATTTAAAAAATCTAAAAAAATAAATTTAATAATGAATTCTAGACTTTATTTTTTGATTCTTGAAGCAACCATTTTGCTAGCCGGATTGAATATAGAGTAGGTAGAAAAAAAAACAGACAGAACAGATTTTTGATGACGTTGGCATCAAAAATCTGTGTTTAAATGGTTTCTGCAATAATCCAGATAAAATAAAATTCAAGTTTGCATTAATTTCAAATAAGCTGGATTTTTGTACTGGCCTACATCTGTAAATGGTATGACAACAGTCCTTTTCGATGCCTTAGCGTTTGGCGCAGAGGCAGTTTTATTTTTTCAAATTAAATCAATATATTATTAATAAAACTTAAAAATAGTTCTATAGCAGTATATTAATTGAAAATAAGTTTTACGTTCGTCAGTCATGCAAAATTTTGTAACCAGGTGTCATTCATGAATAGTAATCGATTTGCGCGTGCTATCGAATGCGTAAACTGAAATTTAGTATATCTGGTGAAGAATATTATCAGAATGATATAACGTTATTCAGTTAGTATAACTCAGTAGCAGATGCTGACAGTAGACGATTTAAATCCTGAACTCCAAACGCTAAGGAATCTAGCTGACTGACGGAAGTGATAAAAGTAGTGATGTGACATAAAAAAATCTGGCCGAGACGATTATTTCCTCTATACATATAATGCATAGTGGGTACAGTTTGTATTTAGTACCCAAAACAACATTAAGTAAGTATATTAAAAACGAGATTAATCTATGTCATGATTATATTAAAGGGGCGTCTAAATGGGTCTTTTTTTACGGCAATTTGTGGCGGCAGTACTCCCCAATATTGATTTGATGGTTGCTGGACGATCGCTGAGCGATCTATTTTCCCCAAATGTTGCCCGGTCAATTTTGTTGTTGTTTAAGTCGCCCTCTATTTCATTGTTGCCGGGTTGTCTAGGAGACTGGATCATGCGCCATACAATATTGCCATTATAGGCCGAGCAGTTACTTGCCAATAGAGCCGCCACAAATTGCCGTAAAAATGGCCCGTTTAAACGCCCCATTAAGGCATTTAAAATTACAAACTTACCTGATTGACGTCAGACTTTCCAACGTCAATAGCCAATCCAGAACATACAGTCGCTATATCGTAATAAACTAGAAAATTTGGATGACGGCGCCCACTACGTCTACAGAACCCAGTCAGCACAAACACTATCTAAAAATTACAAAACTCATTAAACAAAATTCTTTATAGAAAATAAATTTGTTAAAGATCATTTTTTTCTCACAATTAAAAAAATAACACAATATTCAAGTTGGGGCGAGTCCACCATTGTTGGACGTCTTTTACACGATTTAAACATTACGTGATGGTTGTACATTCAATTCAACACTTGTTTGTCTACTATCCAGGCTGTCTATGTCATACATTACATTATTAGACAATATTTGTTATTTGAATGAATAGAAACACTTTATTTTTTTTTTCAAAATTAACGTTTACAAACAATCATTGAATTGGTTTTGAGCAATAAAGATTTGAGTATGAGTTTATAAACATATCTATCTTCCATCTACATGTAATTAGAAATGGATCATTGGGGCTACACGGGCGTTGATGCATATCTAAGCGCAGCTCTCTATTTAGCATTATGACAAGATTTTGATAGTTCGCGCTGGCTTGCGGCGCAAACGAAAAAAGATAACGTGAATAAGGACCCAGATAGGTGAAGTATTGTGGCTGTCGGGTTTTTTAAACATGGGGAAACAAGAAAATGGGGAGCACAAGATTTTGAATAATAAATAATTGATATAATTAACGATATATCTCGAGAAACAAAATACTATATTCTATAGTATCGAAAGATCAACATAATCAAACAAAACGTAGCTGTACCCGCGGGCAAAGACAACGACATAATCTGTAATGCAAACGAAATAAACTTTGGTGGAACAAACCAAACTCCTGGTAATTTTCTCACTAACACATCCTTGTGAGTTAGTGTTAAAATTTCAAGCATCAAATAATGGTGCTCAATCTGATCTGTGATAAACTGAAATACAATACTGAATGACAGTGGCGGTAGCCTAATGGCTACGGCATCGGACTCGCAATCGTGAGGTCGCGAGTTCGAATCCTATTCATTATACTACAGACTTAAACTCACTCATAACACAAGCCATTGAGCTTAGCTGGTGGGTTAACAGTATTGCTACTAATGTGGGACTCACAATCTCATATTACCAGTTACCTTTAAAAATACTGACCTGGCTCTGTTTCTTTTGACACAGGTTTTTGACTTCTTGACCTTTCCTATAGTCCTTGGCTGCAGCATCAGTGAACACGTAAATAAAAGAACCTGGAAGACTTTTTTCCAGTGCTTCTATTAAGCCTGCCATTGACTTCTCTGGGCAGTCGCCGCCGCCATGGGCGTGCACTTCGCTTATAACTGATTTAAATTTCCTTCGACTTTTAGTTACTGTAGCCGAGCTTATATCTAAAACATAATTAAAAATACTTTAAATGTTATTGATAGTAGTTATAAATCCGAAAATTTCCGAAGATGGATGGATTGATGTTTGTTTTTCTTTCACTCTGTAGCTTGCAACATTTAGGCGATTGGCACACGCGGTGCGTCTTCCCTGCATGTTGGCGCGTGATCTGCACGCGTGGTGATGCAGATCACGCGAATACTTATGAGGAACACGTGCCCTCTCACGTTTTAGATAGAGATATATATATATATATATATATATGAATCCCTCGCTATAGTGCGTGACAGTGTGCTTATGGCCTTATTATTCCTTTGCTTAAATGTTCATTGTTTAATAATCATCGTAAGTAACGAATAGTTTGTCTTAATGTATGCGAACGTAATCAAAGATGGCGGCGGTAGGTACAGATTATTTTCGCATTTCGTCTAAGATATTTAACTATGTAATCTCACACCGCCGTCAGTGCTCATATCGCACAATTTTTTTTAAATATCTTCGGCTGGTAACATTCGAAACTTCATTCGTCTTTGTGCGCTCGAACGCTTTGACACGGGAAAAAAAATTAATAAATATATTTCAAAAAATGTGAATGTGGAATAATTCTTATCAAAAATGTGTATATGATACATAAAGAAGTTTATAATGGTAACATTATGAAGAAAACTACACCCTTTTTTGTAGGTATTTTAACGGCATTATGCCGTTAAAATATCTATAACAAGGTAAGGTTACAATGATCAATTTGAAACGACGGAAACAACTATCAAATTCGTATGTAAAACTATAAATATTACATTTTTATGTTTGATTTCAAGTAAGGTCTCTTCATATATTAATACTTCAGATACTCTCTGTGGGAAAGTTCCTGCCAATTAAAGTTATTGAAATTACCTACTTATGTAGGTCCCTACTTTTATCCTGATTCTTGACGTAACCCTCATGAGAAAACAACAATGTAGACGAAATCAATTTAGATCCACAAAGAACTTTAGAAGGTAATGGATTAAATACTGATCCATAGAAAATATTCCTACATTATTGGAATGCGGATAACTTGTGTATGTTTACAGAAAGGAAGACCAATATGGTTACGATGTGACTGTAGGGCAGTGATAACTAAGTTGATACAATTCTCGAATTTTAAACAGTCTAAACAACTGATACAAAAGGTGAAACATAAAAACAAAAATTCTACAAAAGTGTAAAGGAAGCAGAATAAGCACCAATGTACAATGGATTTATTTTGTAAGTAGGTATACATATATACAAATTAATACTATACTATATAATATATATTCTAAAATTATTTGAGCCTAGGCTAAATAAACCTCATCACGATAATACCAAGTATGATTCTTTAACTTAACTAATCTATAGCCAATTAAATGCACTCAAATGAGAGTTAATAAGTTTTTATGATAGACTGACTGTCTAGTCTGGTTGTATAAAAGATTAGAGTATGTTAAAGATAAACTTACAGCTTTGAACGTGTTTGGGGAGGGGGGGGGGGCACCTAGAAACGTGTACTGTGGTAAACTGAATAAACACAGCGTGTTCGGATGTTTCTTTACTATTTGGACCCAAAAATAATATGAGTAATACGTAATCTATGTTTGCCAATTTTATCAGATTGTTTTATTATTTTCAACCAACTTCAAAAAGGAGGAGGTTCTCAATTCGAATGTATTTGACTGTGTATTGTTTTTTTGTATTTTGTTCACCGATTACGCAAAGACGGCTGGACCTTGAAAAATAAATATTTGTGTTTGAAAGGGTATACTTCCAAGTTGGTCCCATTGTCATCAGATCACGATCTGATGATGGGATCCTGGAGAAATCGAGGAAACTTAAAATATTAAAGGGAAATAGGTTTCCCTTTAATATTTTTTTAGAGTAAATGCATAAATCACTATGAAATATACCTAAATCACTGTAGGCAGTGATTTAGGTATATTTCATAGTGATTTATGCATTTACTCTTAAAAAGCACCTATTGGTGAAGTAGAACTGATTATGAAGACCACAAATGACAAGCGGACCTATTCAATATTTCACAGTTTGCAATTTAGTTACTTTATTATGATATTGAGTAGAACTTTATTCTCGTCATACTACTATTACACAATGTAATAGAGCTGATAGTGCATGTTCATTGAACATGACCTTCACAAATCGCAAGTGAGAGATCTATTCACCATTGATGTTGATGCCTCGTCCTTTCCAGTGCAGCGTCTTAAACATATCCTCCATTGCATTTGTTAACAGTTTCGGGGAAATAACGTCCCCTTGCCTCACTCCTCGATGCAATGGTATAGGTTTTGTTTATTGATTCTGTAATTGGACGAACATGGTGGCGGCTTCGTAGAGACACCTCATCACTTGGATATATCGCCAATCTACTTGGCATCACTGCAGGTACTTCAGAATGGACCAGGTTTTAATCGAGTCAAAGGCCTTTTTATAGTTCACGAGTGCTAGACACAGAGACTGATTATACTCCTGGGTCTTTTGTATAATCTGCCGCACTATGTGGATGTGGTCTATATAGTTAGAATTCGTCAATTTTCGAGCAAGGCGATTCGTGATGACTCTTGAAAACAGCGTGTAGACGTGGCTTAGAATGGAAATAGGTCGATAGTTCTTCAGCCGGGTCATATCTCCCTTTTTGAAGAACAAGACGACTATATTAGTCTTCTTTAAAATAAATAAATACGTTTATGTCACAATTAGACAGAAGATGTTCATTATTTTACGAGGTACACACAATCATCTATCTGTGTATAATGAATGACTCTGGGACCAAGAATTTGAGAAAGAGCTAATAAGAACCATATGTGCACGTATACTCATATTACAACTTTGTGAACCTGAGTTTTAATCTGGAAAAGGCACTTGAATGTATTTAATGGTAATTGTATCAGGCGAAGCTGAGTTTTAGTTTGTGAACTAAACCCATAATTAAAAACAGTTTTAATTAAATACCTACATACGTATACTGGTCTAGTCAGCATATTTAGACACAGATTTCAAAATAAAGCGGGGGAGAGAATACTACACCTTCTCCCCCTATTTATAAAAAGTGTAGATATATAGTAATATATCTACACTTTTTATAAATAGGTAGAAAAACTACAGAAATAAAGAAAAATAAGTTATTAAATTCACACATTCGTTTTGTACAATATGCATAAGACCATTAAAAGGCCACAGCTCAGCTTATGCTACAGAGAACTACAGCGCTGATTTTCAGTTGATTTTACACTGCTCTCAGCATATTCCTTCATGCATTGTTTATTCCATAGATTAAGACAGGGTTTCGCAAACAGGCTGGTATTCCGTATAACAGTTACCAGGGAAAATAATATTTTTTTGTAATTCAGAAAAAAAAGTCTTGATTGCCTCCGTAGCAAGAACAACGTCGACAAAACAATAACCCTATTATAACATTAAGGGAGGATTTTCGTATTTTCATAGTTCGTAATCAATACTGACTGAGGCTGAAGAGTTTGTTTGAACGCCATAATCTCAGGAACTACTGTTAGATAGCCTATTTATCGAGGAAGACTATAGGCTATATAACATAATGCTACGACCAATAGGAGCGGAGCAGCAATTAAAAAGTTGCAAAAACGGGAAAATTTCACGCAGATGAAGTTGCGTCAGTTAGTCTAACATATGTATGAACGAATATTCGACTTTATTTTGCCCTGAGCTCCAGCCCATTGGCAAGTTATGGTTGTGTGCGGAAGAGCGAGACGGGTAGTTGTAAATGAATAATTCGCTCGGCGGAATGCCCCCTGGACTTATGAAAATAACTAGGCCGGAGCCTGTATTGTGGGAGACTGTACTCAGTCAAAATTATATAACGGCTGCACAAGTTGGTCCT
Source organism: Herminia tarsipennalis (assembly GCA_945859575.2). Lineage (NCBI taxonomy): Eukaryota > Metazoa > Arthropoda > Insecta > Lepidoptera > Erebidae > Herminia > Herminia tarsipennalis. The sequence continues at coordinate 18,920,745 of OX243833.2, forward strand.
AACGTCGGTCCCAACCCAACGCTACTTGTCCTACGTGTGGATCTGGAAATAGCATTTATAATAATAATAATAATAATAATATATTTATTCCTCTCAAAAAGGTACAGTATTAATAGGTATAATAATATATTCTTATGATAAGGAGCGTAAGATTTAAGTACCTTAGTGAGAGCTGGAGTCCGTACTAGGTACGAAACCTGTGTGACAGATCTCCAGGCTCACACCTCGGATGTAAAAAGTACAAGCAAGTTGAATATTATATAAACAAGAATAGAAGAACTTGTGATGCTAAGAACAGAGAGGAAAAGATAACCTACAATATAAATTACAATAGTGCATGTGTGTGTGATGTGTGTGTGTGCGTGTGTGTGTGTGTGTGTGTTAGTGTGTGCGCGCGTATGTGGAAGTGATTTATTTTAAAGTGCGAATGATCATTTCAGTTTCTTCGTAGTTTAGACCATATAACCATGTGGTAACAGCTTTTTTACACTCGCTTTTAGTCATAGGGTACAAATTTAAAATCTTGTTTACCTTGTTATAGACATAGCTTCCAAGGAAGTAGAAACATCTCTGGGCTAGACTGGTTTTAACCGAGATTAAGGGGGATACACTATGTTTCCTACGTACAGAATCTAATTTGGCAGGGTCATAGGGGGTTAGAGCGTGGGTTGTAAGGATAACTTCGAGTATAAACAGTTTGCGGACACTGAGAACATTGCAGGTTTTATAAAGATTAACTGTAGGAAATCGGTATGGTAATCGCCAACCGACTTTTAGTACCGCTCTTTGGGCACGTTCTAGTTTCAGGAGATGAGTTTTGTTTGCACCACCCCAGACGATGATACAATATTGCGTGAGAGATTGGCAAAGAGCAAGATAAGTCATGCGAAGAACTTGAGCATCTACTACAGGAGCGAGTCCTTTAAAGATATAGATTAGTTTCCGTAGTCTGGAGGTAAGTACATCTATGTGCGGTTGAAAAGAAAGCAGATCGTCAATGTGAACCCCAAAATATTTAACACAGTTGGTACGGGTCAGAGTAGAACAATTACATGAAGATAAATAGGGCGCCGTACAGGAGTGGGCAGTGAGAGAGTAAGTTAAAGAGGAGAGTTTACCAGAAGACGTGAGTGCAAAGGTAAGGTAATTCGTTTTACTAACATTCAGGGTGAGATTATTTAAAGTTAACCAGTTAGTAACTGCGTTGAGACTGGACTGGGCACAACAAAACGCAGATTCCCAAGTTTCACTATAAGATATGAGGGCGGTATCGTCTGCGTAGGTATAGATGATGGTGTTGGGTAGTTGTAACTGACACAGGTCGTTAATATACAATAAAAATAACGTTGGCCCAAGGATACTGCCCTGTGGGACTCCGTTTGTAACAGGAAGCTCGTCGCTGTGGAAGTCATTAATTTTAACATAAATTGCCTTCTATTTGAGAGATAACTTTTGAAAAGAGACAGTTGAGTACCCCTGATTCCGATTTTTTCCATTTTAGAGCAAAGGATAGGGACAGAGATCGTATCGAAAGCCTTTTTTAAGTCTAGAAACATACCCACTACTTTCTGCTTTTGATCGAGTTTACCGATAACTTCGTTGACTAAGTCGAGGACTGCTTTACTTGTGGATAAGCCAGAACGAAAACCATATTGTCGTGTAGACAACAGATTATTTTGCTCCAAAAAATTCACAAGCCTGTTGTTCATAAGTCTCTCCAATAGTTTAGAGAGCGTGGGTAGGATTGAAATAGGTCTATAGTTGTTCGACTGATCTCTGTCTCCACCCTTGTGGATAGGGTGAACTATTGCGAGTTTTAATGCGTCGGGGAATTTGCCTGTGTTAAAAGCAAGATTACATAAATATGTAATAGGTGGTATTAGAAAGTTTTTATATCTTTTAAGGAACTTACCGGAGATGTTATCACTTCCCGTAACACAATCACGTTTTAAATTCGTAATAAGGGTGTCCATTTCGGACTCGTCTGTTTCCAGTAAAGCGAATGTGTGATGGTGGTAAGGGATAACATCTGCTGGGTGTGAGTAATCGTTAATGATGGGTAAATTATCACCTAATACACGTCCTATGTTGGCGAAAAAGGAGTTAATCTCATTTATAGAACGTTTAGGGTCTGACTTAGAGATTAGCGCCATTGGCGGTAAGGTGTTTTTTGTTGTGCATGTGATAGTTTTAATTGCTTTCCAAACTTTTTTCGTATTTCCCTGTGCAATGTCAATTTGATTTTTATTATATTTAATTTTGGTGGTTCGGAGTAAGTTACAGCAATAATTCCTATATCTTTTGTAAGTGGTAGTTAAAATTTTGTCATTTGGGTTTTGTTTAAGTTTTAAATGGAGATTGTCCCTATTACGCAAGCATTTTAGTAAACCAGGAGTCATCCATTGTTCATGTAGTCTTTTACGGTTTGAAATCAATATCACAGTTGAATTTGCAGTTATAATTGAATTTATAGCATTAATAAAGTAATTGGTTGCGTCATTGACGTCGAGATAATTGTATATGGGGGAAAAGTCAGTTTTAGTAATGTCAGAATCAATGTTTTCATAGTTAATAACTTTTGTTGAACTCATTGATCTAATAAAAGGGGGAAGTTTAGTCCGTAGAAAAAATAAAATTGTGTCATGATCAGTGATAGAAGTGTTTGCTATGTAACAAAACGCCGGTAGTTTCGTTTTTAATATTAAATGATCAATACAGGATCGATTGTATCTAGTGTATAGTGTATGTGCCGGTAACATACCATGGTAAGATAACATATTGAGATATTCGAAGGAGCGTGGGTCTCTATTAGTTCGGAAGATATCAATGTTTATATCTCCAGTAATTACGATATTTTTGTAAGAATGGTACGATTCAAGAAGTTCACTCAGTGAGTTTACGAATATTGAGACATTTTGATTTGCCGGGGGACGGTAGATCGCTATAACCACAGTGTCTTTGTTTATTTTGAGTACCAGACAGTTTGCATCTTTTAAAAGGGCCTCTGTAGAGGAGATTTGAAGATGATTCCGGAAGTACACCACTATCCCCTCATTTTGCGTGCTTTGCTTGTTAGTCGTTACGTAGGTATAACCATGTATTGTTGGTATATGAGGTGATTTTTGTAACCAACATTCGGTAAGGATTATTAGATCCCATGGTACGTCACTTCGTTTCAGAATAGTGAGTAACCCATCAAAATTTTTGTTTATGCTCCTAATATTTTGACAGAGTAGTGTCAACGATCGGCCATGCAAGTGAGCCAATTGACGGCAATCATCAATTCTACAAACCGACGAATAGGCTACCGAAGTTTGATCTAAATCGCAATTTATATCCTGAAGACTATCGAATTTACAATTTTAAAAGCATTCGACGAAGGGTTGGGTTGATAAATATATCAATTACTGAGAAGTTAAAAAGTATCTGATAGATGATTGATCTAAGGAAAGAATGTAAATGTTTGTGATTAAATAGGTATATATATTTTAATAAATGGTTACATGCGTTGAAACGAAATGAGCGTTTGGGGTGTAATGAAAAGCACAATTTAAAATAGGGGGTTTCTATGTATGTAGTAAGGTAGAAGATATGTAACAGGTTTAGTGACTTATGAGTTTGCGAACAGTATTGTTTTTGTTTATTGTAGTGTATATAGTGTGTATTATTTTGATGTAGTATAAAGTAGTATTCTATGCATGCATTATATGAGCTTATGTGTATTGTAAGTGTTACAAATAGGTAGCTATTTACATTATAAACATTAAAGTTTATTCTTTGTATGATAATAAAATAAAAAAAGTATAATAAAACGTAATACATGCTTAGTCATGCAGGATTATGTGAGACCAGTTGTTGCAGCTGTTGTTCATTTTTCAACAGGAAAGGTTGGCTAGTAATGTCCTTTTTTAGTAAAACCCGACCGTTAGATGTCCAGCAAAAGTTGTACATATTTGTTTTTGCGAAATTTCTTGCAATATAAAACAATCGCTTGGTATTCGGCGTCAACTGCTCGGCAATATATATTGGTGCTCGGGGTGATACATCTATTCCAAGATGATTTGAGCATACTTTATTGTTAGGGTTTTTCCTATTGTGTTCTTTAGCCGCTGTTAAGAAATTGTCTTTCATAAGTGTGTTAGAAAAGTCGATTAATATATTAGACGTTTTGTTCTCTTTTTTAGATGGTTGTCTCATTATGTCGCGAATAGAGCTGGATTCTATGCTAATGTTCAATTCCTTTGATAGGTTATGAATCATGTCGTATAGCATACTTTTTGATTCTTTCTCGCGTTTGGGGACATTGCGGATTTCAATAGAGGTTTTAACTATATTGCGATCGTATGTTTCTAATTTTTCCTCCAGCGCGGACAACTTAACTTTCATTGAGCTTCGTTCTTTTTCGATGGATGTTATTTTATCCTCAAGTGATAAGAGTTGATCGGAGACAAATGACATAGTCTTTTCAAGTTCACTAGTAGTAGCCTTAATGTCCGTAAATTGGTTTTTTATTTCCATCATGTGACCTTCTAATTTATCTAGGCGCGAGTTATGAGCGCAGGTCATTTCCCTCATCATATTTATAATTTCGTTCTTGAAACTTTCCAGCTCATCGGAGGCGTATTTACGCTTAGCTCGTTGTGTGATGTTTAGTTGATTAGCTTCATCTGCAAGGAGCCTTCTAATATCCGACTCGGAGCGTGAGGGAGCACCTTGGTTTTGCGGTGTCTTCATCAAGTTGGTTTCATGCTCGGGGTTCGCCAAAATGTTATCTGCAAATTTGAGCCAACGTTGGGACGAACGTTATTCTCGATCCACACACTGGACCAACGTTGGGGCCAACATGTGCAGCCGTAATATAATTTTGACTGAGCACAGTCTCCCACAATACAGGCTCCGGCCTAGTTATTTTCATAAGTCCAGGGGGCATTCCGTTGAGTGAATTATTCGTTTACAACCGCCCGTCTCGCTCTTCCGCACACAACCATAACTTGCCAGTGGGCTGGAGCTCAGGGCAAAACTAATAAAGTGACACGTTGAACGACCACATTAGGCATAATGTGTATGTAGGTATTTTGTTTTCTGTCTGTCATCTTCTAAAGTACGCAACAGATTTCTTAACGATAGTTTATTATGTAAAATAGGTACCTACACTCAATGATGCTTAAAGTAAAAAGGTGTCGATAGGTTACATTCGATCTTTAAAAACGGCTAACTAATGCACTCATAGATAACCTTTATATTGCAATGTCACAATATTTTAAAAACGATCGCAAAAGTAGGAAAGCATCATTTAGTTATCGAGTGAAAAATAGAATAATGTAATCCGCTGTTTACATCTGTTGACGCCGGTGATGCGACACTGACATATATAAACTAAGTAAATTGTATACATTTTAAGCTGCGGATTTTTGAGAGTTTGTAACCTATCTACACTTTTTTTCTTGAAATCATATTGTGTGTATAGAATGGCGGAGACAAAGTGTCTGTGGGAAGCCTAATTATTAAACTAACACTATATCTAAGTATATGAGATCATACTAACCTGGATCGTTGAATGTAACCAGCACCATGTTTTCAATCTGGCTACCTTTCTCATCAAATACGGCTTTGGTGATCTTGTCGGTACTATCTCTCACTTGACTTATATCATCATCCATGGAAAAAGTATTATCAATCACAAACGATAAACTGGACTTTTGTTCACATGACACCATGAAAATGTTCATATATAATAAAAATATAAGGCGTGGGTAAGGACTCGTCCACCCCATTTTGAAATAAAATACTCAGTTGAATTAGTTTAAGAGCAAAAAATCATTGAGCTCCCGACTCACCACTATCAACTGTTTGCTTATACATGCTGTGCGAATGTTTATATAAGTACGCGACGGGAAAAACACATTACATTATCTGTTCCTTAAAATAGTCATATTAATGCCAATTATTTTCCTTAAATAATTACATTTGTAGGTAATTAAAATGATAAGCCCGTGGCTTATTATTAATTTGATTAACTATAACAATTATATTTTGATTTATAAATATAATTGTTATAGTTAATGTAACGAACAATATTAAGAAGAGGAATTATTACATTTTTTGTTTCTTTGTTAGTGATGGACTCATGAACCAATTTTAAAAGTTCTTTCACATAATGAAAGCAGGAAGTTACATAGGCTGGGTTCTTTATAAAAAAAGAAAAATAGAGATCCCTTTGCTATTGTAATTTTGATACATAAAACGTAGTCTACCCCCCCCCATTCGAATAATGTAGCTTAAGCTTAAGAAATTTATTAATAATATTTTTCAATGGAATTTGTTCGAAAATTATGTTACTTCTCATTTGATCAGCTGTTACTCGTAAACTTGAAAAGCCTACTGATAGTTTTCTTTTTAATTTCACTATATATAAATTTGCATTTTAAAGCTTAATATTATACAAAAGGATCCCTAAAACTAAAAATCGTCTTCCCAACCTCTAAACGTTTTTAAAAGACCTATCTAATGATTTTCCACACGATGGGGTAGGTAAGTAAAAAAAACACACCCTCCCTTTACATATAGGGAAGGTACCAAAAAAAAAATACTTTTCAAGATTTTATGCTTTTACTTTGTCAACGTAAGTAATATGTGCATCCATGCAAAATTACAGCCTTCTAGCACTTAATAGTCTCTGAGCAAAGGTACGTCCGTACCTTTGCTCAGAGACTGGACGGACGGACATGGTGAAACTATAAGGGTTCCGTTTTGCCATTTTGGCTACTGAAACCTAAAAATAGAGTAGATATTAAAACCATTATAATTGTATAATCCCTGTCTACAGCAGAGATTTTTTACAATCCTATTGGTTATTATTTCCCCGTTTCCTCGCTCCACAGCCTAGCTCCTGTCCAATGGACAGGCTGCCTTAAGGTTGGTTCAGACCGGTGTTACCATTCATAGTCAGCATCACGTTAACGAGTGCTTAAAATTCGTGTAAACAAGCTCGCTGCTCGCCCGTCCTCCATATTCTTCTGATGACGAGGTTGATTTGGAATCTTACATAGCGACATTCACACAAAGATTCGCCAAAATCTACGTACGTGCTAGTTTGAACTTAGGTACTGTTGTGTAGTTATGTTACGCGTATCGTTCCTCGCTTCATATAAAGGAAAATTTTTCTTTATACAATGAAATAGAGATACGAGTAAGTCATGCGCCTGATGGTAAGCGTCACGTTAGCCCATAACAGTATCAGTACCACCCAAATCCTTGTTTAGCAAAGATCTGAATGTCACCGCACCGCGCTTCTCATTCGATATTAGTTCGTTATTCTCATTCGTCCAGTGAGTACACTAAACTTGCTACAGTGCCCTTCAACCGAAACACACTAAGGCATTAACATTACTTTCGCTTGAGTGGTTACCAGTTTTCAGTAGAAGGTAAACAATAGGAGTCGCGCCGGGAACTCATCAATAAAATATTTCTATTACATAATGAGGTTATTAGACTGTTATACAAGAAACCCATTTAAAAATAGCACGATATTGATCCTATGCATAAGAGGATATTATGGGATGGCGTAATGTGAGCGATTGTCAAACCCCGTGACTGAATGCACGTTATCGGTTGTATCCCATGGGAATGAAACATTTTAAGAAATATTTTTTTATTCGACTAAAGAATAACTGACACTGCTGTGGTACCGACCAAGACGGCCTATGGCTTAAGGTGGCCACTGATGATACGTCCATATGGAAGCCTTCTGAATGGACGCATATGGATGTACGTAAAATTATGGCACCATTGTCTAAACTTCATTTGGACTTACGCTTCTTGTGTACGTCCAAATGGAAGACGTCATACTAAAGATTGCTGTCAATTGTCAACACTTTATCTTTGTTTCAGAAAAAGTAAAGAAAACAAATTTAATATTTTCGAGACTATGAAAAACCATGGTTTGACACTTTGCTCAGAAAGAGAAGGTGCTCTCTTTCTAACCGACACTAAAGGCTAAACAATAGACACAATTATAATAAGCTTCTTGATTTGCCCAATCACTGACATAATGGATGCCTTCCAAATTGCGTGGCGTGATAAACCTAAGTGAACGTTCATTTAGACTAGACGAACGTCAGCTTGGAATTTCAGAACAAAAGGACGTCCATTCAAATGGATTTCGTTTCTGACATTCATGATAAGTTTTTGACAGACATCCACGCCATTCGGATTGATGGATGCATCGTCATTGGGGCCAACAAACAACAATAACAATTCCGGACGTGGCTCAGTGGCCAAACGATTAAGCCTACGACGGACGGTAACGTTGCGTTCGCGTGTTCGAGTCCCGCTCACTAGAGTCGATTTTTAAAGTGAAAACTTCTTTAGCGGCGTTGTGCACTTTTTAGGATGGGTGAAAATGTTAAATTCGCGTCAGGACACGTGACCTGATCGAAAATTCGTAAGACGGGAGAGCAATGAAAAACTGCTACAATATCATTAGAATACGAAGGTAAATTTCGCCACCATCTACAATGTTATTATAGCTCAGGTAGGAAATCGGGCGGTCCAGAAACCAGAAGACGCCAGTTCAAGTCCGAGTAAAGATAATTATTTTCCCTTTTTTTTATATTGTTTTTTTGATTTGTGATTTATTATTAAATTTTTTTTATTATTTTTGTTATTAAGATCGAAAAATATTATTCAAATTTCATCAATATGTACTCCCGGACTGCAAACCCTTCTTTTTTCTTTCTTCATGCATTTAGAACAGAACCCTAGTTATTAACCATAACTCATGACAAGCGTTGCTTTTGCTTCCTGAGTAATTCAAGAATTTTATATTTTAATTGGAACCAACATAAACGCAGATACGCAATCGGGTTTTCATATAGGTACTCGTATTTTTTTACTCAATATTCCTGTAACCTGAATGACTATAGAAATAATATTGTGATATGGCGGAATGGGTCTTGCTCTTAATTAATTGTACATACACCATCTATGTAACCACCACATTTTATGCAAATAAATGTTAATATTATTATTATAAATATATTGGATGATGCATTCTATTATATTTCATGAAAATAGAACTGAGAGAACAATGGTACAGGTACGTCGTATGTTATTTTAATACCTAATAGTAAACATAACGTCATGGTATAATTGAAAATATTGATTTCTCCCAAGTATTACCTACCTAATCTATAGGTACCTACTAATATTAACTAGGTATTCAAAAATTTTATTTATATATTATACTATTATATTAAATATTATAGTATTTTTTAAAGGGATTTCTTGCCAATTACTTTATTATTACAATAATTAATTTTTTGAAAGATAGGGCAAAGTCCCGTGTTCGATTCCGGCCCGGTTTGGCGCACGGAAGTCTCGGGTTCGGTTAAAAATGTATGGATGTTTTTGGAATGGATGGATGTTTGTTATTCAATCACGCCAGCACAGCTGATGAGATCTGAATGAAGAAGATGAATGAAAATGAACGGCATTGGCATAGAGAAAGATTATAGTCTGAAATGGAACATCTACGTTTTATCCCAGAAAAATATGCGATTCCTTCGGAATAGGTTTGTTTTGGTTTATTTGGTATTTCTTATCCGATTTAGATGAGGTTTTCACTGTTCGACTACTTAGATATTGTTTAGAAAGAATTTGTGTTTAAAATTTTGTCTTAAATTTAAGATACAAGAGTCCGAAGAGCCAGAGACTAACATGGAGGAGTAAATCATTTAAATTTCCATTAACTCGTGATGTGCTTGATCATTTAAATTATTTTTTTTCCTATTATTATTTTTAATACAAAAATCAAGAGACGAGCAAGTCGAGCACTTGACAGTAACCGCCACGCTAGCCCATAACAGTGTCAGTGCCACCCAAATCATTGTTTGGCAAAGATTTGAATGTCACCGCACCGCGCTCCTCATTTGAAACATGAGTTCGTAAATCTCAGTTTCCCAGTAAGTACACTCGCTAAAGTGCCCTTCAACTGAAACAGAGTGATGCGACACAAACAAAACTATTTTAACAACAAGCATTAACATTACTATTTCACAGAAGAATAACTGACATTGTTGAGGTTTGGAACAAGACGGCCTCCTTGATTTTTGTTTGAAGTTGGTTCATTCTTACCCGGCTGCAAGTTTTACAAGCATTTTATTAACTTGCGTGTTCGTATGTAACTTTCAGCTATATGGACACCGTACAAAAACTTGTTGAAACTGACAAAAAATAACTTGCCAGCAAATTCGTTCTTTGTTAGGCATTGAAATGAGCCAAGTGCAAAACATTTTACTTGTACATCTGAATATTTGGAAGTTTTGCACTCGACATGACTTAACGGAGAACCAGAAACGACTGCGTGTCCAGTGGTGCCGCAAAATAATAAGAAAGTTTGACGGAGGACAGTCATTGGCTGTCTATAATATTGTGACAGGTGACAAATGTTGGGAGTACTGCTTTGAACCCGAAAGAAACAGCTAGTCGGCAGACTGGGTAGGGAAAGTTAAGAAAAGTCAAAGCATATTGGTAAAAGAAATGCTTGGAAAAATGAAAAATTGCTCCCTTTTTCAGCAAATCAGGACATTACACTACAGTATCGCTTGAAGATTAAAGTACAGTGACTGCAGATTAGTACATCAACACTTGCTCGTTCAGAATCTTCTCACATTCAGCTAAGGTAACAGAAGTAACCTCGCAGCCTGCGACTTTTTTTTGTTTCCAAAATTAAAGGCAAACTTAGAGGCACAAGTTTTACGAGTGTTAATCGGCAGTAAATGCGATCCATAAAGCCATTAAAAGTCCATAAGGAAAACTGGTCCAACTGCTTTGTACAATGATTTCAGCGAATGCATAAACCCATTAATTGCGAGGGAATATAGTTTGAAAAACAATAAATGTATCAGATACATTTATTGTTCAATTCGCAATTAATGTTTCTGGATTCTGATAAATAGGACTAGATATAAGACTTATGTCTTAGGACTTATGTCTTTTGTAAATCAGAAACTTTCAGTTGGATTTGATTTTGGTTTGATTCAAACGAGTCATATCTTAACACTTTCTTTGTCATTATATGCTGCTTTCATAGGACTCTGAGCGGATTCTAGAACCAGGGTACCCTTTCAAGACGAATCAAACGGGCCCAAGTCCGATGGGCTTGCATTGATTTATTAGAGCTCCCATGAGCACCTTCTGGCTCCATCACTGATGATGGAGCCAGAAGGTGATCATGGTTCAGACCTTGGATGTCATCTACGGCCAGGGTACATATCCAAATCAATCATAGACGCCCAAATTCGATGGCATTGGTTCGTTTTATTACAGAGTTCTCATGGTCACCTTTGGGCTCCGTCATCAGACCCAGAATATCATCTACTTACCACTATTACAAAATTTGCAATATATGGTCGTAAACTTTCGCGATTTATACACATTATAGAACTTTATAAGCTACGAGTCTTAATCGCGTGTTTATTGCTCGACGTTTCGACCGTATTGCAACGGCCGTGATCACGGGTAATATGGTCAAAACGTCGGGCAATAAACAAAGGTATTTAGCCTAAAAATAAAATATTTACGCAATTGAGACCCGTAGCTTAAAAAAATCTATAATATTACGAAATTATCCATTTCGACAGTTCTTTTGAGTTTTACCTAATTTCTTTGTTTTATTGTTTAACCAAACCTCGCCAGTAATGAAGCTATCAAAACCATAAAATTTCATTTTCGAGTTCGACCAGCCATTTTCCAGTTTTTGTGAGACTATTTATATATTTATACTGGCTGAAGGCAGATGTATGTTTATAAACTAAAAACTCAAATCCTTGCCTATTTCATAAAACCAATTCAATGATTGTTTGTAAATGTCAATTTTAAATAAAAAATAACGCGTTTCAAGTCATTCGAATAACAAATAATATCTAATAAAAATAACGTAGGAAGGTAATTATGACATAGGCAGCCTGGTCAGTAGGCAACTAATGATTGGATTGAGTACACCACCATCAAGACGATTAGAGGAATTAGGACGTCCAGCGATGGTTGACTCTCCCCAAATTGGACCTTGTGTTAACTTTTTAATTGTAGTGTTTGTGCTAACTGGTTATTGTAAGCGTAAAGGGTGCCATTATCGAACTTTTCTAGTTTATTACGATATAGCGACCGTATGTTCTGGATTGGCTATTGACATGGCCAAGTCTGAAGTCAATCAGGTAAGTTTGTAATTTAAACTGATAAAATCATTTTATTCTTAAAAAAAAAAATCCTAGAAATTATTTCTTTAATTTTTAGTTGTTTATTAAAAAATAAAGAAATAGGTAAAAGTACTTAATATTATGCTATTTAGAGCTACTGGATACGAACTGTACCTACCCTAGCTATGTTCAATTCGGCTAGCAAAATTATGCTTTAGGAATAAAAAAAAAAAAATATTCTATATTCAATTATTCGATTCTCAATACATGATTTTGTAAGTTAAAATCGATGTTTCTTTGTCAGTTTAGGGTCTAGGGGCTTAAACCTCACAAAAAACAACGATTGTCCTCCAGTAAAAAAGTCTGTAGGTGGTTAAGGTCATAACTCCAAAAATAAATGGTAGGTGTTTATGGGTTAATAAATTATATCCATTTGGATTGAGGAACTACTTTTCGTATCTTAATGAAAATAATATACCTACTCACTTAATAGTAAGTTTAAATTTGTTGTAGGATCGGTCCTCGAATTTGTAATATAATACTTCAAAAGTTAAATGAACATATAGGTGGCACCTCAATCTAAACATCTGAATTGAGGAGCCACCTCGAACACTGAAAGTATACAAAAATATGTAAATTTAAATATAGTAATGGAAATTTTGCATCATTTAGTAGTACTGTTAATGTTCAAGAATATAGAGTATTTTTAATGTGGCTCCTCAATGTATACATAAAGCACAAATTTTCATTTAAGTAATTGTTCAAATAATTTTCCACTCCAAAAACATTTAATAGTGGGTGTGTTCGAATTTGTGGCATGTGGACAAAGCAGTAAAACAGAGTGAATTTAGTAAATAAATGCAATTTATTAGGCTTTTCAATCCTGATGTTCTGTATAATAAATCATTGACTGTACCTACCTAATATGACAACGGAATCAAAAACCAGAGACACGAACATTTAGTACAAATGTCTACTAAATATATATATACAGATCAACGTTGTATACATTCAGTTTCTAAAAGACAAATCACTTTTCAATATTCCTTAAAAAATCGCTATTAAGGGTGACCATGTTGTATGAATGAAACCAGGATGAGTATTTTTGAAATTTATTTTTTTAACTAATCGATAATATCGAAATATATATTATGTATGCACAGAGGAGATTAGATTCATTAATATGTTTTAGGTATTACGTAGTCAATTTTGAATAGTATATAAATCAACAATTATGACATAATTATAGGCCGAATATACTTACTTTAAAAATAGAGCTGTAATAATATCTAATAAATGTATATTTACGTAAATATATGCGCAAACAAAATTATTCAAAATTCTTTATTAACTTTATAGGTCTCAGTATTCAAAATTCTTTATTAACTTTAAAGGACTTATTCAAATTAAATTATTAAGTTGGAACATGAGCTAAACTGCAATCAATCTTAGTGGGTACAACATAGTAGGAGCATCTACTTACAACAAAGCTAAAAACTATATGTGCTTATATATTGGGCAGAGTGCTGGTAACGAAAGATTAAATATAAAATTTTAATTCTGATATCAAAAGAAAGAAACGAATGGCCTTTATTCGTCATGCAGAATTTTTACTTACAAAATTCAAATCATGCTCTTAACAAGTGAACTTCATCTTTAATAAATGTCAGGTTACTTAAGAAATGTTGAGGGTCGGTAAGAAACAACATTAATTTGCAGTTACCCCACCAAAAAAAAATGTGTTTATAAAAGACACGAATCGAAAAAAATTGTAAATATTTTATTCATGGACATAACACAACAATTTGTTAGGAAAATAAAGAATAGCTGATACTGATAACTTCGTAGATATCTACTTTTTTAGGGCAGGATTATACGAACATTTAGTAGAAAATTATACAAAATATAGATGGTATTTGTTTCAAATTTCGTCATAAGTATAAGTAAATTAGAACCAAATCTATCTACCGAAGTATCAGAAGTTAAAATGTGCAATGACTCCTAATTCATTAATTTTTAATTACTGACTCTTGTCCTACAAATCTTGTAGACTTACTACTAAATGATGAAGAACTTGCGTATTAATTGAACTGCTGGTTCTTTTAAAAATGACGAATCGTATATATGGTACATATTTATTTATAGTTCGAGATCGATGATCAAACTGAATATGGGGTAATCGCAGTATCTGGTTCGAATGTGGCGTTAAATGTTACTGGGCATCATGCAAGTCAAGAAACTTCCACTTGGCTGCCTAACGTAAAGGTAAAGAAATTACAATTACCTACTTATATGCTCGTAGTATTTTCAAAGGCCTAAAATTATTATATATAAGATAGAAATTTCAGTTTTATTGTGAATACATGAATCATAAAGGCAAAGTTGTCGTTTGATTTCTTACACAGGAAATACGATCCTGTTATTCAGATCTGGTACCAGCTCTACGCCTGTACCAGCGTTACTGTACCTAGCAGTCCTACTTACTACTACTGAGCTACCGAGGCAGTCAAACAGCAGTAACTGCTTACAACCTTTATGCAATGTCTCTGGTTACTTGTATCTTCCTTTCTCTATTATTACTGTTATCCACTGACCCATCGAGGCAGTCAATTTTTTTCAGTTTTGTGATAATTGCAGGCACTGAAACTTATCAATACTGCCCCCGGCGCTTGCACGGCGACTGTGAAACGGGACACAGAGACATCGATATACATCGTCAGTAGAACTGACTTCACATTCAAACATGGGTTCTCCAACTTTGAACCCAAGAATATTAACGATACCACGCCACAACCATTCGCCAGTGAGTATTTTTTAATTTTTTTAAGATTACCTGTGTGAATTCTTCCACTCCCGATAAAATGTATTTCTTAAAATACCAAAGCTAACAGACATAGGGCGTAGTTAAAAAGATCTATTTTTTACTGTACCTATATATAAGAAACTGCCAGCACCTATAAAACCTTGTCAATTCAAACACAAAAATTACTTACAATAAAAAAAAAATAGGCTTTATAAGAAAGGCAATAGTCAATTCACACGCGCAGCCCTCGAATCTTAAACTGAATGAAATTCAAATGGGCGAGACGTGAAAGATCAACTCCAGATGAGACATACCTATATTATAGAGACTGCCTCTGTGGGGCGGTGGGAGTGTATCCGACTGCTACGCAAGAGGTCGTGGGTTCGATCCCCACCCAGGATAAAACTTTGTGTGATAAGCACGATGGTTTATTCTGTGTCTGGGTGTTATTTATCTATAATATGTATGTATTTACAAATATACATATAAGTATGTTTATCGGTTGTCTGTGTTCCATAGTAGGTACAAGCTCTGCTTAGTTTGGGATCAGATAGCTTTGTGTGAGTTGTCCCAAGATATTATTATTATTATTATAGATATTATTATATCAAATTTTATGGATTTATAAAAACGCTTATCATAGCTTGCCTATACTGAACAGAAATAAGTTTACAAGCCTACCAAAACATATTCTCCATGTTAAAAACTATCAGTTGAAACTAAATTTGTTTGGTTAGCAAAAGAGTGAAGGTTATGAAAACAAAAATGATAAGGCATTTCGATTAGCAGACAAATTGATAAAAAAATATGTTTAATCATTTTATCAAATGGGTGAAGCTACTATTCAAAAAAATTATAAATAATCTAGTGATATTATTTTGTACATATTATAAATTAAATTATTTAGGCTATTCTATTATTATTAATTTAGTATTACTGTAAGTTGTATATTAAATTATATTGCTATATTTTTGAGTTAAGATAAGATAAGATCTTTATTTGCTTAAATATGTGTATACATACAATCATGCAAGATGTTATATAAAATTAATTCTTCCGAGATATTTGTCATTTACAATGGCGTACAAATGTAATAAATCCAAATTCAGTGTACTCGTATATTACTTACTAGCTGACCCGCGCAACTTCGTATGCGTCAATTTTCCCCGTTTTTGTAACATTTTTCATTGCTGCTTCGCTCCTATTGATTATAGTGTGATGTTATATAGCCTATAGCCTTCCTTGACAAATGGGCTACTCAATAGAAAAATATTTTTTCAATTTGAACCCGTAGTTCCTAAGATTGGCGCGTCCAAACAACCAAACTTTATAATATTAATATATATTTATTAAACATTATTCATGTCAATTTGTATATTCGTAACAATTTAGAATGTAATTAAAATAAATTAAAAATAAATTATTAATTAAAATACAATAGCAATAAATTTAAATTTAATTAAGTATGAATTGGAAAAACAGATCAAATTAAAGGTGACTAATGCATGCGGTATTCACCTGTAATTAGTTAATCAATTATTTTAAGTAAACTTAAGTATGCACTAGATAAGCTATGAATGATTGTAATAACTGTTGGTGAATAAAATAATAAATAAAATGTCAATCTTTAGCGTCTCTTAGACCATATTTACAAAATGTTAAAGTGATATCAGCAACACTCTGTGTCTTGGGTTTTTTGTCCATTCATTATGAGCGTGCTCCTATCAAATTGTTGATAAGTGTAATAGTTATGATATGTAAGTTTTCGGCTTCTGTTTAAATTAATTTATATTTTCTGTTTCATATTTTCTAGATACTGATACTCATCTGTCAATATCTGTGACTGATCCAAAACACAAAGTTAAAATTCTGTTTGCGCAACTCTTAAATGAGAATGACAAGGCTTTACTTCTCAATTTACCTTTAAGACGTCTAGCTCGAGATTTCTACGCGACATCACCGTTCAAAGCACCATCGGTTAGGTTTAGAATTGCCGTGAGTATTTCAATCTTTTGTTAAATGTGAACAAAACCCTGCGTATCTAATATTAAGCCGTAATATTTTAACGCGGGTACGTTGGATTGTTTCAGGTGCATGGAAAAGTAACCAAAACTGGAAGACGTATTACGCGTAAAAATAAAATTTTAATCACACCCTTTAAAGGTAAGGTATTTATGAGGTTAATGGGATGATTGCGAATAAATAGACCTACAAATAGGTACTGGAAGAAAATATATATTTATTCTTTGATTCGCAAATTTTCTGCTCTGGCTTCAGAACCTCTTTAGGCATTTGAACATATTGTGTAATCATATGATGTCCAAAGATATAAACGAAAGATATAACCATATGAGAAAGCAGTTCTGGCAATCTTACTTGGTCGACCTTAAGTTGAATTCTTTATGTTCCTTATGAGATCAACGCATTATTCGCTCTTATATCTATATTCTCGATTTGTTTTATTTAAACAACTCAACTAAAAATGTGCTTTTTTTATTCACGAGTTTTATAAGAATATTAACAGTTTAATCCATAAAAAGTAAAATAAAAGTTAAATTTAATATAATTATAGTTAAATAAGACTGCATATATGGAAAGGACAGTCTCCTGAGATACAAGCTTATAACTTAGTTCAGGAGGCAAGGCTAATGTAAAAGTGTAAGAAGAAGAATGAATAAAGATTTATTATTATTAGTTTCCAAAAAGTGTATGTCTTGTCTTCTTATCTGAAGTCTCTTTGATTTGCGCAAACGACTCATAAGTTTCGAAATAGTTGTAAGCTTTAATATACAAAAAATAACAAGCTTAGTGAGACACGATCTTATTAACCTGCGTCACGATCATTATTCCGTGTCCACGGCAAGCCCATATGGAACTGTAAAATTTTTGTCATAATGGTAAATGGGAAGGTGTACTGACAAATGGATCAATGCGCATGCGCCGTGCGCTCTAAAATGTCCGCCGCACATGTGCGTTGAGACATTTTTAAGCGAAGCTCTCCGACAAGATTTTAACAGTTTCCCACGAGTTTTCCTTATAATCGGAAAAAAAGATCGTGAATAAGGACACTGTACTATATATTGAATTCCATTGAATTCACAAAACTTTTTATGTTTTGTACTCTATTATACCAATAAAATTGACAGCCATTTATTAAATTAACTTATTTTTTAGCTAAAATAAAATCTAAAATACCAGTTGTAACTATATCAGAGGGTAAGTCGACACAAGTAGATTATGGAAAAACAATGAAGCTGACCTGTAAAGTGTCAGCGTATCCAAAGCCAAAGATCATATGGTTTAACAGTCAGGGAGACCAGTTAAAATCTGAGGTAGGGACACATTTTCTAATGTTTTTATTATATTTCATTAAACGACGAAATAAAAAATAATAATTTGTACCACTTTCAGAGTTCACTGATCGTAGAACCGTATGAATATATTAGTTATCTAACAATAACAGATGTCACCAAGAATGATAAATACTCATGCAAAGCTAGGAACAACGTTGGAAAAAAAATTATGGCTATAGATGTAATTCTCAAAGACCCTTTTACTATTAGGTCCGTTCCTAAAGGTAATTTTATCACCTACACTAATGAATATTAGTATAAAGAATATGTGCATTTTGTAACTATGTCAATAATTCTGAGAGACGTTTCATTAATCAGGTAAATGTTTCTGCATATTATATTAAATTTACAGATGTCACCGAGTTACAGTATGGTGTAAGAGGCACATTGAGATGCAATATCACATCGGCAGGGCCGATGCACATCAATTGGTACCTTGTCGACAACACCACAGGCGCGAGTGAACAACTCGTCACGTCTGACAAATACACAATATCAGACAACGGCACTACACTCAATATAAACAGAATGGATTCAGATATGGTTGGAAAATACAGTTGCAAAGCGGTTCTGGACAAACATCAGAATAAGTTCTCAGTCCATGAAACACGAGTACAAGTAACAGGATTAAGTAAGTAAGGTTTTAAATAACTTTATGAGTTTTAGTTAGATTTAAAATAAATTAGTAGTAGTGATGAATCATAGAAATTGAATATTTTAAGACTGTTTAGAGTTTATATATTACCTTTGACGCACTGGAACAACGGACGAGTAGAAGTAATCCTCTGGCCGCGCTTATAAAAAAAAAGAGGAAATTCATTGTTGCCTACTGTTGAGATTGGCCGAAACAATGGTTCTTATTCTTTTTTGCTGATGATTTCAATTTTTTCACTGAAAACTTTGAAAACTTGAAATGATCATAAACTAATTCGAAAAAAAATAAGGCCTTTTAGCTTTAAAAAAACTGTCGTTTTTGTGTTTCTTGGATCATCTGTAACTATAATACCTAACTATTAATTTTCTAGGTTCACCAAACATAATTTCAAGCCCTTCAGTCTACGAAAGTATCGAAGGGATCAATCGAGAATTGAAGATCCCTTGCAAAGCGACTGGCATCCCTAAGCCAATTATCACATGGAAAGTAAATGGCAAAATCATCTCTTCAAGTAAGTTATAAATATAATCTATTAATATAATGCCATATTTCTTTCAAACCAAAATTTGTTGGTAAATTCTTGCCTTAGCAGTCCATATTTTAAAGATATAAATATTTATTCGTCATTATCCGTCACTTATTTTAGACAAGAAGTTTTCGACAGAGCAGGAAACTCTGATAATTAAAGACCCCAAGGTTGCGGATAGTGCGTTGTATACGTGTGAAGCGCAGAACGACGCCGATACTGCCCGCGCTATGTTCCGAGCAGACATTCGTCGTGAGTATCTATGACAAGTACAAATGTGACATTCACTATGGTAACAGACACCTGTATCGTATGCTCATTTGTAATTTGCAGAGTTACCTAAAGTATCTGGAGAAGATACAGTGATAGCAATCAAAGGTTTACCTGTTAACCTCGAGTGCGAGTAAGTATTTGTATTAACTGATATCAAACAAGTTACTAGAGAGTTATATCCTGTCACAGGTTTCAGTTATGTCTTAAAGTTGTTGTATTAATATCTTTTAAACTTTTAGAGCAGTTAAAGGTGTACCAAAACCAACGATATCCTGGCAATTTAAAGCTAACGCTGTTTCAACATTTAAGTCCTTGCCGGTATATAATGACGAGTTACGTATACCGAATGTCGGTATGCAACATGCAGGTAGCTACAAATGCGTCGCACATAACGTTGTAGGCGACGGCGAGCACATCACTACACTCACTGTTCACGGTAAGATTGTAGCGTCTATCTCAGTGATTGTTATAATTATACTTGTAATAAATTATATCTTCAGCAAACTGTGGGCTGATCAATTATGTTTGTTTCTAGTTCCACCAACTATCATTTCAAATCCTTCAGTCTATGAAGGTGTTGAAACTAGAGACCAAGTACTGAAGATCCCTTGCAATGCAACCGGCATCCCTAAACCAATTATCAGATGGAAAGTAAAAGGTTCATTCATCTCTCCAAGTAAGATTTAAACATTTTTTCATTTACTCTAGTTAAAAGATTACCTTTTAACTAGTCTCTAGACCTGCAAAAGCCAGCTTGAACATTTTTTTGATTAACTCTTGTTTTTAAATTCAAAACTTATTATACCTATATATAAGCCGCAGGAGGAGGCATAATCTTAAGAGTTTATTTTATCTTTTTTTTGGTTTTTTTGTGTATGAATGTATTATTCAATAACTTATTCTACTATTATTATAGATACAAAATTTTCAATAAAAGAGGGAACCCTGATAATTAAGAAACCGGTGGTGGCAGATAGTGGGATTTTTTTGTGTGAGGCGCAAAACGACGCTAATACTGCCCGCGCTATATTTCGAGCAGACATTTGGCGTGAGTTATAACAACTGCTTTACGAACTCCATCATAAAAATCTTACTGTAACATTATGTCTTATTTATATTAGTAATTTGCAGAGTTACCTGAAGTATATGCAGGAGATAAAAACAAAGCAACTAAAGGCCAACCTTTTAACCTCAAATGCAAGTAAGTATTTGTAATCTGTATGTATATTGACCTAATAGTTTAAGGCTCTTATTTGTCCACCTGATTTCTTTAAGCACCGCTATGAACAGTTTGGGGGCCAGGGGTCCCTTTTCTATTGTTATCTCATATCCTTTGTTTTCCAGTCTTATCTTGCTTGTACTTTGCGAGTGGATATTTTTTTAAGACGTCTATGTATGTTTTGTTTACTCCACAAAGGGTAAGAGCTTTACAGATCGAATTGTGACTAATACAGTCAAATGCTTTTGAGTAGTCAATATAGGCAATAAAGAGCGGGTGATTATATTCTATGTACTTTTCCAATATTTGGGCCAGTGTGTGTTAATCATATCAAAAGCCTGCTTGCTAAATTGTTTGTTTATTGTCTAGATTTATTGATATTCTGCTTAAAACAATGGAAGTGAACAGATTGTTTTTCATCTGGTTCGGTCACTTCAGAACTCTTTAGGAAGCATAAAGTTACCCTCAAAAGAATACTGTGAAAACTGCCTGTCAGAATTTTTTGATCAAAAATTTTAATTGTTTTTTAACAATGGGACCATGGCACCTACCCACAAGATGGCAAAAAGTCATCGATCAAAATGGCACATACATATTATAAATAAATAAAAAATATACCTAAAACAGTTTTTTTTCTTTGTATTAAAAATACGAAAATACTTTTGCCCCGACCTTATGAATAGTAAATAAAAATAAATAAAATATTTTTTTTTATTTTTAGGACGCTTAAAGGTGTGCCAAAACCAACAATATCTTGGCAGTTTAAATCTAACGCTACGTCCACATTCGAGCCTCTGCCGGGATTTAAAGAAGTGTTGCGTATACCGAATGTCGGTGTGCATCATGCGGGTATCTACAAGTGCGTCGCACATAATGTTGTAGGTGACGGCGAGCACATCACTACACTCACTGTTCAAGGTAGTTACGTGTTTAACTCATTTCCGTCCAAATTACTGTTGAATCTGATTGAATCAAAGTGAAACGAGAAAGGATTCAGTAGAGGGTATATAGTTTCAGCTCATATCGGTACACTGCTGAAGTAAATACTTTCTAACAGAATCCTTGATTACTGACTTAATTGTACCGAATAGAAGTATTGTCATTTGTAATGTCAAATAACCTCCCACTCATGGCTTCTTTACATTACACTAAACAATTTTGTAATATTAGTTTTGAAATATATTTAAAAAATGAACCCTTAACCACCTATTACCTATTTAAGTATCCTCTGCTGAATTTGACCACAGCGTTTTGTTACACTTTGTATACTAATATCACTATCGCATTAATTTCTTTCTTTGTGTTTGTCTCCAGTTCCACCAAAGATCATCTTAAGTCATTCAGTCTACGAAGGTGTAGAAGCTAGAGACCGAGTACTGAAGATCCCTTGCAGAGCGACCGGTGTTCCTAAGCCAACTATCACATGGAAAGTGAAAGGCGAAATCATCTCTTTAAGTAAGATATAAATAAAATTTGCTTACTGCAAAACTACGTGCCCTGCACGTAGTGTGGTTGCTCAAAATTTTGCCTTCATTGCATTGTCAAACTGTTGTTAAATCCTTGCCTTTAGCTACATAAAATTATTATTTTCAAACCAGGGTCCTAACTTACGTTCTTTTTTTCCATTTTCGCAGCAAGCCCGTGCGAACTGGTCAATGATGTTCTCCGCACAGAGAGCTGCGCTTAGAAATGGATCATAACGCATGCGTTGATGTATTTCTAAGCACAGCTCTCTATTTACCATTATGACAAGATTTTGACAGTTCGCACGGGCTTGCCGCGAAAACGGAAAAAAGAAACCAGTTCATATCTTGAATTGTTCTGTTACTTTTTTGCTGTAACCTATTTTAGATACAAAGTATGCTATAGAAGATGGAATCCTGATAATTAGAGAACCGAAGGTAGAAGATAGTGATACATATACATGTGAGGCGCAGAACAAAGTAGATACTGTCCGCGCTACGTTCCGAGCAAACATTAATCGTGAGTATCTATTACAAGTACTTTCGAGTGTCACAATTTATAATATGGCTAATCTATATTTGTTATTTGCAGAGCTTCCTCAATTATTTGGAGTAAATGAAAAGATAGCAATCAAAAGTCAACCCGTTAAAATCGAGTGCAGGTATTTGTAATGACTATAAAATTAAATATGCTGTAAGTTGCCGTATTTCATGCCATTGTCAGAATCCCTGACGCATTCCCCAGTATTCCTGATGCACATCTCAATCGCCCAAGAAAGGCATACGACTTGCCCTCACCAAACACCTACTATTATGTAGGTACTAAGGATAATAATCTCAAAGGGCGCCCATTATTGCTACTGATTAGGTTAATTATAATTAATAACTAAAAAAGTTCTGTGTTTGTCTACTTTACTTTTGTTAGAAGTGGTCTATCTTAATTCTTTAGTTAGATTTCCAGGCAAGTTAGGATAGGTTTAATTCTAATCATCGCAACCTAACTTACCTGGAATTCTACACGTCGTTCGTCAGGACGTCTGATTGTTGAGCAATAGGTTGCTATTTTTTCAGGATTACACCATCCAAGTTTGCCTGAGTGTATAACGATTATTTTATATACATTTTTAGAGTAATCAAAGGTGTGCCAGAACCAACATTATCTTGGCAATTTAAGCCTAAAGGTGCGTCGACGTTTGAGCCTCTGTCTATATATAACAACGTGTTGCATATACCGCGTGTCGGTGTGCAAAATGCGGGTAGCTATAAGTGCGTCGCACATAATATTGTAGGTGAAGTCGAGCTCATCACTACACTCACTGTTCATGGTAAGTTTGTAGTGTCTGTCTCAATGATTGTAATACCTAATTATATCTTCATCTTTTGGATTTACTTGCTGTTCTTAATCAATTTGTTTGTTTCTAGTTCCACCAAACATCATCTCAAACTCTTCAGTCTACGAAGGTGTAGAAACGAGAGACCAAGTATTGAAGATTCCTTGCAAAGCGACTGGCATCCCTCAACCAAATATCACATGGAAAGTAAAAGGAGCAAGTCTAACTTCAAGTGAGGACCTAAAGAAACCATTTATTAGAAACCTTTATAAGCGAGATCCATAAATTTTTAACCTTATTGCTACTACTATGTTATAATGTTTTTATTAGTCTTGTTTTTTAATTCATGAGTATTCGTTTTTCTTGTAGGTACTCTAGTTTTTTTATTTAATGTTTTAAAATTTTAATTGCCTTTAGGTACCTACACATATTTTTTGCATATTCTAATTGGTAGAATACATTGAAATAAGATACTTAATTTATGACCACTATTCTAATCACATGTTCATGCAAATAAATAATTTGATTTAATTGACTTGATTTATTACATTATTTTGATTTATTGCCTTTACATGAAGTTGTCAATTTGAAACCATGTTTATTACGAAACTATTGAAAATAGTTGGAAAATTATGAGCTTAGTTCATTTTGAAATAGGACATCTATGGTGCAATTATAACACTACTCACGGGGTATTTAATATATTTTTATTCATTAGAGCGTCTCTGTATTTACGTACTGTTTACATACTATTTAGATTATATTTATGCATCGATATAATATATTGTAGTATTATGTACTATGGTCAGTTTTGTTTGGAACAAAAAAGTTCAGTAGGTGCATTATATTAAAATATTTAAAAATATAAAAAGTAAATATATATATATATATAGATACCTTTCAGAAAAACATAATAGATAGTCATGTGACTTAATTTGCTATCACTTATTTTAGATATAAAGTTTTCGATAGAGGACGGAACTCTGGTAATTAGAGAACCGAAGGTAACGGATAGTGATACGTATATATGTGAGGCGAAAAATGACGCAGATACTGCCAGCGCTACGTTTCGAGCTGATATCCATCGTGAGTAGTAATTTAAAGTGTTTACCAGTAGTATTAAATGAGTAATAATAACAGACCTGCCTAATCTACAATTGTAATTTGTAGAGTTGCCTGAAGTATCTGCAGAAGATGAAATAATAGTAACCAAAGGTTTACCTGTTAACCTCGAGTGCCAGTAAGTATGTGTAATCTATCTATACTTATAATAAATCTGTAGAGAGGTCAATTCTGTACATGAAATATATTTCCAAAATAACTATCAGGGGGTGATTAGGGATCGATACTGATGCCAAAAATGCAATCAGTAAAATTTTTGTCTGTCTGTCTGTATGTCTGTATAACCGTTATAGAAATAAAAACTACTCGACGGATTTTAACGAAACTTGGTACAATTATTTTTCATACTCCTGAGTAGGTTATAGTATACTTTTCATCACGCTACAATCAATAGGAGCAGAGCAGTGAAGGAAAACGGGAGAAGTTACTCCATTTTTTAAGCTTTCGTCGCGTGTGCAACCGTAATGGTTAAAGCTACACAGAAATCAAGTATGACGGAAATGTTCTCCTTAAAATTATATAAAAAATATCCCACGACAGCATATGTCTATCTTTTATGGTTGACTCACAATATCACGTGTAACTCCCGATAGCTTAGTAGTTCGAAGCTTTCTGATTATATTTGTCTACTCTTACGTTTATAACACTCTCAGTCAACCCTAATTAAAAAAGTTAACATAATTAACTATTCCATAAAAAATACTAATAGAAATCGGTATAGAAACACCAAAGTTATACATGAAATACGCTAATAATAAGCCATCGCGCGTGAATACTGAATCATGCTATCTATCTATATCTATACATATTTTATGTCTGTACATGGCCGAACATAGTGAAAAAAAATTTGGGAAATGTTCGAAAAGAGTATCATTCCTACATACACACATTCCTACATTTTTAGAAATGTCTGTCTGTTTGTCTGTTTGTTTGAACACGCATCACGCAATATCTATTGGACAGATTCGGTTGAAATTTTGTATGTGTAGTCTGGAACTGTGTGTCTTAACATGTAGGCCATAATTTATCACGCTATTTCCCATAGGAGCTAAGCAATGACGGATAATGTCTGTAGCTATTTAACGTTATAAAACAATAACTATTTGACGGATCTTCATGAAAATTTGCAGTTTAATTGTAAATACTATAGGTCATTACTTGCACTATAAATCATTATGCTATCGTCTATGGGGAGTGAGCAGCAACGTATGTTTTGTCGAACCATTATGGTTTTTCACAATTTTTTCCACAATAAGACATTATTTACAATTGTAACCCATGGAAACAATAACTTCACGCTAAAACTATTAGGAGCTAAACACAACATTTTCAATTTTCTTAAGATCAGCTATTTTAACCGTGTTTGCATCAGCTGAGGTGGTCTATTGGCACAAGTAGCGGTATTAAACGAGCGAGGTCGGAGGATCGACTCCCTAATTGCGAGTCTCTTTTTGTGTTGTGTTAAAATTATTTTTATTCTTTTTTTTAAGTATTTTTCTAAATGTATACTTATTTATACAAGCTTTTATTTTCGACTTTAACATGTTTACTTTGTTTAACAAATTTTCATATTAATAATCACTTCCAATAGGCACCTTTATCATTGTTTTGCATGAATAGTGATTATGATATTAATGTAGAAATGAAAAACAATATTACATTACAAATAAACAGTAATTACTTGATATTTTCTAGAATTTATAAATGTTAATTGCTTAAAAAAATGAAAGATTAAGTCCGCGTTACATCAAAATAAAACACGTGGCGCCATCTGTGATTCGATTTCTTCTGAGTGCCAAAATTGCTTACCTACAAATTTTAATAAACTTTCGCGATTTGTACACATTATGAAAATATTAGTATTACGGATCTTGATCGCGTGAATAATTTAAGGTTAAATACCTTGCTTACCTACGTTTAATATGCATGATAGTTTAATATAAAATCATCAAGTATAAAAATAAACTTATCCAGTTTTGAAAATAGATGGCGTTTAAATACAAATTAAAAAGAATCAGGAAAATTGATTTAAAAAAAAAACTGAAATTCTTACGTAGAGGGATATGAATATATGATGATCTTAATTTGCGACAGGTTGACACACCTATTTTTAAATTCACCAATGTAGACATTATAAAATAATATTTTAATCTTCTAAAGTGAGTGAAAAAAAATATTGAAATAAGTTTAGAAATAGTATTTAAACACAAAAAAGATATCTGAGTATATCTTTTAGAAACGTTTGAATGTTGTTTGTTTGTTTAAACACGCATCACAGTACCGCGGCAATGTTTTAAAACTATTTTGCCCCCGCAAAATAGTTTTAAAACATTGCATTCCCGCGGTACAAACACGGACACAAAGTAGGTGTATTTTAGACTCGGAAAAGATCACTCGGGCAGGACATAACCTGCGATCATAGGGAATCTGTGAGAGTTTTTTCCATCATACCTTTATTATCTATGTATAAATTATCTTGAAGGAGCGGCTAGGTACCTCCGATTAAAAGGTCCGATTTAAAAGTGTCGGAGCCGAAGTTGGAGTCGGAGGTTTAAAATCAATCGGAATTCTCGACCTATCGGAGTCAGAATCGAAGCTCCTTAACTCAAAATTTCGCACGAGTAATTGGGCGGTTTCGAGCTTCATTTGACTCGAAACCGCCCCAGTACTCGCGTGGTGGGGGAATTTTTCAATATTAATAGTATTTGATGTGATGCAAATCACTTTTTTGTCGAGGTGTGGTCGTGGGAATTTTAATAATTTGTCTTCTAACCGTCTGGCGCCATAAACTTTGTCGCCCTTCATTTTGCTGCACTGGGCATTTGCTTGGCTTACCCTGCCATATGTTGGGCCCTGATTAAAGCTAGGCCCAAATATCCATAGATGCCACAGAGCATTGTGGAGCATGTTTACAATATGTTTTACACAGAAGTTGAATTGTAATATAAACTACCTTAATATAAACCCAACTTCCACGCGAACGAAGTCGCGGGCACAGCCAGTGGGTAAATAAAATCAAACAAGTAACTTAAACGTAAATAATGATTTGGTTTTGACTTGAGTGTTAATGTCGGTCGCCGATTTCAATTAGGTTTCTAACTTATAATTTTTATCTTTATTCTGACTATTAATTCATACCTATGCTATTTGACAACTTATGTACGCAAATGTAGATAGTAATTATTGATTAGTTGGAAGCTTATTCCATAAGTCTTTGTTTAACTTGATCAAATCAGTAAGTATTGAAACTTCAAACAAATTTTCTCACCAATCACTATTAAAATTTGAAACTTGTAAGCTGATTTCTGGACAAGAGAGTGACATTTATTTCAGATTTATGCTATCCAAAGTTTGAGAATGAAAAAATATTAATTTATATTGATTTTTAGAGCTATCAAAGGCGTACCAAAACCAACTACATCTTGGGAATTTAAACGGAACGGTGCCTCGGCATATAAGCCTTTGCAGGTATATAACAACGTGTTACAAATACAGAGTGTCGGTGTGCAGCATGCGGGTAGCTACAAATGCGTTGCACATAACGTTGTTGGTGACGGGGAGCACATCACTACACTCATTGTTCAGAGTAAGACTGTAGCGTCTGTCTTTGTGATTTTTATAATTATATCTTCAACAAGTTGTGTACTTACTTGCTGATCAATTTTTGCTTCCAGTTCCACCAACTATCACCACAAGCCCTTCAGTTTATGAAGCTATAGAAACGAGAGACCGAGTATTGAACATCCCCTGCAAAGTGACCGGTGTTCCTAAACCAATTATCACATGGAAAGTAAAAGGCGCTATCATCAATTCAAGTAAGATCCAAACAGAAATATTTTTCTATATCTGCAATACTTTGCTCGTACTGGTTCAAAGTACGTGCAAAGTATTGAAGAAACCTATTCAAAGACCTAGTCATCGAATCTTTCCAACGAGATGTGCTAACCCTGTGGTGGGAAGTAAAGCTACTGCCGGTAGTACCAGATACCAGCACAAATTTAATAGGGTACTGAGAATGACAACATCCAGCCTTATTGCTAATGTTATACAACAGTGACGCTAGTGAGAAAAGGGGAAGAATTATCAAGATAGAAAGATCAAGAAGGGAATAATGAAGAATGGTCTTCTTTTCCTATAGGTACCTATTAGCTACTATCTATCAGCTTTTCAGCTAATAAACCAGATACTGAGACGTGAGGTCGCTAGTACTCGGGTGCGTAGCAGGATCTATTTCTTTACGATGGTGAGGAATCGAAAGGCTTGTTTCCCTGTTACTAATTGGTTTATTACCACAATTCATAAAATAATTACATTCCAAGACTTTTTGACCGTTCGCCTTGACTCTTCCTCCAATTCTCCTTTATTGTTTTCTTATTTTCTTATCCGTCGCTATTTCAAACTTTTTGTAACGTCGAGACAAATAGCTAACAATAATGAGACTTCATGCTCAAGGCAGTTCGAATCTACGACCCATCTACTACAATAACTTTCGGAAAAACAGTAACTTGGATAGTACCATATACAAGTGATGAATTGTTCTGTAACTTAATCTACTATGATTTGTTTTAGACACAAAGTATGCGATAGAAGAGGGAACCCTTATAATTAAAGAACCGAAAGTGGCGGATAGTGGGTCATATACGTGTGAGGCGAAGAACGTCGTTGATACTACCCGCGCTACTTTCCTAGCAAATATTCGGCGTGAGTAGCAATTACAAGTACTAGTGTTAAATTCACACTACTAACAGATAACTACATCATGTACCATATCGTGTAATCGACATTTGAAATTTTCAGAGTTGCCTGAATTATTTGGTGATAATGAACAGATAGCAATCAAAGGTCAACCCGTTACCCTTGAGTGCAAGTAAGTAAATATGCAAAAATAAAGAAGTTATTTGAAGGTAACAGTTAGAGTACGTTAAAACCCCTGATGTACATCATTTCCACATTCCTGGGAAAAATGATGCGGAGAGTGTGATACCTGCCTCATTACAAAAGCCCGCTTTGTAAGTAGATACCTAACCTATACGAGCGCCCATAGAAGCGCACTTAGTGGCAATGTACAAGCATTACTGCGTAGATTGAAGACTGAAGAAGGGTGAAGTTAGGCTTGACCAGAGGACGACAGACTGCTAAGGAGTTGCTCTTAAGTTTAAACCATCCAACGGTATAACGAGATTTTAATAATATATGTTTTTAATTTTAGAGCGTTTAAAGGCGTACCAGAACCAACATTTTCCTGGCAATTTAAAAGTAATGCTGTCTCCACATTTGAGCCTTTGGCGATAAGTGACAATGTGTTACGTATACCAAACGTCGGTGTGCAGCATACGGGTAGCTACAAATGCGTCGCACATAACGTTGTAGGTGACGGGGAGCACATCACTACACTCAAAGTTTTTGGTAAGATTTTTGTAGCATCTGTCTCAGTGATTGTTATAACTTTGTCTTATTGAAGTTGCGTCCTTGCTATTGTTAATTAATGTGTTTGTTTCTAGTTCCACCAAACATCATATTAAGCCCTTACGTATATGAAGCCGTAGAAACTAAAGATCGAGTATTGACCATCCCTTGCAAAGTGACCGGTGTCCCTAAGCCAATTATCAAATGGAAAGTTAAAGGAGCAATCATCACTTCGAGTAAGATCCAAACAGAAATCATTAACTAACAACCAGCAGAAGCCAGATTCACTAGAACTTGACTAGAACTTTGCATTTTTCATCGTTTCGAGAATATAGTGATTGGGGTTGTTCTGTGACTTAATGTTCTATCATTTATTTTAGATACAAAGTTTTCGATACAGGACGGAAACCTGGTAATTAAAGACCCGAAAGTGACGGACAGCGAAACGTATACTTGTGAGGCGAAAAACGCTGTAGATACTGTCCGCGCTACGTTCCGAGCAGACATTAATCGTGAGTTATAATTATGACTAGTGTTCATGTGACATTCGCAAATTCTAACAACAAACTGTTTTAGGATTCTAATCTACATATTTTGTAATTTGCAGAGTTGCCAGAATTATCTGGAGAAATTGAAACGATAGCAATCAAAGGTCTACCCATTAACATATTGTGCAAGTAAGTAATTGTAATTCCTCTGTTTGCCTTATCCGTCGATTATAATATATTTATTTTTATTTTATTTTATAGAGTGCTCAAAGGTGTACCAAATCCAAAGATTTCATGGCAATTCAAATCTAATAATGCCTTAGCATTTGAGGTTTTGCCGGAACACAGGAACGTATTGCGTATACCACATGTCGGTGTGCAACATGCGGGTAGCTACAAGTGCGTCGCACATAACGTTGTAGGTGACGGGGAGCACATCACTACACTCACTGTTCACGGTAAGATTGTAGCGACTGTCTCAGTGATTGTTATAATTAGGTATGCCTTCAGCAACTCGTGTGCTGATCAATAATTATGTTTGTTTCTAGTTCCACCAATTATCATTTCCATCCCTTCAGTCTACGAAGGTGTCGAAAATAGAGACCGAGTACTGAAGATCCCTTGCCAAGCGACCAGCAATTCTAACCAAACTATCACATGGAAAGTAAAAGGCGCAATCATCTCTCCAAGTAAGATTCAAACAGAAATAATTTAAATGAACCTACTACTGTAGGTTTACTTTATGTAGAATTGTCTAATGTTCTGCCAGGTCCAACATTAACCTTATAACTGCGACTCGTATCACTAGAAATTGTTATTATGAGGCATTCATTGCTATTTGCGAGTGAATTTTCAACTTACTATAACTTAATTTCCAATATCTCTACAACCCATAACCATAATTATTATTCAAGCATAGTATGTATGTAGTATTATAATTATTTATCTTTAAAATACTCTGTGGCAAGCATCAATATTAATAGTTGCGCTATGTTGTTGAGTGCGTATGGCCGTGTGGCCTTGTAGCTGTCTCCCTCTTACCCGCTCAGCTAATTTACCTAAAGTTGTTATTCTGCGAAATGGCTCTCAAGTGTTTGCCTTTGGATAAGGTTTTATTTTCTTCAATTGGGCGTCTGTAGACATTACCATTGTTAAGCAAAGGCCTCCCCCAATCGTTGCCACTCCTGACGATCCTGGAAGTTAAAATTTAGTTTTTTTTGTATTAACATTCCTATAGCATAATATACTACAACATATTTTAGATACAAAGTTTTCAATAGAGGAGGGAACCCTGGTAATCAAAGAACCGAAAGTGGCGGATAGTGAGGTATATATTTGTGAGGCGAGAAATGACGCTGGTTCTGTTAACGCTACGTTCCGAGTAGACATTCATCGTGAGTAGTAATTTGAAGTACTTACCAACAGTATCTATTACATCTGCAATTCAAACAAAGAACTGTAGCTTAAGTGTAATTGCAGAGTTGCCTGAAGCATCTGGGGTTAATGAAAAGACAGCAATTAAAGATCAATCCGTTAACCTTGAGTGCAGGTAAGTATCTGTAAAACTAAAATTAAGCAAGTTACCTACTTTAGAGTTGCCTGCACTAAAAGACTGTAGTTACTTTAGGTATCAAAGTAGGTACTTATTAGCTCGAGACTAAGGCTAGGTTTGACCACGAGCAGCCCAGTTGCATGACAGATGAATATTAATTTGAATGCTCTCGTAGGGATTAGCTCGACCTGGGAATTCCTATAAGAGCATTAATGATCACAATCTTTTTATGAATATTGTATATGGAAATATTAAAAATCAATAACAGTTCAACTATACCTAATTAAATCATAGCAGTGTCCAACCGAACGACATATTATTCTTGTGCACTCTAAATGAATTCACTAAGACTGTGTACTGCGTCATTTGTTGTACTTAGATTTGAAATAAGTTGTTTTTAATCTTAAAATTGTAATTTTGTTTTATATAGGTACATAACACTCCCTTGTTTTAGAAACCTATCCTGTAACAATAGTTATGTAAAATCACAACAAATGAATTTAAACTATTCGACGTCATTTCTTGATCAATGACGACTACGTCTTAGATGGCGTTTTAAAGCTACTTGATTTATTTAGATTTCACTTAGGTATTTTTTATTTTTATTTAATTAATGAAAAATAAATAGCAATGTGAGTTTTTAGTCCCACATTACTAGCAATACTGTTAACCCCTCCAGCTAAGCTCAATGGCTTGTGTTAGGAGGTTCACGTCGGTAGTAACCTCACGATTGCGAGACCGATGCCATAGCCATTAGGCTACCGCCGCTTTATTATTACTTCGATTTAAACAGAAACGTAATTGTTTTGATATTTCAGGTGATACTGTTTGTCGTTATAGGTTTATAAATATTTTATTCTCTCTAGGGCTCCCAAAGGTGTACCAAAACCAACGATAACTTGGCAATTTAAACCTATTGCTGCTTCAACATTTGAGCTCGTGTCGGGATTTAACGACGTGTTACGTATACCGAGTGTCGGTGTGCAGCACTCAGGTAGCTACAAGTGCGTCGCACATAACGTTGTAGGTGACTCTGAACATATCACTACACTCACGGTTCACGGTAAGATTGCAGGGTTTGTCACAGTGATTGTAATAATTATGTCTTTAATAAGTTGTGTGTTGATCAATTATGTTCGGTTTTAGTTCCACCAACTATTCTCTCACACCCTTCATTCTATGAAGCTGTAGAAACGAGAGACCGATTACTGAAAATACCTTGCCAAGTAACCGGCTTCCCTAAGCCAGTTATCACATGGAAAGTAAAAGGCGCCATCATCATTACAAGTAATATTATGACGTTTTGTTCAATATTTTCCATTACATGAAAATATTTTTTTCAAATTTTGTCATCTATTTTAGATAATACAAAGTTTGCAATAGAGGATGGAACTCTGGTAATTAAAGAACCAAAGGTAGCGGATAGTGATACATACACCTGTGAGGCCCAAAACGACGCTGATACTGCACGCGCTACGTTCCGCGCTATCATTCGTCGTGAGTAGCAATTATGAGTAAAAGAGTGACATTTGTTATGCTAGTAGCAAATTGTACCTTATGCCTCTAGATTCTTATCTGTAATATCTAGATTTATAATTTGCAGAGTTGCCTGAAGTATATGCAGATGACACAAAGATAGCAATCAAAGGTCAACCTATTAATCTTAAGTGCGAGTAAGTATTTTGTATTAAGAATAACTAAAAGTGTCTGGAGAGGTGTTATAGCAGGTGAGACGTAGAACATTGACCTTCATCCATCTGATAACCAGGTGAGGTTGTACGGCAGTCAGTGCGTAACTATCATCCTCACGCGAAGGCGCTCGTGTAGAATCTTGTGAACGCTTCCCGAACCAATCTGCAGAGTATGCTAGATTCAATATTAAAAAGATAATTGAAGAAAACAGGCGAATTACATACGAAGGAATTCTTAGTATGTAATTCGCCTGTTTTCTTGATTTTTTTTTTTTACTACCAGCACACTTTCTTCCGTAACAGACGTCGTAGGCCACTCCTTCGGTCATCCGCCACTCCATCGTTGGCTCTCGAAAAAATGTAGAGGGAAGTTCTAAATTCGAACAGTGGTATTTTTACTTTAAAAAAAACCCGATTTTTTAAAATAATTACATGTCAAGTGCCTGATGCATAAAAACTTTTGTCGCAAAATTTTCTGAGTCAGCTAGAAGCTTAGCAGTAACGGATAACGTCTGTAGCTATTTTTTGTTATAAAAAAAATATTACTGTTACATTGACTTCGATTTGTAAATTGACTTCTTCCTTTTTTAATTGTTGATACTTTGGTTATCAAATGTTTAAATTAATTAATCACGTTCAATAGGTACCTAGATAGTAGTATGCTCTGCTGAAAGTGATAAATCGTGATTATATTAAAATTTCAAATCTATTTTAGTATCAAATCTATTCAGTAATAAAACTATAGTAATTTAAGTGTTATTTGAATGTAAAACATGTACCGCCATCTATCGAATCAACTTATTCACCATAAATAAATAATTACGTATTTGTGCGTATACCTATATAGCCTATAATTATTAATATTATCTATAAATGCGTATACTAATATTAATAAGCTGAAGAGTTTGTTTGTTTGTTTGAACGCGGTAATCTCAAGAATTACTGGTCCGAATTCAAAAATTATTTTTATAACGCTACGACCAATGGAAGCAGAGCAAAAATGAAAAATGTTGTAAAAACAGAAAAATTGACGCATACGAATTTAATTAAACTTCTTGCATATAATATTGAAAACCATCAAGTATGATGTAAACTTCACTGGTTTCGAAAGTAGATGGCGTTGTATTGAAACGAAGCAGATGTATTGATAAAAAAAACAATTCATCTGAAATTCCAAGAGTAATCTGCGACAGGTTGACATGCCAATTTTTAAAGATGAATGTCGATTTTCAGCGTCTTCGACTTAGACCATTATTTTTAGCGTTTGATAAACTCAAAAAAGTAAGATTGCAGGGTGCAGTCATCGTCTATTAAATTAATAATTATAGGCTATATAGGTAAAAAATAATTATAGGATACATGCATGGGGTAACTACAGTAGGTATTTATTGTTAGGTACTAGATATTAATACATATCCAAACGTTTATCTTCTTTATTAAAAAATAATTAATTATCTACCTAATACATTTAAATACTTTTTTATTACAGCTAAGTACGTTGCTAATCTTCTTCTAATCTTAGATCTATCTCTCTCTCTTCTAATCTTAGATAAAATTAGGTAAACATGGTAAAACATTTTAATATAAGAGTAGGTAGGAACTGCAATTCGGTACTTTTCACAAAAACATTTCCATTCCCGCAAAAACACACGCCTAATCGCATATATTTATAATCTGAAACTAAATAAGCCAGCTCAACTTATTGAATAAAGGCTTGAGAAGAGAAGATTGTCATGTTTTATTAAAGATTTATACAGTAATATTGCTTATTTACTTTATAATTTTTAGAACGATCAAAGGGGTGCCAGAACCAACTATATCTTGGCAATTTAAGCCCAATGCTTCATGGATATTTGAGCCTTTGTCGGTGAGCAGCAACGTGTTGCGTATATCAAATGCCGATGTGCGGCATACGGGGAGCTACAAGTGTATTGCACATAACATTGTAGGTGATGTAGAACATATCACTACTCTCACTGTCTTTGGTAAGATTGAAGTGTCTGTCTCAGTAAGTTGTGTACTTGTTTACTGTTGTTGATGTGTATTTGTTTCCAGTTCCACCAACCATCATCTCAAGCTCTTATGTGTATGATGCTGTTGAAAAGAGAGACCGAGTATTAAAGATCCCTTGCAAAACGACCGGCATTCCTAAGCCAATTATCACTTGGAAAGTAAAAGGCGCAGTCATCTTTTCAAGTAAGATTCAAACAGAAAGTGTAGTCTTAAGATTAGAAATAAAGATCACTGACTCAGTGGCGACCGAGTAGATCGAGATATATGCGAGGTTTAGCAACGTTACCACTGTCGGTCTATAGACGGGTGACCGTTTTCGAAAGTTGTCATGCCCTCCGTGCCTCGGAGAACACTTTAAGCCGTCGGTCCTACGCCTAATCTCTCTCCGGTCGTGTTGAATCCGTCCCATTGGACTATGCGAGTGAGGAAATAGAGAGTGCACTTGTGTCTGCGCACACACTTGCGTACTATAATATCTCCTAGCTGGCTAGTCTTTGATGAGATTGGCCACCGTAACCGAAATCGGTTAGGAGACTATTATTATTATTATAATTAAAGAACATTTTTAACTTTACTGTCATGTATTTTAGGGAAAAAGTTTTTAATTAAGAATGGAAATTTAGTAATTAAAGAGCCAGAGGTAACAGACAGTCAGATTTACACATGTGAGGCTCATAATGGCGCCGGCTCAACTCATGCAACGTTCCAAGTGAATATTCTTCGTGAGTAATATTTTGTTAAACTTATGGTAGTTATTGTATGCAGCACTAAAAGGAAACAGTAAAATGATTACATTTGAATAATTTTAGAAGCACCTGAGGTATCGGGACATTCTGTGAAGACCGCAAGAAGAGGTCATTTCGCTAACATTGAGTGCAAGTAAGTATTTTTAGGCACAACACAAGGAGACACTGACTGACTTTACAAAACTGTTTGTCGTTTATCTTAATTCTTATCAATTGTTCGTACTGCAAGTACATACCTATCTAATATTTCATATCCCGTTTGTTTTTTAGAGTGATCAAGGGAGTACCAAAGCCAACAATAACTTGGCAATTCCAAGCTAAATTAGCTTCAACGTTTGTACCAATACACAAGACCGGCGGTGTAATAAATATATTGACAGTTGGTGAGGCACACGCGGGCAGATACAAGTGTATCGCAAGTAATCATTTGGGCCACGATGAACATCTAACTCAGTTTATTGTAGAATGTAAGAACTTTAACTATAGATTTTGCACCCAGTATGATGGGCACATAACAACCCTTGACTTTGACCACACCATTCTGTTCTACGATGTATATTTTACTTTTTTTGTATTATAATTTGACTTTTTGCGAATTGTCATTTGTAAGAGGCCCGATATTTTTTAAGTCAGTTTAAACATAGGTATAATTCCCTGCCACTTCTTGTACAAAGAAAAGAGCAGCGTTCTGGCCACGTGAAACACTGATGAGCCGATTAATAAGCTAAAAGATATGAGTCCTCGAACCGTAGACTTTCTATTATTAGGTTTGAAGATAATCATTAATATTTTTAAAAAAACATGTTCTCAGTTACACCGGCTATCATTTCTAATAGTTCAACAATTTACGGCATTGAAGGAGATGCATTTCTTAAAATTCCCTGCAATACAATAGGAGTTCCTAAGCCTGTTGTTACTTGGAAAGTCGATGACGTCACCATCACCACACCTAGTAAGTTACATAATGTCCTTTTACTTCTTCATACTATAAGATAACTACAAGATAAGTAATTTATATATGTATACTAAAAGTATCTTTTTAACTCCAGTAGATGAATTATATATAACATCTTGAAATAATCCTAACTCTACAGGTTATCATGGTATTTGTACAAAAGTATTGAAAGAAAATACCATAAGCTTGGTAGCCTCGCTTACATAATTATATAATTAACCTTTCGTTTAGAAAAGGAACACATATATGAAAAAACACCAAGCCTATAACACTGATTCCGATTTTAGTAAAAGTTTTTGAGAAGGTTATGTGTAACAAATTTATGGTCAGTATGTAACATCCTAAAAAAGAAACAGTGTGGGTTTAAAAAACAAAGCTCAACTTCTCTAGTGTGTTTTTCTTTGCTTAAACAAATTACACAGTCACTCAATGACAAAGAACATATTGCCTGTGTATTCCTGGATATGACGCGTGCATTTGACTTTGTGTGTCATGATATGAAGCTAGTCTGAGCTATAAAGTTATGGATTACGAGGAACTGCTTACGATTGAATTGCCTCTGTCGCGCGGTGGGAGAGTGTCCGACTGCTACGCAAGAGGGTTCGATTTCCACACGGAACACCACTTTGTGTGATAAACAAATTGTTGTTCCGAGTCTGGGTGTACTTTGTGTCCGTGACTTGTATGTTTGTAAAGTCCCCCGCGACACAGGAGAGTCGTCTTTAAAAAAAAAGTTATCTCAAAAATAGAGTTCAGTGTGTTCAGATAACGAAAATTGACAAACATCACAAAAACACTACCAATCTTCATACATCCATAATAAATATGACGAACCACAGGGCAGTATTCTTACTCCACTCTTATTACTTCTATATATTAATGATGTCCCCGACGCAATCAACCGCAACTGCATATTGTTCGCTGATGACACAACGTTGGTAATTAAAAGTGAAAACATATAAACCCTAGAGAAAGAAGTTAATAAGACTATCAATCAAACTATAACCTGGCTAGAACAAAATAACCTAAAAATTAATATTGAAAAAACTAATGTTATCCAATTCCAAACATACAAGGCAGTCATACAAAATTTAACAATACGATACAAAGACGAACTTTTAAAAAATATAAATGAGTATGTATTTCTGGGTATAAATGTCGAAAAATGTTTTAATTGGAAACATTCAGAAAATGGTTGTTAAAATTGACAAATATCTTTTTGTACTTATAAGAATCAGAGAAATTGGAAGCATAAAGACTGCAATAATGACCTACCATGGATACGTATTCTCGATACTTCGTTATGGTATAATTATGTCGGGGAATTCGGTGGACGCAAGTAAGTTATTTATAGCGCAAGAGAAATGCATTAGGACAATTTCTGGGTGAAAATTCAATATTCTTCAAAAATTCAATAATCTTCGATTCGATATTATTCTTTTAATTTAGAAATTTGTATCCTTTTAAAAAAGAACCCTGACTTATTTCCAAGACTCGGAAATATGGCATATAGTCGAACTAGACATAAAAACAGACTTCAATCTCCAAGAGTAAAACCTAGAAATATGTAAAAGAAACTCATATCACATGTGCATTAAGATAAACAATCATCTTCCAGAAACTGTATCAAATCTACAACTCAATGTATTTCGCAGGGCTCTTTATGTATTATTACAAGAAAAAACGTATTATGACGTAGATAATAGTTTTTTTTTTTCATAATATAACTAATTTAATTTAAATTATTATTGTACCTAATTAATGTTTTAAATATTTGCACGCCACCATTTGCAGAATATGCTGTAACTGAACAATTTATTTGAAAACACCTGTAAATCACCATATTCTTGAAAATAAAGATTATTATTAATAATAACCAAAATTGACAATAGTAGGTCAACCCGATGTATCCTTTTGGGGTTTTAAGTCGAAAGCAGGGTCTTATAGCACAAATAAAGGTAAAATACCTAAAAATAAAAAAAGTTAAAAATTAAAGGGTGACCCCATAACATACATAGTTAACGCCAGTTATTTAAAAACTGCGAGACTCAATTCCTGAACTATTTATAATATGTACGTATAAATTTGTACGGAACCCTCGGCGGGCGAGTCTGATTCGCACTTCTCCTGTTTTATTTATATTGTAATCATCATTATAAGAATATTAGTAAACAAATACTATAATAGTATTAAATATGTGTACTTAACTTTTTAATGATTTATTTCAGACGAACGTTATGTCATAATCAACGGATCTTTGATAATAAGAGACCCAATGGAGAGCGATTCTAACCTCTACACTTGTGAAGCTGCGAACTACTTAGGTGCCGTTTATGATACATTAAAAGTTAATGTCAGCTGTAAGTAATATTATGATAATAATAACATAATATATAATATATTGGAACAACTCACACAACGTCATCTGATCCCAAACTAAGCAGAGCTTGTACTATGGTAATCAGACAACTGATAAACAAACTTATACAAATCAGACACAGAATAAACCATCGTGCATCACACATCACACAAAGTGTTGTCCTGGGTGGGGATTGAACCCACGACCTCCTTAACAGTCAGGGTCACTAACCACTAGACCAACAGGCCAGTAAAGGTAAAAAAAATTGAATCTCTAAATGCAAAAGCTGCACCACTGCTGCCAGTGAAAATCCCGCCAAAATCGGTCTATATTGAAATTTAACGATGAGATCTCGTTTGGAAAAACAGACACCAACTACAAAAATGTATTGTTTGGTGGACCTAAGTAACGTGTAAGCACACATACTCGTATCTACGCATTTAGTAAAACGCGGTTATTTTTACATTCCAGACAGGCACTTTGATTTCGTAAGTATTTATGTATACCAAGAAATCTCTAAGAATCTTCTCCTTTTTCTTTTAAACTTTTAATTGCTATTATTACTTTGGTTTGTTGCAGCGGAATTAGAAGATTTTGGAACCATCCATGAGATAAACGTATTGGAAGGTACAACTTTTGATCTAAAATGTGGCTTCGATGGTCGTTCTCAATCAGTCAGGTGGTACAAGGTAAGTGAATACGCTGACCCTTTATTCAACATGCGATTATATTGCACATAATCTTCCAAAATTCAAAATTGTATGTAAGCTGCCCTCATCTCAGTGTAGTAAAACAACAACTAGTTTTATCATTTCTCTTTGCCATCTACTAATACACTATACTATTCCAACTTACAACAAAGCAGGTTACTACGGTAGTACAGTAACCAAAAAAATATGTGAAAATTCTTAAAATTAAAAATTGTCACAGTAATATTAAAAAAAAACAAAATATCGCATTGCGCATCGCTTGAAAATATTCTAAGTTTGGGTTTACTTTGTGGCCTTGATAGTGTAAGTTTGTATAGTCCCCGCCACACAAAGACTGTTCCACAGTACGAGAGTATTCTTAAAATAAAGAAAAACATATATGAATATGAAAGTGCTTGAATATTTTTTTGGCCTTCATAGGGGCAAGTTTACACAGAAGTAGAAGGGAGATACTATCATTTTGAGAAAATCCCGTTATCGTTGGAAGGCAACTACACATGCCACGTGAGTGATATAAATGGTGCTCGCACAGAAACCACCGTCGTGATAGTTGGCTTTTTGCCCCAATTCGAAAACCACCAAGAAGAGCCCTTGGTGGATTGGTCAGGAACTGTCCTCGGCGATGAGTTGGACTGTAAATTTAGTGCTAAACCACCAGCCATTGTAAGTCTTATTCTATACCTATTTTTAAAAATATGTTCCGAAATAATGTTACAAGATTTTGTATTTTATGTTAAAGGTCGTATGGTCACTTAATGGTAAAGTATTGAGTATTCAGAACTCGTCGAATTTAGCTGTACCTGGTGACTGGGGACATTACACCTGTAACGTGAGCAACATTCACGGCGCGATCCAGAGGAGCTTCGATGTTATATCAACTCGTAAGCTGACTGTGTTAGATAATTTAAATAAACCTTTTTTTTTTAATACTTAGTGTTTATCTTTGACTTGTTTCAGAATGTCTCATACACCGAAAGCCTAAGAACGTGGACACTATGCCTCTTATATTGAGCCCAACATACACTTGGCCCGTGTTGGATAGCACCACTGATTTCTTGATAGTTGAACCTGACGACACAGTCATCTTCTCTTGTCCTGACTACGAGGACAAAATAAATTTCATACAAAATACGTTAAAAATGAATGAAATAACCGCGACATGTGTTAAACAAGACTTATTCAAAGTGAAGGACGTCTTGTACAGACTCTCAGATTTCCAATGTGCTCAACCGGTTCACTACGTGGTTTTGAACAAACACACGAAATGTTTAGGTACCTCCTCTAAAGTGATGCGAGTGGGTCACAAGGTGCACGGCTTCTTGGAAACTTACGAAGTATGCTTCGACGTAGCTATGAATATCGCTCTATACAGTCGCGCGGTGATGTCCAAGAGCAACCGTGGCGGCAGCAACTCATACAGTTGGCACAAGTACCCCGGACTCGGCTCGGCAAGCAGCGACACAGCGCAAACGTGCACCCACTCAACATCGTCGTGCTGTTACACCAAGACACAGTTAGTGAACGCTCGCGACGTCAGTGACGGTCCACCGCAGAAGAGCACTTTCATAGATCCCTTAAACGCAGTCACGCTCTGGCTCCCTTGTGACGTACCACACGAACAGGTAACCTGCCACCACACCAGCATATTTCTGACGTCCTTCGTTACTATTAACTTAACTTTATGTTGTTGTGTTTCAGTCGCCCTGGGCCAGTATCGAGGACTCGGTCCGGTCGCAGCTCGACTCGTACGATCAGTTCGTCGTTTGGTCAGGCACACATAAACTACAAAATATAAAAGGAAGCACTATATCGCGCTATCTATGGAAGGTAGGTCGCATTAAAAATAAAAAAAATAAAAAAAGTAACCACAATATTAATTATATGTCGTTAATCTTACTCACCAGGTTGTGAGGTTCGCCGCGGACGACACTCTAGCAATAATCTACGTGAACGGGCCGTCACTTTCGGTCACAGACATTCTGTGCAGGAACATATGCGCTGATAACAAGATAGTGCCGTGGATCCACGAACACGAGGACCACACCTA
This sequence comes from Herminia tarsipennalis, assembly GCA_945859575.2. Lineage (NCBI taxonomy): Eukaryota > Metazoa > Arthropoda > Insecta > Lepidoptera > Erebidae > Herminia > Herminia tarsipennalis. The sequence continues at coordinate 18,963,654 of OX243833.2, forward strand.
CTGCTGTCAAGTCGACGAGTTTCTTCGTGCTTTTGGGCTAAGTGCCACCACCATTGGAGGTATTGTTTTAAATCAATTTAATACATTGTAGTATTAGCTAAGATGTATGAATAGAGAATATCGTTTTATCTTTAGGGTATTTGAAGTTAAATATTTACAATTTACTTACAAAAAACACAATTTTTAAAAAAAAAAATCAGATATAACCAGTTTAAGCATCGAAGAATCTTACCCATCGATGGGGACCGGTATGACCGGCAATGCAATAATCATAGCCATAAAACATGATTAATGCTGCCAGCTCTGCGCTAAGAAAAAAACAGCCCATGTCACGAAAAGCATGATAAGGCGCTTAGAGATTTCTCTGAACAGAGGCAAAGGACTCGCGATCACGGGTTCGAATGCTAACACATCGAGTTTGACTGGAGGGGTTAACAGGGTTGCTAGTAATGTGGGACCCGCAATCCCACAGTGCTTACGCAACAAAGGGTTACACAACATAAGATCTAAACTATGAAAAATGTATTTATGACATTTTTTTTCATTTCTCAATGCTATTTGCTGTAAAATGCCTGGGACATTTTCGATAGCATTTAAGTCGGACGATGCATGTCTCAGAGGGTAGTCGATACCAGTATCTAGAATTCCAAAGTGGGACTCGTCAGTGTATAATACCCATCTTCATTGTTGATTATTTATAAACAGTCTTTTGTTGGTGAAACGGCCAAAATATGTATTCATTAACTAGCAGATACGGCAGCAAGTGAACTGCCACCATGCTTGGGAAATTGTTAAAAGCGCTAGGGTGTCGACGCAGATTACATCTCACACCAAAGGTCTTTCCATCCTCCAAGACAGCAAAGACATATCGTCTAGTCTCTTGTGATCGCTTTACGCAAACCAAGCGCACTGATAAGGGCCCAACGATTATATTATTAATGTTGACGTGTCGCGATATGCGACCTGCGCTTCTACTGCCTATGTTGGGCGATAGAAGAACATGGACAGTAGGCAGATGTCTGATCCCCATTCCCTTCTCGTTCCGCTCCGCAGGATTTTACGAGTGGTAGGTACGTTGTAGCCATAGGCCGTCTTGGTCGGTACCTCAGCAGTGTCAGTTATTCTTCCGTGAAATAGTAATGTTAACGCGTTACGGAATTTCAGTTAAAGGGTGTTGTAGCATGTGTAATTACTGGGCAAATGAAATTTTACGAACTAAAGGAGGAGTGCAGTGCAGTGACATTCAGATCTTTGACAAACAAGGATTTGGGTGGCACTGATACTGTTATGGGCTAGCGTGACAGTTACTATCATTCGCACGACCGGCTCGTCTCTTCATTTTGTAGCGTATTCAAATGTTGCTTTGCCAAACTGCACAGCGGACCGTCCTACTGTCTCTAATCAAATAGGTTGGGGGGCAAATCCATATTTTAGCAAGGCATTTTTCAAGCATTTAAGGCCTCAGACTTGCACCGCATGTCAGAAACAACCAGTGTATATGCTAAAAGTTTTCTGGTTAATTCTTCGGTGCTGTAAAGTAGGGACAATTTTGTTTTTAAAAATATGTATCCATGTGGCGAGACGTACAAACATCAAACTCATTATATCCCGTGGGTGTCATAACAGGGAAAATAGGAATAAGTTGAGTAGGCGCAACCAATGACTAGGGAAGGAAATTTCAAATTTAACCTGGTGGCACCTAAACCAATTTTTTTTTGTAAAATTCGTTTTCCAAACGCATATTTTTTATTTTCAGAACTGTAAGAGGCACTTGAAGAGATTACATCCAAGAAACAAAGAGTCAAGTCACCGAATGACTACAAATGCTTCATATCTACATTATACATTATAATGTGAAATATTTGAAATTTCCAAAATGTTAACAATACTTAATATTATAATTTTGGAATAAACCTCGAATAACAAAAACAAATGTGTTTTCACTTATTTATTAAATAATTTAGATATTGTTAAAAATAGTATTATAATAACGTAAGTTTGTCATAGTACCTAATATCTAATAATCACTTTTGATTTTGTAAAATGAATAAATAAATTAATAGTAGTTTCATTTTGTTCCGCAGGCAAGCGCTTTCGATTTCATCCCACTAGGGGTTAATTAAAAAACACATGTTTCTTTATTTACAACCACAAAGGCAAATACTAATTTTCACAGATATTACTTCAAAATTGACGCAGTTTCATACAAAGGGGTAATCCTTATCATATGAATTCCCATCCCCTTATAAATTGATTTTCCCAAAATGCTGAAACAAGTATCTTTTTTTTAAAACCCTAAAGTCAAATACGAATTTTCACAGATCTAACTTTAAAGCTGAGGGAGTTTTATACAAACTTGCAATCCGAATTTGAATTTGAAAATTCATCCCCTAAGATGGTTAAAATAGTTAACCATCTTAGGGGATGAATTTTCAAAAATCTTTTCTTATCGCATGCCTACATAATATAAGGAAAACGTACTCGAAACTATACGTCTCTGTAATCAGCGGTTTAGGATGTGCGTTGACCGCTAGTCAGTCAAGACCAAGAATTTGAAAGACTTTTAGTTAAAGATGTGGCTTTAGTCCCGCCCGAGTTGATTTTTCAGCTCGTACATACAAAAAAAATTAATACTAATTTGCAGATTAACTTTGGTACGACTTAAGTAAGAGTGATGGACTTGATGAATTATTCCTTTTATCTACAAGCTTCTCAAAGCTTAAACATTATGACATATAAAAGGAAATCGTCTTTAAAGAAACTTCAAGTATCTACGTACAAAATTTCAGATGGATACTGTGGTGGATGTGTCGAGTGGTCAAACATCACGCATGATACCCCAAATATAGTTGAGAACTATTTGATTTGACGTTCTTTTAATTTGGATTTTGATTAAATTTTAATAAAAGAAAAAGTAAGATGAAAAAACATTTGGCAAATGGAGAACTGTCAGGGCGTATAGCCTGGAAAGTCTATTGAAAAGAGAAGTACCTAATATTGAAAAATTACTTTCAACAAGTAAACTGTGTTAATTAATTTGTTTTGAATTTTATAAACGGTTTACCTTGAAGAAAAAGATATTGTATACTTACTGGGAAATCTTGAGTTTGATCCTCACATCCTAATATAAGATTCTGAGCTACAGCTCTGATACCTGCACTCCTGGGAGTTCAACCTTACTGTACCTACCTGTCCGATGGTAGATCAAAATTAATGATTGTGTGATTCCACGAAATGGTCACATTCGATCCTCGAGGTCAAACTTTGTTAACCTCGATGATCTTTTGATCTGCGTCATCGTCACTGAGTCACAATCATTATATTATTATAATTACAAATACTTCGTTATCTTTTATTGTCGTAAAAAAAAATAATTACTTACCTAGAATTGTATCATTCAAACCAAATATAGAGACGCGCTGGACAATAATGAAATAATCTATACCTTTTTTTTCTTTTTTTTATGTTCTTTATAGAATCGAAAACTATGCATTTGATCATGTGATAATATTCAGCAATGTGTTGTGCATGAGCCCACGAAGGTTTACGGGTACGGGTAGCGGTAGGTATCAATGAAGAATAACGCAAACGAAGTTGCGCAGGTTAGCAAGTCTATATATATATTAAAATGAGGGTTTGTCTGTCTGTATCCCCATGAAACTTTGGCAGGGGGTTCTGTGGACGCCCGCAAATGTTTCTGGCCAAAAAAAGGCACAGCGAAACGTGGCCAGGGTCACAAGTATTATTATAAAGTGGAAAGACTTCTATTTATGTATCTTTGTATTTAATGAATAAACTGTCTGTTGACTTGACGTGACTGTTTTTTACTGTGATGTAAAAAAATCTTTCACTGTTGAGAAGCTACTCTATCCCCGGGTTACATTGGCTACTTTTCATCCCTGTATTTCCACAAGAAAGAAATTCCACGAGAAATACGTGAGTGAAACCACGAGGCGTCCGCTAGTACATATATTATAAAAACCAACTGACTTCAAACATAGTGTCAAGTGTCAAATTTAGAGAAAAAATAAGATAATACAATCATGTTTTTTTTAAATTTAATTATTGACATGTTTGATTTTAAATTGATCTAATTGAATTATTTATGTTATTCTTTAATTGTTTTTCTATATTATTCTATTACCTTTAGTGACTTTAATTTTTTTTTATTTTTATATAATTTACATTTTTTTTTTGTTTTAAACATATTTGTAACGCCTTACATAGGCGAAACATAGTGAGACGATTGTATTTTAATCTTATAACCATGTACCTATGTTCCACAAATAAATTTATTTGATTTGATTTGATTTGATGTTCTAAAATAAAATTGATAATTAAAAATAAAATAGAAATGTAGGTATTTTTGTAAATTTTCGAAAATTTCCGAAAATCAGTAAGTACCTACCTATTAATTTTGTTTCTGTCATCTACGCGTATATTAAAAAAAATCTATTAGGTTATATAGGTACAGATTGTCCCACTGCGATAACGAAGGGAAAGTACCCTAAATGTTGTAGATAAAACTTTTTACTAAAAGAAGACAACATTTTGATTTTAAAATTATTCGAACTGTATTCAATATTTTTTTAATAATAATAATCTTTGTCTTAAACAGATGTTATCATAGGTATTTGGTTTCCTGTGCTAGTTAGGGGAACACTGACTCAACTGTGTTACAGTGAGTCAGTGTTCCCCTTAAGACTATGAACATTATTTGCTAAGGCAATTTATGAACAAAAATAAAAAAACAACATATAATAATAATAATAAGCTACCAAGGTCTATATTACACGAACACATATAATACCGGGCAAGAACATGTCGGACCATGCTCAGTGTAGGGTTTCGCAGCCTTGAACAATTGCATCAGCAGAAGAGCGTATGCTCATGGCACTTACGCCCTTTTGTTGAGAAATGCATTTTTTCGGCAATAACTCAATGACAGTATATCCGATCTTATCCGATATAATTTTAGTTTAAAGTATTTATTAAGCACTATCTTTGTGATTTTTAAATACTTTAAACTAAACGGTACGGGGAAACCATTTATGCAACTTTCGGAGCGATTATTTCCAAAAATAATCACTCAATCAATTTATTTTTCATATTTTTTATACGGCAAGGGCTCCGGAACCCTTCACTGAGCATGATCCGACATGTTTTTGTCCGGTTTTTTTAAGATGTTTCGTTAGGTGTAATAATTATTTTAGAAAAGATTGAGAGTAACCGTATTGTGTTGTGATCATGGGTACCAATGGAAAGAATGAACACATCTTCATTTAAAAGACTTTTAATATTGTCTTCTACACTACACTACATATCATTATTACATTGAATAACTGCGTGGAAGATATATTTTGCAGTATAAATCCAAACAATGGGTAGGTACCAATCCATCAAATTATAAGATTCACGAAAAAATACCAGGAGGCCTACTCTAATTCAATGAAAACGAAGTTTCGATTAAAAATGAGGTGGTGATATACAAAGCCAGGAACACCTATTCAATCCACAAGTTCCAGAAAATCGTTCATGGGTTCGAACTTCTTGTGCTTATCCAAAAATAAATTATAATAGTCCCCGTAAACTTAAGAAATTTAAGTAAACGAAAATTCATGAATTTCGTTTTAAAGAAATAGAGTACAGGAGAGTAACAGAATAGAGTAGAGTAACAGGAGGTTTTTGTTAATCTTTTAATTTAACGATAAACCGGCTACTTGTATTGCGGTGTTTCCTATTATAATATATCTATACAAAAACCCCTCATTTAACTTATTATAAAACCATTTTGTTGATTACAAGTATGATGATCCGTATGATAATTTTGTTGATGTCCGATAGATGTCGTGTCTTCCTTGTTGGATGGCATAGTGATCTGACAGTCGTCCGCATTGATATTTTCTAATAGGTCCTTCTGTTTCTCGCTAGGTGGCGATATTTTCAACATGTGTTCTGAGTCGTCCGATTCACGTCGTCGTTGTGGTAGTTTTTGTTCTTTGACGGTACAGTGATTGTGAGCGTCTATTCCGTTTTCTTAGACTGTTATTCCGACTAATCTAACAGCATGGAAAAATATTCCGTTTTGTTAGATTGATCTAACAGAACGGAAAAAACATTTCGTTTTATTAGATTGATATAACAACCCAGAAAAAATCCGACTGGCACTACAACATTAATGAACCTTTGTACCGCCCCATTATTATTTTTTTCGTTATTTTCTTTATTTTACATAATAACCTTTGAAAGAGTATTGAAATATGAAAATAAAAATGATGAATGAAATCGGTAAAGTCGTTCTTTAGTTATCTTATGACCATGGGAAATTGGGATTCATTTTTCTATAAATAGATTTAAATCATCAAAACTTTTATTCCGGATTGTTAGACCGATTTGAACTTACAGTGTAGCAATAAAATAATGTAACATAATAGAATGTTTTTGACTGGCCTGTTGGCCTAGTGGTTAGTGACCCTAACTGCTAAGCTGGAGGTCGTGGATTCGATTCCCGCCCAGGATAAAACTTTGTTTGATGAGCCCGATGGTTTATTCTGTGTCTGGTGTTATTTATCTGTAATATGTATGTATTTAGAAATATTTAAGTATGTTTATCAGGTGTCTGATTTCCATAATACAAGCTCTGTTTAGTTTAGGATCAGATGGCGTTGTGTGAGTTGTCCCAAGATATTATTATTATTGTTATACTGTTTGACTAATCGAACTAACAGTCGAACTAAACTTCGGACTGTTAGACCAATTGGAACTCACCGTCTAACAATCAAATAATGTAACAAAATTTCAAAATTAATCGAACAGTACGGATAATATTCCGTTTTTAGAAAATATCAATGCGGATCACTGTGCCAACCAACAGGGAAGACACGACATCTATCGGACATCAACAAAATTATCATACGGATCATCATACTTGTAATCAACAAATGGTTTTATAATAAGTTAAATGAGGAGTTTTTGTATAGATATATTATAATAGTAAATGAACAAGTAGCCGGTTTATCGTTAAATTAAAAGATTCACAAAAACCTCCTGGTATTTTTTCGTGAATCTTTTAATTTGATGGATTGGTACCTACCCATTGTTTGGATTTATACTGCAAAATATATCTTCCACGCAGTTATTACATTGTGTAGAAGACAATATTAAAAATCTCTCAAATGAAGATATGTTCATTCTTTCCATTGGTGCCCATGATCACAACCCAATACGGTTACTCTCAATCTTATCTAATATAATAATTACACCTAACGAAACATCTTAAAAAAACCGGACAAGAACATGTCGGATCATGCTCAGTGAAGGGTTCCGGAGCCTTGCCGTATAAAAAAATGCCAAAAACGAAACCCTTATAGTTTCGTCATGTCCGTCTGTCTATCTGTTTGTCCGTCCGTATGTCACAGGCATTTTACTCAAAGACTAATCGATGAATCTTGATGAAATTTGGTAAAAAGGTGTCTTGTAGTAGCCGCTACTTGGTTTAATAGCTAAATATTTTTAGGGGGGGGGGGGGCACTCCATACATGTAACAGAAGCTGTTTTTTTGTATGCCAACGTTAACGTGTGGCACATCATTCAACAGGTCTTTTAAAAAATATTATAAGGTTTTCATATTTTTTTTGATTGAGTAAATATTTTTGGAAATAATGGCTCCGAAAGTTGCATAAATAGTGTCCCTCCCGCCCTTAACTTTTGAACCGTGTGACCAAAAAATATGGATAAAATCACAAATATAGCGCTTAATAAATACTTTAAACTAAAATTATTTCGGATAAGATAAGAAAACTGCATTTGTCAACATAAGGGCGTAAGTGCGATGAACATACGCTCTTCTGCTGATGCAATTGTTCAAGGCTGCGAAACCCTACACTGAGCATGGTCCGACATGTTCTTGCCCGGTTTTTTATGTGTTCGTGTAATGTAGACCTTGGTAGCTTATTATTATTATTATATGTTGTTTTTATTTTTGTTCATAAATTGCCTTAGCAAATAATGTTCGTAGTTTTAAGGAACACTAACTCACTGTAACACAGTTTTAACTAGCACAGGAAACCAAATACCTATGATAACATCTGTTTAAGACAAAGTTTATTATTATTAAAAAAATATTGAATACAGTTCGAATAATTTTAAAATCAAAATGTTGTCTTCTTTTAATAAACAGTTTTATCTACAACATTTAACGTACTTACCTTCCGTGTGTCATAGCAGTGGACATCCTGTACCTGTACAACCTAAAAGAATTTTGTGATATACGCGTAGATGACAGAAACAAAATTAATTGGTACTTACTGATTTTCGGAAATTTTTGAAAATTTACAAAAATACTAATGTAACAAAACGGAATCTTATTCCGTACTGTTCGATTAATCGAACAGTACGGAATAATATCGATACGATACGGAACAGTATCGATTAATCGAACTAATAGTCTTACAAAACGGAATAGACAATGTGAGGGTATCATTATCGAGCTTAACTTGGATTTGTGTCGTGTTGAAGTGCTTGGATTATTAGTAGTAGATAACGGCGTTTAATGTTATTATTGGTTGAATACAAATCATCCACTTCGATTGTTTTAGATATTTCAATTTTTCTTTTATATTCTATTGCTTTTTCAAAAATCGTATCAGATTTAAAAGCTCCGATACAACCCAGCCGTTTCTGTTGAAGCTAAATGTGATTGGGAATAACTCACATCAATGCTTTGAATATCACCAATGACACTGTTATCACGACGTACGTAGGTTAAGAACTGTTTGGGCCAAATAGACTCGAAGTTTTATACAACCTATTTTTATTACCTTACCTATTGACGGTACAGGCGAAGGAGGCGTCATAAGCTCCAACCAGAAAAAATCGTCACAGAGAGACGTGGAAAACAGAGTGTTATATCACACCGAAAACCTCCTAATTTCCTAACATTGCAATAGGTGTTCATATACAATCACATTATTTTAATTAACAATTATTTTAATAACTAATTATAAATAACTATTTAATAAAGACATTTCCGATAAGTCTAGTTCCCACTAGGCTAGTAATTTAGTGGAGTGGCGAGTAATTTAGTTACTAAACGTGTACCTGAACACCAATAAAATTGTAAAGTAGTTTAGTAAGCAATTAAGTCAAGTCGATTCATTTTGTTCTATTTTGACAGGCTATTAGTGGCGAGTAGCGCCTCCTACCATGATTCACTACTCACTCGTTCAGCGGCTAATTTTTTTTTTTTTTTTTTTTTTATAAAAGACGACTCCCGCAGTAGGGTACAAGCCCTGTGTCGCGGGAGACTTTACAAACATACAATTCACGGACACAAAGTACACCCAGACTCGGAACAACAGTTTGTGGATCACACAAAGTGGTGTCCCGTGTGGGAATCGAACCCACGACCTCTTGCGTAGCAGTCAGATACACTCCCACCGCGCCACAGAGGCAGTCAAATAAGTCTAAACTGTTGAAATTAGTTGTTTAGTTAATTAGCGGCAAAAATACTAGAGTGAAGTTAATAAAATTTATATTTTTTGGTTCAAAAAAAACTATTGGCGTATTTCTTGGGATCTCTTAATGATAATTCTTTCAGAAGACAGTTTGTTTTCGTAGCACCGTTCGTTTTTTCTATTAATGCATAGTTTTTTTACTTCATCACAACAATTCTTCTATATTAACATAATAATAGCCATTAACATTTGCTTTATTAGCTTATTCATTTTATTGCGTTGCAGTTTGTACATCTTACAAAACACTCTCCACTTAATTACTGTACACGGCCATAGTGTGAACAGTTTTCGGGCAGTAACGTGTATTTTAGTCGCTAAATTACTAGCCACTTAACTAAATTACTAGCCTAGTGGGAACTAGTAATTTGACACTGCTGCCAATAATAATAATAATAAATAAACATATTAACACAAACTCCATCATGTGTACCTCTCAGAATGGATGTAGAAGTGGGGCCCGCGGTACTAAGGAGCTCCTCCTCATTGATATGACTATTAGCCAGCAGGTTCACCGCAACCGAAAGGATCTATCGGCATGTTGGATAGATTCCATGAGACTCCGTGCCATACATACATGGCTTCTGAGGGTGCTGGAGTTGTATATAGTTAATACAACTCTATGCACTTTCTTGAAGTCGTGTATGGGGCAATGGAATATGGTTCTTACGTATCCAGGGTGACGAGGGATCAAAGGGAGTGGCGGCGAACCTATAAGGTTTGAGTGGGGTATATTCTAGGGCGACACTCTAAGTCTCCTTCGGTTCTGCCTAGCACTGAACTTAACAATAAATAAAGAGCATAATAATAAAAACTCTTAATTCACTTTGGAAGCAAAACACTACTCTTGTGAATAGTCGATTCTACATGACATGCCTGTTCGCGAACAATAGGTAAAGCCCAAGAAAAGAACAGGCAATAAAAACTCGCGGCCACTCTTTTCAAATAGCCAATGTTGCTACTAAGGTGCAATAAAAGCAAGATGGCAGCCGTGTCGACGGCTACCATCTTGCTTTTATCACCTTATGTATGTTCGTTGTGGAATGTAGTTCGATTAAGCGTAAGCGAGTGTGTAAAAGTGGTATATATAGGGGAAGATTCAGGGTCGCCGTAGACATGGCAGACGCCCAACTTTGTGGGAAGCTATCAGTTAACACAGGATGTCCATTGAATACAATATGATTTATCACATTTGATATTAATAGTATGTGTATCCTGTCTGATAATATAGGTTTACTACACAATCAAAGTGCCTCAAGCTTTAACAAAACATACAAGCCCAAATTCAAGTACAATACCGTTTGCCATCAGAGAGTTTTTCCTCACCAGACTTACCTAAGTATGCCCAGTTTCAGCTCCATCGGAATTTAGGAAGTGGTTTAAATTGGATTGCGAAATTCAACTACTTACCGTAATATTACATCAGAGTATTCCAGTCGCTAGTCCCTATCATCAGATCAAAATCAATTTTATAATAATATAGCATTGTCACTATGTCACCGGACAAAGCAAGTTAAATATAAAGCTTGTAATAATTGATTACAGATAATATCAACAATAGAAAATGCTACTGACTATAATTTTTTTTTGTGTTTAAGTGCACTTGTGTTAAGGAGGAGGAGTTAGAAAAGGCATTCTCTTATTTCATCCAAACTAATAACAAAAATGTGAAAGTAACTCTCTCTTTCTGTTGCGTTTTCACGCTTAAACTGCTAAACCGATTTAAATGAAATTTGGAATGGAAATAGTCCCGGGAAAGGTTATAGCATTTTTATCATGATAACCGGCATCCTTGCGGGCGAAGACGCGTGCTAAAGCTAGTAGACAAAAATAGCAGCTTTATTATTCATACTTCCGTATGCCAAACTGTGGCCGCAATCGAACCATCTAACCGGGACTAAGTTACTAAACCTTATTTCTTTCTGTCATTTCCTGTGCGAGAGTTCGGCTCTCGCTTGCGCCATCTAGCCTATAGTTTGAGAAATATTACGACCTTTGTTATTGCTTCGTTATAGTTCTATCTTTCAATTGTTGTATTAATAAAAATTACTATAATATTCGGCTTGCGACATCATAAAACTAGTCCGAGCTCTTGTTTTACTTTAAAAAAATATCTAAAAACCTTATGTTATTATGCCACTGAATCTCTGCTAACAGTTCCGCACTAAAAATAACTATAACTTAAAATTACAATAACATATTTACCTACAAATTATGAATATTCACACTTCCTCACAAACTATATTCGCACATCGTCATTACTTCGGATCGCTATCTTCCACACACTCAAATTTTCATTACATACGGGGTTGTTTGTTTCCCCCAATTGTTAATCTATAAAATTACACGATCCTCCATACAACCATTATTATATCCGCGGCTGGAGCACTGGTGACCTGTAATACAGGTTATTCTTAACCTACCACAGGCACCAGCCTCTCACAATTACTGTTACAATTATATTAAAGAATGTGATACTGTATAATTTTATCATAAAAACATTATGTGAGAAAATAAAATAAATTATCATTATTATTATTATAATTTGTTAAAAATGCTCTCTGTAACGAAGCAATAACAAAGACTGTAATAGTTCTCAAAGTATTGGCCTGACTCGCATACAGGAAAGGAATTATATATGATATATGAATTAGAGGTTTAGTAAGATTGTCCCGGTTAGATGGTTTGATTCCGGCCCCGGTTTGGCAAACGGAAGTTTCGGGTTTGATTCCTGGGTTTGGTGTTAAAAAAAAAGTGTCTTTCAAAAATGAAATTATTGTATTAATAAAATTTGTCAAGAAATGCCTACAAATATTACTATAGGTATATACTATCTCGATGAGCGTTAGCAACACCCAAGTAATGAGTAAATGTATTAGTACCAATGAATAATTTAATCTTTTCAGGAAAAATACATACACCAAAAACAATGTAAGGGTACAATTAAAAGAAAAGGATAAGGAAAGAGCACTGGTAAATATGATGTCATGGCAAAATTAAAAATAGCTACGATATTTGGATATCAAACAATGGTAACAGAAAAATGAACATAATAACTATTTGCATAATAAAGATGTATATTTGGTCCACATGTAGATCATACAAATATATTACGTACATACATTAACATCTTCTTAAGGGCCTCATACAACTGGTCAGTTTCCTTACTGGTCAATTTCAATAATTCACCAGTTTTGCTAGAACCCACGATATAGGTATATTAGAACTTTCTTCGAACACTTGATATATTACTTACCTTATGTGTCAAGTGTTCGAAGAAAGTTCTAATGGAAAAAAACTATCTTATTTCCTCTATTCCGTGCATCAACCTATATCCATACAATTTCATCTAAATCGGTATAGCGGTTAGACGTGAAAACGTAACACACAAAGTTATGTTACCATTTGTAATAAATATTTTACAAACAGTTGCGATGTAACGAAAGTAGAGATGTGTTCTTTCTCTGATCAGCCTCCATTTAAAAAATGAAGTCCCTTTTGACAGATGTCTAATTAGATTACTAGTGAAGAGCGACATCGGCTGCATGAGTAGGTATGGCCTACGAGCACACACACACACACACATATATACATATATATATATACTAGCTGACCCGCGCAACTTCGGCTGCGTAAATTTTCCCTTTTTTCTTTTTTCTCCCTTTTTTTTTACAACATTTTTCATTGCTGCTCCGCTCCTATTAGTCGTAGCGTGATGTTTTAACCTATAGCCTTCCTCCATAAATAGACTATCCAACAATAAAATATTTTTTCAATGCGGCCCAGTAGTTCCTGAGATTATCGCGTTCAAACAAACAAACAAACAAACTCTTAGGGGGATGAAAAATAGATGTTGGCCGATTCTCATAGATATAATGAGAATCGGCCAACATCTATAAGCACAAAAAAATTCATCAAAATCGGTCAAGCCGTTTCGGAAGAGTATGGCAACGAAAACTGTGACACGAGAATTTTATATATTAGATAAACTAGCTTATGCTCCGACCGCGTGGATGCCAGATTGTTACCAAGCACTTGAGCTTTCTAATGTATGGCGCAGCTCATAATCATTCGTCGTTCGTTTTAGGGTGGATACAGGCATTGCGATGTGCATGTCTCGCAATTTCTGTATCCACCCTTAGATCTTGAATAATAATAATAATAATATAATAATAATCTTTATTTGCGAGAACACACACAAAGATAGTCGTCATAAAATTAAATGTGTTCATCATGTTCTGCCTAAATCGGGCATGCAAAATGTCAATAGAAAATATATGTTAAAGAAGTTAGTGTTTTGAAGCATTTACCTAATCTGCCTATTTATTATTTAAGAACTCTTTCACCATATAGAAACCTCTATCTATCAGCCAAGGCTTTTTACAAATTTATTATAGGGCAGGTCTTTTATACTGTTAGGTATGCGATTAAATATAACTACACACATTGCAAAACAGTTCTTTTTGTTAAGCTGCTTGAATAGTTCAACGCATCTGCAGGCTTTTCGAATGCTACATTTATACATATAGAATGACTTGTCCTGACTGACTGACTGATTCGTAAACGCTGAGCCTAAACCGCTAGTCTTAGAAACTGAAATTTTTCCCAGTGACACCTTTTATGTGGTAGGCATTCTCTAAGAAAGAATGTATGGAAATTTATTCCCATAAGTGGGTAAAATATGGGTTGCGAATTTGTATTGTTACTCCGTCATTTTTGAAGTTAGATTTGTAAAATACTTGTATTTAGCTTTCTGGTTTTAAATAAAGAAGCACGTGCTTCAGCGTTTTAGGCAAATCAACACCAAGAGCTATGAACCACATACTAATGAGGATTACTTATAGAAACGGTATTAAAAGAGTAAAACCTAAGTGGCAGCACTGTGGTGCCATTACCCCGCTTGCTGAAATTAGTTAGAGAAAGTGAAACACCTAGAGTGGCCACGAAGACTCACAAATCCCTCGTGCCTTAATCCGTCTATTGATACAAAGCCAGCAGAGTTTTGTATGTTCAAGAGTGAAATTGTCATTTTAAAGGTGTGAAAGTTCGTTTTAAGCTGCTATTTTTACCGTCCCGAGTCTGCTCAAGACACTCACTGTTGAACCTTGCTTCATGGATTGAAGTAATTTCGAGAGGCCAAACTATAACGGTTTATGTAGTATGTATTTATAACAGTTTTTAAAGTCCTTTTAATATTTTAACATAACACAGACACTCATTAAAGTTACCTATATAAAATGGTAAAGGTTCATTTCCGTGCATCGCGTCAGACGCACATCGCAGGCTGCACGTAGCCTGCGACGTGCGGATTTAACATTTAGCGTGAACAAATCCTGAATATCGTCTTGCTTGCTTGTCAATCAATGGATTTAGAAATATAATTGTCATTTCAAAGGCCCGAAAATAGTTATGTGCCCCCGAGGTGATAAAATCATCGCCCTTGAAGGCGTGGGTAAGCCGGCGGCGGTTTCTGGGCGGTATCGCGGTGATACCCTGGTATCCTAATTCACATTTTGCATTAAGTAGACGCCACTGTAGTAGTACAGTAGTAGAGCGCCCTAGATATGGTATTCCTATTTCTTCTTAGATAAAAAATCTCCTAAGGCCTCCACGCATCGTCCTCCTCATCTTTGTGCTTGTAAATCTTAGCTCCCAAATGGATCATGGTTTCTATGAGTTTTAGTTTAGTTTATTAAAACCATGTTAAGTTATTAAGAACATTATAACGCTTTTTCTGATTAATGAACGTTCATATAACTTGACTAAAATGATGCAGCCATTTTAGAAAAACTATATCTTAATTATGTTCGATCTTATAAATTGTAACTTAAAGTTCTGATAATTTAATTGAGGAAAGTAGATAAGGAAAAACT
This sequence comes from Herminia tarsipennalis, assembly GCA_945859575.2. NCBI lineage: Eukaryota > Metazoa > Arthropoda > Insecta > Lepidoptera > Erebidae > Herminia > Herminia tarsipennalis. The sequence goes on from OX243833.2 coordinate 18,979,039, forward strand.
GAATCTATATTTCGTACAAAAATAATTTAACAATAATAAAATTGAGAGGCTGATTAAACGTAGCGGGGAGATAAAAACAATAAAATAAAGAGATAAATTAATAAACAGAAATTTAGGTGGATTATATTATTCCCTTGTAAAAACTAATGTAAAAATTGCTAAAAATAGAAAAAGGTTACAAAAAAAAGAACCCTCGACCAGCCGATATCGGTTCAAGGCTAACCGTTCAACCACAGGCCTACAGAAGATACTGACTATTCGTTAAAATACCCGTCTTAATTAAACTTTTGAAAAATCGTGTTTAAACTCCTTTTGATTATAGCGTGAAGATATGCATTTCAGTGATTATAATTGTATTTAATAATGTTACTCAAGACTTTTTGTGATGATACGGTATAGTTCGACAAAACATGCACCACTGCTAGATCCCTATAGATAATAGAGCGATGATTCTTAGTCAAGTAATGGTCCTTGTAAAAACTGTAACAAATTTTTGCAAAGATCGGCGTAATGGTATTCGTGCTATATGCAAAATATTGTGAAGATGCATTTCTCATGAACAATCATCTTACGTTATTGCTCAGGTCTTAATGAAAAAAGGCGTGATGCTATGTATCCTATAATTTAATCCGGGCGTAAGTGATTATACTCACAAAATTTGAATATAATCTGTCCAGTAGTTTTTTGCGCCAACCCCGAACAAACATACAAATAAACAAAGCATAGATTTGAACTCATAAACCCTTAATTAGTCGATCAGGGTTAGTTTTTTTTTAATTTCTCCAATGTACAGACACAGCTACCTACTTTACAACTTTATGAACGTTATTCTTGGTATAGTGCAAATCTGAAAGTAGTTTGATTAAAATCAGTAACACAATCCAATGGGGTAGTTTTTGAACCATGTTATATTTTTGTATTAATTAATTAATCATTCATTAATTAATCAGTCTAACAGTCCAAATCCTGTTCACGACGTGATGCAAAATGTAATCATCACTTGTTTTTCAATGATAACCATGGATTACATTCTACGGGACGCAATGAGCACGATAGCGCGAAGAACACACGACAACTTGAATGGCTTATAACTATGCAAGTTTTCAATATCTTAATTTTCTTTTTTTATATGAATTCTTGAAATAATAATCTTGTTGGGGTGTCTGAGTTTTGCACTATACCAAAAATAACCTTGTCACACTCTTACCCTTCTTGTTCTATATATATATATATATATATATATATATATATATATATATATAGAACAAGAAGGGTAAGAGTGTGCCGTCATACCGGCAGTACTGAAAGCCTGAGGTGCGTTCAGGAAGTTCATTCATACAATGAATCAACAGTTATGGTATGGGCGGGTCTATGGCGGGTATTATGAAGAACACACGAACTGAGCTCGATTTTGTAAATGGAAAAATAACGCACAAAATTACGTCTGACATGTCACATAATTTCATGTAGTTTCTCCGTTGTGTCCCAGACTCCCCGGTCGACCACGCACATAGAACGACGTATAGCGACTCGGAGTAGCGCTAAGCTATTTCTAATAATAAAAACTACTCGTTACAAGTTTTTGAAGTCGTTCGGTTAATAAAATACCATTACTAATTAATTTATTTATTTTATAACCATTACACTAATAAACTTATTTAATACTAATTATATTTTTAAGATAGAAAAAAGCATTTTTTTATTTTCTAGTTTTATGGCAAAATGATTACTCTACACTTTTTTTGTAAACATTTAATGTTGGCCATTATTTAAAGGAAATATTAATTTCAGGGAAACAAACAGACATTTTTTTAAATCGTTAAAATTTATTATTGTACATTTTAGATATTTCACATAATAATGTTTAATAATCTCTAAGTTTAGTATATGTGTGACATTTGTCCCCGTTTGGTGGAGTAACACTTAATTTTTTATTACTTGGATATTTTCATCAAGTGGCCCTTGCAGTATTTCATCAAGTGGCCCTTGCAATGGTTCTGAAAATAAATAGAATTGCATTTATAAAACGAATCAAATCCTACAAATTTTTCAAATGTTTATCTCCGGAGCCACTCTGCCCCCTTCTTCCCGTCTCTAATGCATATTTAAACAATACTTACTTCCAACGGGGGTGGCATTTAACCCAAAAGCGCTAAGAAACTCATCTACTTGACAGCAGTAGGTGTGGTCGTCGTGTTGGTGGATCCACGGCACAGCGCATGTATTCCTGCACAGAATGTCTTCAGCCGAAGGCGATGGCCCATTCACGTAGATTATTGCTAGAGCGTTGTCCGCAGCAAACCTCACAACCTGGTGAGTTAGATTAGTAACATATCAATATGTACCGGGAATAAAGTGTTTACTTTTGAAATTCGTTTTGTTTATTTATTTGTAAGTCTTACCTTCCACAGGTAGCGTGGTATAGTACTTCCTTTTATATTTTGTAGTTTATGTGTGCCTGACCAAACGACGAACTGATCGTACGCATCGAGCTGCGACCGGACCGTGTCCTCGATATTGGCCCAGGGCGACTGAAACACAACAATATAAAGTTAAGTGATAAGTAATGAAAGACATTAGAAATGCTTGTGTGTTGGTAGGTTACCTGTCCGTGTGGTCCGTCACAAGGCAGCCAAAGAGGAACTGCGTTCAAGGGATCTATGAAAGTGCTCTTCTGCGGCGGGCCGTCGCTGACATCGCGAGCGTTCAGTAACTGCGTCTTAGTGAAACAGCACGACGATGTCGAGGAGTTGCACTTGATCTCTGTGGGAACTGGGTTGCCGCTTTCCGAGCCGAGCCTGGGGTACTTGTACCAACTGTACGTATTGCCGCTGCCGCGGTTGCTCTTGGACATCACCACGCGACTGTACAATGGTATATTCCAATACTTGTCGAAGCATACTTCGTAAGCTTCTAGAAAATCAGCGACGTCGTAACCAACGCTCATTAATTCAGAGGTTTCGGTTAAACATTTGTTGCGTTTATGTCTGATGATCTCACTTTCAATTTCTTCAGCGCATAGTAAATTGGAAATCTTGTAGGATATATCGCCAACTATAAAAATGTCTTGTTGATCACAGCTCGCAGTTATTTCATTTCGTTTAGGGAATTCTACAAGGAAATTAGTTTTTTCTTTATGGATAGGGCAAGAAAACGTGACTTTTTGTCCATGTTCAACTATCACGTAATCAGTGGTGCTATTCAGTACGGGCCACGTTGACGCTGGTGTCAACAAGAGAGGCATGGTGTGGATGTACGTAGGGTGTCTAGGTATTAGACAATCTGAAACGAATATTGATAACTGTAATCGAAGGTAGGATGTTAATAGGCGTAATAATATGAGGTGTGACACACCTCATTAACATGCTGTGCGTATCAAATTTTATTTAGAGCTCGAATAATTGAGGAGTTTGAACTAACAATAATCGCTACTCAATGAAATCAGTGCTAGAATCTCAAAGATAGGTATCGCAGAGATTTTTTGTTTTTTTTTTTTTGGTTTTCTTTTTCATTTTCTTTTTAAATAAGACGACTCCCGCATTATGGTACTTACAAGCCCTATATCGAAAGGGACTTTTTTCAAACATATAAGTCACGGACACAAAGTACACCCAGACTCGGAACAACAATTTGTGGATCACACAAAGTGGTGTCCCATGTGGGAATCGAACCCACGACTTCTTGCGTAGCAGTCGAACACATTCCTACCGCGCCACAGAGGCAGCATTTATTTAAAATTGCAACAGCCATTTGGAACTTAGCAGGCAAAATATATTTTTATGCCCATGGCATCTTTTTGAAAACATTTTAACATTGGGTGAAATGATTGGCAGCTTACGAGAAGATGTGACATTGAAGCTACGATGTATTGAACCCAGAATGTTGGTCGCAGTGCAGGTGTATAGACCCCATTTTTTGACAGCCAAGCGCGATGACTTCTGGTTCTCTAACTCTTTACCGTTGAAACTCCACTTGATCTAGAATATATATTGAAAAAGTTAGATGACATTTTACTACAATCGAAATAAATATGGTTATGTACATTGATAGCAGAAGTAACATTTACGACATATTAAACCCAATTATAGATAGGATTGCGGCATTCTGCAAATATAAACAACTCCTAACATAATTATAACAATCGTTCATTTACTATAGTAGTTATGTAATATACTTTTCATCTCACAGATATTAAACAATACTTTATGTCTAAGTATGGTCTTGGAAAATAGAGATCACTCTACATTACTTATTACATAATAAACCATTAGTTAGATTAAAAAGCTGAAGTGAGTAGTATCACATTTAATTAATTACTTTAAGTGTATTAACTTACATCAGGTGTCGGTTTAGCTTGAACATCACAGTTCAACTCTTCGAGGTCACTTCCGCTCCAGTCAAATAAAGATTCATCTTCATCGGAAGAGAACTGCAGCGACGCGACATTGACTAGGTACGTTCTCGCGTTATATGTACCATCCTTGTTACTTACACGGCATGTGTAATTACCATCAGCGGACGTATCTTCTAAGTTTGCCAAGCGATATAATCTTTCTTCAATATTTGTTTCAAGTCCTTCCTGGAAAACCAACATTTTTGTGAACCTTCTTAAATGTGTAATTTTATCACTTTAGTTAGGTTATGTATAAGGTAAACAGTACATAATATATACCATTTTTTTCTATCCTGATCTACTAACCAAATTTCTCAAACAAGACGTATCATAATGTGTTTATTATAATTGCTCTTACTCACCACATACCACCTGACTGATTGAGTTGGACCAACAGGGCCACAATTAAGTATCTTCGTTGTACCTTCCCATAAGTTTACTTCGTAAAAAGTTCCGTAGTCGAATGCTAAAATAAAAAATACCATTATGACTTTTATAATTATATTTTTTGACGGAAAAATATGCAGGGTCAATACGACAACTATTCCTACCGATTCTATCACGAAACTTGTCAATATAATAAGTTAGAACCAATGATCAAAGGAAATTCATGAGATGATCCTACATAAGATGAAGTTACAATTAATAAAGTAAAAGTAACAGTAGAAAATATGAATGGAACTTACGGTGAACAGTAACTTTGAATGTTGCCTCAGCGCGACCCAAGTTGTTTTCAGCTATACACGTGTAAGAATTAGAGTCGGCCTCTTCGGGATATCTAATAACCAATGCTCCATTATTGGTTATAGAATAATGTATATCTGAAATAAATACTTTCAATAGGCATCAATTTGAAGTACAACGACAAAATCTTCACAAAAAATCATAATTAACATTCAATTTATAAACGAATATAGTGACAAGATACGATATTATGTACCTTGCTTGATGTCAACACCATTGACCTTCCATGTAATTTTCGGTTGTGGAACTCCGACGACGTCGCAGGGAATCGTTATGTTTAGATCTCCGAGAACAGCGTTGAATTTGGTTGACGGACTGGTAGTTATACTGGAGCCAACTGGACATAAGAATATTTTTTGTATATTGTGTATATTATTTCATTGTAGTTTAATTACTGGGAAAATTAGATATATGAACCAATGTCTCAAACAAGGAGCGGAGTGCGATAACATTCAGATCTTTGCCAAACAAGGATTTGGGTGGTACTGATTAGTAACAGTGCCATCACGACAGCCCATTTTATGGGCTGTCGTGATGCTTATCAACAGGCGTACGACCTGATTATATTTTTATTTGGTAGTACAAAAATAAAATTTTATACGTAGTATAACTAAAATTCATGTCCTGACTGACTGATGTATCATTAAACAAAGCCTAAACTAGTGAAGTTGGAAGATGCCAACGACATTGTTTCAAGCTCTATCAAAACTGTTGTTTTAGATTTTTTGTAGAAAAAATACATTTTTTAACATTATTGGAAAATCAATCTTAAGGAAGTTAAAGAAGGGAAGATAGTATGATTCAAAATCAGTATCAAAGTACTTCGACACTGTCAATGTTACTTCGGCGGCAACCGTTAGTACCTACAATAAGAATAATTAATATAGTAAGTATTTCTTACATTCAACAGTAAGTTCAGTAAGATGAACGTCGCTGCCTAAGGCATTAGTTGCGATGCACTTATAGACTCCTGCGTCTTTGGCGTCCACATTCGATATACGCAACACTTTGTTAGAACCCGCTATCGACTCGAACTTTGAGCTACCTTTAGCTTTAAATTGCCAACTTATTTTGGGCTCCGGGTTACTTTTGATGACTCTAAAAATATCATAATTTACATTTGTGCCTGTATGAAGTGTTTTAGTAATGGTTTAAGCTATTGAATGAAAATAGAGATAGTGCTTTTTACCTTAGCTGGGCAGATTAGGTTTTTTTAAGATAATTTCCGCATTCGGGTGCAAGCCCTGTGTCGCGGGGGACTTTATAAACATACAAGTCATGGACACAAAGTACACCCAGACTTCGAACAACAATTTGTGGATCACACAAAGTGGTGTCCCGTGTGGGAATCGAACCCACGACCTCTTGCGTAGCAGTCGGACACACTCCCACCGCGCCACAGAGGCACTCGTGTGTCAAGTTTTGGATAGATATAATGGTTGGTTATTATGATAGACTCAAAAGATAGGCGTTAGAACGATAAGAATTTTATTTGAGGTGTTCGTTTACTAATGTCTGATTAGAGTAAGATCCTTTTCATTCGTTCTGGTATAAGTCCGGCGCGAAGTGTATGGCGATTTACGGTAGCTTATACATGTTCTGACGTCCGTCCGGTCCGGTCGCCATACAATTAAAAAAACGCGCTGGGCGCTAGCTACCCGGCACTGGATTGATACCGGAACGTGTGAAAAGGACCTAAGGGCGTGTCGTACTACGACTGAATCTCATCAACGAATGAGGCGTTTTGTTTTAAGAACTTTGACGCGCGTGCTTTAGTTAGATGCTGAAATACGGCAACGCGCGCTCAACGACCATTCAACGCGCGCCTATCGCCTGTCAGCAGAACGTATTGTAATACCCAGTAAGAAAAACAAGTCAACGATAAGTGTCTATACTTACTTGCATTCAATACCAATCGTTTTACCCTTGGCAACAGTCTCACGAGGTTTACCTGATATTTTAGGTTTCACTGAAAGTTAATTTGAAATTTATTAATTGAAAAGTTAATTTTACAAGACAAAAGTATTATGTCTGACAAGGGTTAATAAGGGTGTATTCATTACTTTCAATATGGTTTTAATGGCAAAGGCATCGGACTCGCAAATCGCAATCGAGAGGGTGCGGATTCAAATTTTACCCATTACACTACCGACGATTATAATTTCTTGCAAATTGAATACTAATATAAACCAAAACATAACCACTATTTCATCCAAAAACACGATATTTATTACATTTATAGAATTTTATAAGCTACAGGTCTTTATTGCGTAAATATTTTATTTTATTAGCGTATTGCAAGGGCCGTGGTGACGGGTAGATGTCCACCCGTGACCACGGCCGTTGCAATACGGTCAAAACGTCGGGAAATAAACAAAGGTATTTAGCCTTACAATAAAATATTTACGCGATTAAGACCCGTAGCTTATAAAATACTATAATGTGTACAAATCGCGAAAGTTTACGAACATATATTAATAGGTGTTGATGGGGCTGCTGCGGCACTGTAGTGCATCTAGCATGTTTGTCGAAGCACGAATAGATGGTTTTCACGCCATAATGCGCAAATGGAGCGCATCCATCATGCGCAGGGTGCGCGACAGCCCCAACAGCATACTGTGGGAGCACAGTAGCAGATCGGTGGGATAGCCCGATGTTGGAACATTGGATACGCCTACATGCAAATGTCACGCGATGGTTGTAACATAGATAAAAATACTAAAATTAGTTTTTTAAAATCAAGTATACTAACAAAATAGATTGTGTCTGACATTAAAAAAGTTATTATTTTTATTTTATTAATTACCTTTGTCAGCCTCTACGAGAATTTCGTACGTGTGATATTTTAATTCCTTTTCTTCATACGTTATATAACATGCTTTGTAAAACGGATGCACTTTTCCAGGAATTAGATGACCTTTGTAATGAACTCTGCAGATATATAGTGTCTCTTGTTCTCTTTCAGACCTGCCACCATCAACCGCCTTATTAGGGATGATGTTGTCTTTAGTTGGAACCCACTTATAATTAAGACTATTTCCACATAAAAACTACAAAAAAATGTAAGAAGTAAGTAATTATAAAAACATAACTCTATTCAATACAAATCTAAAGTAGTCATGGATTATAACTATTTATTATACGGGAATTAACACGCATTGTTTAACTTAAAATTGCTTGACGTTTCGACCAGGTTGCACCGGCCGTGGTCACAAGCGGACTGTCGCAGCGATGTTAAGACTCCGTCAGGCCGATGAATCTTTATCTACCCTCACTTTTTTATTTCTCGAAAAGTTAGGATCACTGCACACTACAATGATTTTGTGCATGTTAACCGACTGCGAACTAATACGAGGTTGTATTTTACAAATCACTGGACTCCACGTCACGGGTAGTTTGAAGCCCTCTTCCCGATTGAAAGTTTTATGTTTTTTAATTTCAATCGCTTAACTTACAATTCGTGAATAAAAATGGCGGTCTGTGGAAAGGGTTTGTGGACGATGAAACTCGTTGCCGATTTGTTCGTTTGCCGGTTTTTCACTGCTGCGATGTGTTCTTTTCTTTGCGATGTAACTTTTCGAGATATAAAAAAGTGAGGGTAGATGAAGATTCATCGGCCTGACGGAGTCTTAACATCGCTACGACAGTCCGCTTGTGACCACGGCCGGTGCAACCTGGTCGAAACGTCAAGCAATTTTAAGGTAAACAATGTTTGTTAATTCCCGTATAATAAATAGTTATAATCATGCAACGCGAAAGTTTAAATGTTAGTATAGTCATGGATTGTTTTTAGTTAAGAATACCCAAGGGTTCAATAGCCAAAACGGCAAAAAAGGGAACCCTTATAGTTTCGTCATGTCTGTCTGTCTGTCTGTATGCCACAGGCATTTTACTCAGAGACAACTTAATGAATATTGATAAAATTTAGTCAAAAGGTGTCTCCTAGTGTCCGCTAATTACTTTGATAGCATCTCATCTCATCTCAAGAACTACTGGTCCGAATTGAAAAAATATTTTTGCTGGGTAGCCCATTTATCAAGGAAGGCTATAGGCTATAAAACATACTATAGGATGCAGTAGTGGAGCAGCAATGAAAAATGTTGCAAAAATGGGAAAAATTGACGTATACGATACTAATAAAATAGGATAAAAATTAGTGTACATTTGTAATAATATATTTTCTCATCAAATATAAAGATTCAGTGTCAACGAATATATAACATACCCAGAACGTGCATTTTTGGTAAATCTAACAGTTAACAACTTTTGTAGTAATAAATAAAACAACTTCACTAGATCAATTCTTCGTAAACGGCAATAAATGCAGTAATCAGGTGACGCGGTGACTTTAAACGTTGATATCTCGCAATACGAATAATGTATTAATAATATATTATAGAATATAGTGTAGTTATGATGCCTAAGTACACTACGAGAAATTTGAATTCCATCCACCTAATATAAAAATTGATCACTGTGCGGCGGTAGTATCTCAAGGCATTGAACTCGCAATTCTGAGGCCGCGAGTTGGAATCCCATTAAACTACCAAACGTAAACCCACTCCTAACACAAGCCATCGAGCTTAGCTTAAGGGGTAACAGGATTGCTAGAGTAATGTGGGACCACAATCCTACATTGCTATCTTAAAAAAAAGGAACCCTAATAAGAATTAAGTTAGAACTCAAAAGTTAAATTTAGAAAAGCGACGTACCTCGAAATCAGTTTTAGGATGTGATTTAGTACCCCAAGGTATAAAAGCTTTGCGTGTAGATAAGAAAAACTTTCCAGGAGCCACAGATCCTTCATGGGTTGCTCTAATAATGTAAAGTTTGCCATTTTCGTGGCCTCCAATTATGGCATCAACAGGTACCGCTTTTGACGCACGGTCAAATTTGACCCAGTGTCGATCAGATGCGGCCTTCGTGCCTGGAAAGAAATTAATTAAAATGTAAGTCTATTTTATCACAAATGTACTTTTTATGAGAACCACGCATCTGCATCGCTACTACTCTCTTGCCATTATGTCCATTATGCCCCTGTCTATACGACAGTGAGTAAACTTGGCCTAGCAGAAGGACTCAGTTCCAAAATGATAATAAAAAAACGATATACAATAATAATCTATACTAATATTATAAAGCTGAAGAGTTTGTTTGTTGGAACGCGATTATAATCTCAGGAACTACTAGTCTGAATTTAAAAATTCTTTTATTGTTGGATAGCCCATTTATCGAGGAAGGCTAGGGTATTTAACATCACGCTAAGACGAATAGGAGTGGGGCAGCAATAAGAATGTTGCAAAAACGGGGAAAATTTACGCAGACAAAGTTGCGCTGGTCCGCTAGTAATAAATAAAATTTATTCACGAAAGTATAGGTACAATATAGCTTATCTTAGGTACATATAAATAACGAACGGCACAGTTGGAAATTTTCTTGAGCTAGTTTTAAACCTGTGTTTCAGACGAGAAAGTAAAAAAGTATTTAAAATAAATATAAATTTAATTTTAAAAGAATAGATTCTGAAACTAGATAGAATCAGACTCTAGATAAAATCAGACACTTACCTAATGTGATGATCGTAAATATCATCAAGTACAATAGACGTTCTCGCTCCCACATTTTGCCAAAAGAGTTTTGACTACGATATTAAACCCGGGAGCACTTCTCCAATTCGACCCCGAATAAGTACTGCGGGTTATCTCCAACAAAGTTGTTTATATATAATAGCCGACAGGAAAAAACCAGGAAAAAAACCTTTAAATGTGGCATACCTAAATGATAATAAGGTTTTAACTAACGAGATGAACGTTGGCGGAAAATTACCTCTACTACTGTTGAACCTACTTATTTTATAATTTTAATTGGAGATTATTAAATACTACCTGACCCGCGCAACTTCGTCTCCGTAAATTTTCCCCGTTTTAGCAACATTTAGCATTGCTGCGCCGCTCCTATTGGTCGTAGCGAGATATTAAATAGCCTATAGTCTTTCTCGATAAATGGGCTAACCAACAGTAAAATATTTTTTTAAATTCGGACCAGAAGTTCCTAAGTTTATCGCGTCCCCGTCATTAATTTATAAGACGTTATTACGTCATAAAAATAACCGATTTTATGGTCTATAGACAACAATATAAACTTGAAAGACACGCTAAGTAAAATTTAGAGCCTGGCAGCAAGCCTCTTTACCGGTGCGCTTGGGCGGGCTCGACGTTCGCAAAATTTTAGATATTAGTTTAGCTCGATCTATAGCGCGGAAGAGTTAACCAGGAAAATATTAAGACATACACTGGTTGATTCTGAAGTATCATGTAAGACCGACGCAGTGAACGCTTGGAAAATAGCTTGTCCGAACAATGAGCTTCCGGCTAACCTGTTCTCTTAGAGGCAATGGGACGGGCCGCTCTGCAGCATAGTAAGAGAAAGGTTATTTAATACATCTTCCAATGTTGCAGAGCGTGCGCGTTTGTTGGCTGTGGGAGAGTGGGAGTCGGACTTTTGGGTTCAGGCGCTCCCGTCACCAAACATAGGCACTATGTTGGATGACACAACCTTCCGTATTGCGACTTGCCAACGACTAGGTGCGCCGTGTATTTCTCTGCATCGGTGCCACTGTGGTGAAGCTGTCGACAGTTTCGGACACCAATGGCCTTTCATGCGATAGGAGCGCAGGTCGCATCTCGCGATACGCCAACCTCAACGACATAATCCGCCGGGCTCTTATCACCGCCGGTATACCAGCCATACGGGAACCCGTAGGGCTGATGAGTGCCGATGGGAAGAGATTGGATGGTGTGTCGTTGTTACCTCGGAAGATGGGCCGGCCCTTGGTGTGGGAGACAACCTGCGTCGACACCCTTGCGCCGTCACATCTTTCAGGTACAGTGGGATGTGCCGGTGCTGCTGCCGCATCGGTGGAGGCTACCAAACGGCGCAAATACTCTATCTTGTCGGAGATTATGTTCTTGGAGTCGAACGCGAGTAGTAAGTAGGGTCATCGGGCCTGAGTGCACGATCTTTTTTTAAAATTTTGAGTAAACTCCTGATAGACGCTTCAGGTGACCAGAAGGCTAGCGTGTACTTCGCTCAGCGAATCAGCATTGCTATATAACGCGGCAATGCTGCCAGCCTTCTGGGCACGGTGCCGGTCGATAGCGATGCGGAGGAATTATATGCCGTCTGCTTGTTTTAATTTTATTTTATGTAGTAATTTGTACATAGGTAGTGTAAATATTAATATTATTATATAGGTATTTATAATTTAGAGTAGTTTAAAAATATCTTGTATAAATTGTATTATTAAAAATGAATAAATTACTATACACTAAAACAATATAATAGTTATATTGTACGTATTTGTCAACCATCTAATACTAAAACAATTAATCATTAATTTAGTCCGATGCTCATGCGATATGAATATTTAATAAACATTTATTGCTGTTTCATCTGGCCGTTTGAATTAAAACTCATAAGTAGGTACTTATGAGATTTACTTATGACTTTATCTATACTAATATTATAAATAGGAAAGATTTGTATTTTTGTATGTAACGAATAACTTAAAAACTAATGGACCACTTTCAAAAAATCTCCACCATTAGAAAGCTACATTATCGGGAAGTAACATGGACTATATTATATTGTCAAATAAATGAGAGATCCATACGAAAATTGCAATAATGTAATAACTCAAGGTTTAAAAAACGATATGAACACACCTGTGCGAAACCGGAATAGGCAGCTAATTATTGAAAATGAAAACAGTTATAATGAATGTATTCTATAATTAATTCCGTCAGCGCCGTTCGCAGCATGGATGCCCGTCATGAAATATGTCAAAGTTCAAGTCACCGAACATAACTTTTAAATAAATAATTGCTTTTTTGTTGAGTATCAGTAGATACCTAGTGACTTATGTGGACCTTTTTAAACAATGTATCTTATTATCCATATCGTGAGGATTTTACGGGATCTGAGACAGACGCCTCTGTCTTATCAGGGTCCTTATTGCCTTTTTTTTTCGTTGTCGCCTCAAGCCCTCGCTTATAACTGTCAAAATCTTGTCATAATGGTATATACGCTTAGAAATGCATCGCGCTTGGACATCTTTAAGCGCACGGCGTATGCGCCAGTTCGTGCGGGTTTGCCACGAAAACGAAAAAAAACATAGTGAATAAGGACCCAGCTGACGCCTCGTGGGGCATGGTGGTATCAAAAAGTACATGTTTTGCGTTAGCCGGGAAGTAAAATCAGAACTTCATCACTGCTGCGGCAGCAAAGAGGGTGCTTCGGTACTTTTAAAAAACAAAAAGCATCTGTCAACCTGTGCCGTTCACCACCCAAAGGTTGGATGGTAAAGAATGTCTACGACAATCTGCCATTTGCAATGTTTTAAAGTTTTTCAATGTTAGCAGGAAGTTTAAAATAAAATTGAATCACTGGACGTAGACTTTATGCAAATACTGCTTTATATTCATTAGGTATTTATAGATACATAATTTGATAAACAGTCCATGGTAGGTTTTAGACATAGTACGTTAGTTATTTCCAATTAAGGTTATTTTTGTTTTATCCTTAAATCAAAAATAAACTTAAATGGTAATAACATTGTAAGCGAGACAATGTAAATACATTTTACCTTGTTATTGCCGAATAATAAGGCAAAAGATATTTACATTGTTTTGCTTATAGCGCTGACGTTAGTAAAAATACCTGTAGGTATACGAGCCGTCGTATCTTTGAAAGTAGGTATCCTTATTATTTGGCCCGTATACAGCTATTTTTGAAAGTAGTTATCCAATATCCAATGATATTGGATAACTACTTTCAAATTTAATAATCTCAATACTAACTGTTTATCTCCATATCTTAAAATACCAATTTGTACCACAAATGGAAGGCGCTAACAGCTGTAATACAGTTCATACTAGTACGGCTGTCAACGTTCAATATTTTATAAAGCTATAATAAATATCTTATATGTAATTATTGGGATATGTAAAATGTATAATGATTTTTAGAACAATAAATATTATTAAATATTATTAATTATATTTTTGTACCAAAATCTCAAAGGGATTTTAGTAAAAAAAAAAACACACTGTATTGATTGCATAAAATATGCTTATATAATGGATTCTAGTTCTTGCAGAAGTTGTGGCAAAGAGCGGACGCTTATTGATCAGTTTGGAGCAGTGAAATTGTTATGAATCAGTCCTTACAACATCATGACCTGAAGCAACATTCCTCTTGACATACATTTATCTGTTTACATATCAACCCATAAGATGGCCCACTGCTGGGCACGGGTCTCCCCAGTAGAACCTACTAGTATGTAGATCCTGGGGGTAATTGCCATAATCGCCACGCTTGGCGAGCGGGTTGGCGATCGCAGTAGGGCTTTAAGTACGCAGAGGACGCTGCTGCCCGTCCTCCGGGGTGAAATCCCTTAGTCGCCTTGACGACACCCACGGGTAGAGATGGGGTGGTACTATTCTTAAGCCGGCATGTTTATCTGCTTACATATATCAATCTTTAGGTGTTTGTAGTGTTAATTCTTACCTTCTCTCCATCTCAGTATTTATTCTATTTTCATCTTATTAATTAATTCATCAGTCATATTTATTTGATTTTTTTTCTGAAAATTAAAAATCTTTTTTTATAAAGGAGATAGAAACGATTACATACAATTTCGGGCCAGAATGTACCGAGATGAAAATAGCGTCAATTAATAGATACTGACTTATCAGTTCCTCACTAAAAATTCTGTAAGTTTTGTTAACTGGGAAAGGGGATTGGTGTTTGGTGATTTTAACGTGGATCTTCTGAGCCTTCTCGATACGACTACTGAATATAGAGATGCAATGAAAGAATGTGGTTATCATATAATTAACAAAATTGATGTACAATACAACACCCGTGAAACTAACAAAACAAAAACTATAATTGACCATGTATGCACAAATGTGAAAGGAAATGATTTTCATCTAGCGATACTGGAATCCGATATGTCTGACCACAAGCAAATATTTTTTGAAATAATAAACTGCCAACCAGAACCCATAAAGTCAATCAAATACGAATCAATCAACTACGAAAACCTCTGCAAAAGTATTGAAAATAATAAATCTGACAACATGAACGCCGAGTATCATATTTTTGAACAAACTCTAATCTTGTATACGCAAAAACAAAGTCATCAAAACCAAAAAAAGTAATCTACCTAGACAAGACTGGATACACAAAGACATTTTAAAGGCAATAGAAAAAAGAAATGTACTGAGACTTGATCACAAAAGAAATCCTACCGATAAAAAACTAGAAGAAGAGTTTTTAAAACAGAGAAACAAAGTAACTTCTTATATTCGGAAGACGAAACATGAGTACTACTACAAAACATTTAAAGCCTGCGAAAATAACCATGCAAAAATATGGACCTTAATAAACAAACTCTGCCATAACAAAGTAAAGGAGGTTACGGCTCCGGCAAGACTCCAATTAGAAACTCAAACAATCACAGACGCACAAACTATATGTGAGTATTTTAATGAATACTTTTCAACCATTGGAGAATGTTTGGCTAATGAAATCCCTGCCTTATACCACCATAACAACATCTTCACTACGAAGAGAAATCTTCCTGAACACCAAAATCTTTCACATCTGATGCCCGCAACTATAGACGAAGTCACTAAGATCATAGACAACTTAAGTATAAACACAGCGTCAGGTATAGATGGTATCAACACTAAATCTGTAAAATCTGTTAAAAACCTTATCGCGCCTGAGCTCGTTAATTGTATAAACAAATGTCTAAAATTGGGTGTTTTTCCGAGCAGCCTCAAAACGGCTAAAGTTACTCCAATATTTAAATCGGGAACCAAATCCGACCCTGGTAATTACCGGCCAATATCTGTACTTCCTGTACTCTCTAAGGTAGTAGAAAAAATTTTGTATAACCGACTGCAGTCTTTTTTGGATTTAAATAAAATTTTATATGACAAACAGTATGGTTTCAGACACAAATCGAATACCCTGTCTGCAACTATGGACCTCACCACCAAAATTAAAGTTAACATAGACCAAAAACAAATAGCAGTGGGTGTGTTTATAGATCTGAAGAAGGCTTTCGATACGGTTAGCCATCCTAACCTCTTAAAAAAGATAGAAAATATTGGTATCACTGGTGCCGCGTACAATATGATACAATCTTATTTATCTAATCGTAGTCAGATAGTCAAAATAGGCAATTATCAAAGTGAGCCTAAGTCTATAACTTATGGGGTACCACAGGGGTCAATTATGGGCCCCTTACTGTTTCTAATATATATAAATGACATAAAGGAAATAGGCCTTAAGGGAGATATAACTTTGTATGCGGACGACACAAGCCTGTTCTATTTCGGCCATTCAATAGAAACAATCATTCCACAGATACAGAACGATCTTAACCTTTTACATGATTGGCTTCAGTATAACTTACTTACTATAAATATATCTAAAACGAACTATATCATATTTAAAGCAAAAAACAAAACAGTACCTGAGTTTCAAAACTTAACTATAAATAAAGAAATAATCAAAAATTCTCGCTGCGAAAAATATTTAGGCTTACTACTTGATGAGGACCTCACATGGAAAGCCCACATTCAAAAAGTAAAATCCAAACTTACATCTGTAACTGGTGCTCTTCGCGGACTAGCTCCATGTTTGCCTCATAAAATACGTTACCTCATCTACAACTGCCTAGTTAAACCACACATCGATTATTTAATTGAAATATGGGGTACGGCCGCAAAAACTAACTTAATGAAAGTGCAGAGAGCCCAAAATAAAGTCATAAAGGTTCTATTTAACTATAAATATTTAACACCAACTACAAGAATATTCAAAGAAACGAAACTATTTAATATAAATCAGTCTTACGTTTACTTTACATGCTTATTAATTCGCAAAATCATATCTAAAGACCTCCACACACAAATAAGTTTCACTAAAAAGCAACAATTTCAAAAAATCAGACTTAGAAATGCTAATGACCTAATCTTACGCAAACCAAGAACTAATTACGGAAAGAAAAACCTCTTGTATGAAGGCGCGCAAATATATAATAAACTCCCTAAAGACATAAAAGAATCGCAAACAATACCACGATTTAAACGATTACTAAAATTCCATATAACAAGTCATATTACATAATAATAGGTACACCCACCTACTAACAAAACAAAATTTAAGTTTAAGTCATACGTCATTTCATTCAAAAAATAATTTGTATAATATTATTTGAAGTAAGACAATCACCGGAATATGACAAATTAATATCTAAATCTCATTTCAAAATATATAATATTGATTAAACTAAACTATGTAGATTGTGTACATAACAAATAATCTCAACTGAAAACATATAAGTAATATTAATAATAATTAACTAAATTAAATAAAGTACTAAAAATTTAAATTTCGATTAAAAAAAAAAAAAAAAAAAAAAAAAAAAAGAATAAAATAAAATAATAATAAAAAAATAAACAAGAAACATAAATAGAAGCTACAAATATAAAAACACAAATCAATTAATAAACATAACTAAAAACAAGCCACTTCTAGCACAGGTGAGCGTACTTTGACTTTATATTCGTGTTTATTGCTTATCTACGCCTGACGCTGTGTGACTGTGCGCCGTATGTTTTTACATTTCTACCCCCAACTGTTAACTTTCTCATTCGAATGTTTGCAAAATGTAAAATTATTATGTTCTCATGATAAGTGAATTGTTACTAGTTCTTAATGAGAATAAAGATCTTAAACCTTAACTGCAGTTGTTTTCTATGGTGATTCTTGGTCCGAAATACAACATCTAGTTGAGATTGGCTTACAAACTATTGTGAGCTGTTTAAATAATACCTAATCTACTGACGCTTAATGTAAGCAAGACAAAGCTGCTATACTTTAGTGTTTCAATCCCTGTTTTTGTACCACTTGACTGTAACTACTATTTTTTATCGTAATATATCTATCTTAGCTTTTTTTATATTTTTGTTAATCCTATCTAATCTTTTGTTTTATTACACGTTGCATATGATACTTACATCATCATGATACAGCGACATAATATATTTGTCCCAAGTCATGTATTCTACTTGTATCTACTACTATTCTATAAATATGTGTTATTTATTTATATTATTTTCATATCTAGATATGCTGATGACTGCCTCTGTAGCGCGGTGGGAGTGTATCCGACTGCTACGCAGGAGGTCATGGGTTCAATCCCCACCCAGGATAAAACTTTGTGTGATGAGCACGATGGTTTATTCTGTATCTGAGTGTTATTTAACTATAATAGTATTTAGAAATATATAAGTATGTTTATCAGTTGTCTGGTTTCCATAGTACAAGCTCTGCTTAGTTTGGGATCGTATGACGTTGTGTGAATTGTACCAAGATATTATTATTATATAATATTATGCAGCTTTTATGCAAGTAGTATCTTTTCTTTTAAAGATAACTAGCTATGTGGGATTGTGAGTCCCACATTACTAGCAATCCTCTTAACCCCTCCAGCTAAGCCCAATGGCTCGTGTTAGGAGTGGGTTCACGTCGGTAGTACAATGGGTAGGATTTGAAATTGCGACCTCATGATTGCGAGTCCGATGCTTTAACCATTAGGCTTCCGCCGTTTTAAAATAATCATTTAGATTCGTTTTAAACTCAATTTAAGTGCAAGTTTAAATTAAATTTAAAACCAACCTAAATCACGAATAAAAGTCACTTTTTAAATTTATTCAAAACACATTTGATAACTACAATTTAACAGTACATTTTCTGTGAAATTTTTGAATTTGATAGTTAAAAATAATATGTTTTTGCGTTTTAAATATTTAGTTTTCACACATTAATCTATACTAATATTATAAAGCGGAAGAGTTTGTTTGTTTGATTGTTTGTTTGTTTGTTTGTTTGTTTAAACGCGCTAATCTCAGGATCTACTGGTCCGATTTGAAAAATTCTTTTTTTGTTGGATAGCCCATTTATCGAGGAAGGCTATAGGCTGTATAACATCGCGCTACGACTAATAGGAGCGGAGAAGCGACGAGAAATGTTTCAAAAACGGGGAGAAATTACGCATACGAAGTTGCGCGGGACAGCTAGTCTGATTATAATCTGCTAAAGTTTTTCTATATTCCATTGAAAAATAACGTGTCAGATAGATATCTATTACTTACAACTACTCGGAATAATATATTAAAATAATAATTTTTGATATATTTAAAAATCTTTGGATTTACCCAGGATACCGCAGATTTTTTTTTTTTATTAATAAAAGATAACTAGCAATGTGGGATTGAGTCCCACATTACTAGCAATCTTGTTAACCCCTCCAGCTAAGCTCAAAGGCTTGTGTTAGGAGTGGGTTCACGTCGGTAGTATAATGAGTAGGATTCGAACCCGCGACCTCACGATTGCGAGACCGATGCCTTAGCCATTATACCGCCGCTTCATTTCAATTCTTGGCAGATTAATTAGATGGACGGCCCATAGTTCTAGATATTTAATCTAGATCCAGATTGTAGACTGGTATTATATAAGTTTTTTTCCAGATAGGAGAGAACATACCTACCAGTTGAAAACCCTGTTTTCTTGTTGTCCCATTACTGGGAGGACGAGGGACAACTGTTTCACGTGGTCCCATTGCTATTTGTCCACATTATGTTTATAAGACTAGGAATACGTGAACAAATAAGTATTTTTATTATAAGCTGTTACGCTGTGTGTTTGTATGTTAGTTTGTGTGGGTCAAACCTTGGAAGTTATATTACCATACCATACCACTTCCTGACGTTCGATTGAGCTCAAAAGAGGTTGAACACTTTATTAGGGTAATTTATCTACTTAAAAATTGTCACGTACGATAACATTTCTTTAAGTTCAATACTCAATAAAAAAGAAATAAATCTCTTTTAACGTATTACATGATAAGTAAATAAATAATAAGATAGTTGCTTGTGCAATGTCAACTAATCTGTCAACTTGAAATTTGCTTGTGATTAATTTGATGTACTACAAAATCGTAACATTATTCTCTATTGAATAAATTGTTAAAAATATTATTATAATCGCAAAATACGATAAACGAGGCCTAAATTATTTTTTTACATTATAACAGTAGCTGTCATTGTCATTGTCATACACGTATAGAGAATTTAAAATAATTTCTTCATAACACTTCCGGATTATCTCCGAAGCGGCCAGGTGGATTTTGATGGATCTTTCACTGCCAGATAGCTGAGGATGTAAGGTGTAAGTTTGGATACTTTTTATCATCACGCTAACGTTTATAAGGCGAGAGCAGCACTGCAAATTCACGCGGACGAAAACGCGGGCGCAGCTAGGGCTTTTTAAATCGGAGGAAATGTTGAGAACGTCATTCCACATGTAGTTATTTAAGTTGCGATAATTAGGCAATTAAAGTTATACCAGTTTTATATATGAATCCATTTTTCGAACATGTAATGTCAATCGATTTCTTTGTTTCAACGATCGAATGATTGTAAGTCATCCCATGACTATAACTCATTGTCATGGAAACTGACGTATTTGTGTAAATTTATAGTAACGCTCTACTCATCATCATCATCAGCCTATCGCAGTCCACTGCTGGACATAGGCCTCTCCAATTGCACGCCACTCTGTTCTATCTTCGGCTTCTCGCATCCAGCTCCTGCCAGCCGTTTTGCGTAAATCATCACTCCACCTGGCCTGAGGGCGTCCTACACTACGTTTGCCGTGCCGTGGTCTCCACTCAAGAACTCGTTTACCCCAACGGTTGTCGGTTCTTCGGCAAATATGGCCAGCCCACTGCCACTTCAGCTTGCTAATCCGGTGGGCTATGTCGATAACTTTGGTTCTCTGCCGGATCACCTCATTTCTGATTTTGTCCCTAAGAGAAACTCCGAGCATAGCCCTTTCCATAGCCCGCTGAGCGACTTTGAACTTGTGGACTAGCCGTACCGTCAGTGTCCACGTTTCGACTCCGTATGTCATGACGGGTAGGACGCACTGATTAAAGACTTTAGTCTTTAGACATTGTGGGATATTATAAACGCTCTACTATTACTATTATAGTAACGGCGGACGTAGTCGCGGGCATAGCTAATAACAACTAAACTTTGACGGTGACATATTTAAAGAAGTAAAATTTTCACAACGCTACAACAGTAACAATGGAAACCAGGGTTCCCATTCCCATAGTGCCATTAATGGGACAACATAATGGGACCACGAGAAAAGAGAGGTTGAAAAGCATTTATTAAATAGCTTTACAAATCGTGTCGACTGACCACTTTATGAAACAAGGACGGAATAGCACATCAGGAATTGGGCCCTTTTGATATCCAAGAAGGCTGAGACGCAAAGTACCCAAAAACCAATTATTGCCCTGTGGCAAACATACAAAAATGGACAAGAATACAAAAATGGCCATTTTAATCGAAATTTAACTGCAACTGCACTGCTTTAAATACGTGAATCGACCCCCTAATCGCCTAACCTTTTCGCTAACTCTCTTGGTCTTTTGAAAGTCCATCTTTAAATATAACCACAAAGACTGACTAAATGACAGGATCAACATTTTATAACACTGTTCGATTGTTACAGACTTATTACCATTGTTCTCACCAAAATAAAACTATTAATTTTATTAAAAACATATTTATTCGTAGATAATTTAATTAGTCATACAGTAAACCCCACTATCGGGCCAAATTTAGCTGTTGGTTATCATTACAAATACAAACTACATGATAATAATATTAATTGAGATGTATATTAAAATTACCCAAATATTTAATCAAAAAATATTTTTTTCAGATTATTAAGTAACCCAAAACATTATAAATATATTACATAAGTTTTATAAACATTCACTTTTTACTTCTTAGAAATATTGTAGTCAAGTGCCCCTTCTGAAAAAAAAAATCATGTAAAAAAAACACATTCAGATAACATTATTTTTAAAATGAAGGAAAAACCAATGTTTCATATTATATTAGGTAGGTACTAGCTTTAACCCGCAGTTTCGCCCGCTTAGATATCGGTTATGTGTACTTTCCCGGGACTTTCACTATCTCTATACCAAATTTCATCTAAATCGGTTCAGTGGTTTAAGCGTGAAAACGTAATAGATACAGTTACTTTCACAGTTATGATATTAGTATAGATTACTTAGATAGTAGGTAGATTTGCCCAGCTTTGACAGGACAATATATTTTTATATCTTAACACCTGCAGAGCTTAGCTGCTGTACCAACGTTTTTTTTTTTTTTTTTTTTTTTTAATCCCTCCAGCTAAGCTCAATGGCTTGTGTTAGGAGTGGGTTCACGTCGGTTGTATACTGGGTAGGATTTACGCTACCGCCGCTTCAAATATAAATATTTAAAATAATACCTAGTGTTACGTCTATACGTAAACGGTAAATAAAAAAAATATATATGTTATAAAAAAAATAATTTATTGAAACAAATTTATCGGCCGGGAAGTGGGTTCGCTACCCTAGTCTACTAAAAGACACGATACCCTAGCTTGCACTGACAGCATAAGAACCGTACGCTCCTGGGTTGTCCGCATCCGAAGATCTGGGGGACAGCGGGGCGTCTTCGTCTCTAGCCGAGTAGGTCTTACCCCCCGCTTTTTCTTTCCTCGGTTATTAAGGGTGAACTTAAGACCCTGGAATCAGGCACGGGTGGACCATAAGTATACGCCCAAACTTTCACCGTGACTGCGGAAGGCGGTAAAGGCAAAGCGAACGATTCTATTAATTACATTTTTCTACAAATTAGTTAACTAAGGTGCGGCAGTCACGGTTTAAAGCAAGCGGAAGGACTCACATAGTTTAATCAGCGAAATATATATAGAATTTAAAATGTTAAGCTAAATATTAAAACACTATGTCGGTACACAGAAATAAAGTTAGGTATGAAGGTATGCATTTATAGGAATTCACAAAGCACTGGTCTAAATTAATAAATCTACTTAATTACATAAAAACCAAAATACACAAGGTGTGGATATAATAATTATGCACTGTACGCATAGCTAATAAAAGCACAACTTACCCGATAACGGGGTCACAATATTCACGTATGATTTCAATTCTTAGTTTTTTTTTTTTGCCTAGTGGCGCAGTAGAAAGCACTTATAGATATGTACAGATTATTGCGAACTATAACGTACGCACTTAGAGAGTAATTAAAAGCACGATATTTAATGATGTCGTCTTTTTAAAAGCGAGCGCACGTATTCTCTCGACAAGTTGACGGTCAGTAGTCTAATCCCTACTCGCGCGCAGGGGGGCGCGGCGTTCGCCGTGCATTGTCACTGGCCGTGTCGCTAACCGGTAATTTATCTATACTAAAATCAGTACTGGACGTCAGTTTGTTTGTTGAAGCTAAGTTATTCTTATAGAGGTGCAAATATTATTATGCTGTATTTATATGTAGATTTAAGGTTTGGTATAAATTTGATATTTAGATTTAAGTTAGGTTTAAGACAAATTTAGGTTAAGTGTTTATTATGTATCGAATCATTACAGCAATGTAACAGTACCCCCCTTCCCAGATAAGGATTTTTCGAGGTTAGAAAAATCCGTAATGCTAACATCCAATTACAAGTTAGGATTACGAAGTCGTTAACTTTAACTTAAGGTCCTTTACATGCCAAACTCCTAGATTACGACCATTCATGTCCTCTAGCACGTAGACGAGTGGTGACTTCTTTTCAATTACTTTACACTTTTCAAATTTAGGTGCAAGTTTTTTACAAAAACGTGCACCCTTATCACTTTGAAAGAAACAGCGTTTCCACACGACGTCTCCCACATTAAATTCGACATCCTTACGACGCAAGTTATAACGTTGGCATGATTTTTGATGATTGTGCCAAAGAGCAGCTTGTACTTTATTAAATATTTCCGCTAAGTGACCTAAATTCTCAGCATATATATCACGAGGTAGGAACAGAATCTCATTACTATTGTCATTATCAACGTAGTGAGAACCGGAAGTTACTAATTCTCTTCCATGTACTAAGAAGGAGGGTGTGTAACCCGTTACTTCATTCACGGAGTTATTAATAGCGAATTGTATCTTAGATAAATTAACGTCCCAACTCCTGTGGTCGTCATTTACGAATGTCGATATAGATGTGATTATAGTCCTATTATACCTCTCCACGTTGTTAACCTGAGGAGTATATTTAGGAGTGAAATGCACTTTAGGTACTTTATACTTTTTCAATAGTCCCTCCATCTCGCGACCTGCAAACTGTGTCCCGTTATCCATAATTATGGTTTCTGGGATACCATGTACAAGAAAGACGTTGTCCTCAAGATGCTTACAGACAGCGACAGCAGTAGCTTGTCGTAGTGGAAATATTAGGCAGTATTTAGAGAAACAGCAATTAACTACTAGAATGTAATTGTTTTGTTTTCTGCTACTAGGTAGAGGACCTACAAGATCTATAGAAAGTGTTTGGAAAGGGCGGGCACAGTCTTTGGGACGGCCCATTTTTCCTAGGGTGTTATGAGCGGCATGTTTATAGGCTAAACACGTACTACATTCACCAACAAATCTGACCACATCTGCATACATGCCAGGCCAGTAATACGATAAAAGAAGGCGTTTATAGGTCTTAAAGATGCCCAAATGAGCAGCTGTTGGTTCGGCATGGTTGTCGCTTATTACTTTCTCACGTAACTCCTGCGGAATAACTTCCTTCCACTCATATTCCGAAATTAGCGGATTTTTACTTTTGACGAACCTATACAATGTATTATCTTCAACTCTATAGTTAGGAAAGTTTGACTGGGACTGGTTACATCCAACAAAAATATTCAGGTACCAAGTGTCTGTAGTGGTAGTAGGTGCAACCTCTAGACTGCGTAGTGCGGACACTTGTACACATCTAGACAGAGCATCCGGTATAACGTTGTCCTTGCCTCGGCGGTGTTTGACTTCAAAATCGAACGAGGAAAGTCTTACACCCCAGCGGGCGAGGCGACCGGTTGGATTAGAGAGGGACAAAAACCATTTAAGAGCGGAATGGTCCGTAAAGACTGTGAATGTTTTACCGTTTTCGAGATAGCACCGCCAATGCTCTAATGCGACAAGGACAGCGAGGGCCTCCCTTTCGGTAACGCTATAGTTACGTTCAGCTCCACTGAGAGATCTGCTCATGTATGCTATTGGGTGCTCCTCACCTTTTATCGTTTGCGAAAGCATGGCGCCTACCCCGAAATTACTTGCATCTGTATGAACATCGAAACTGAAATCGAAATTAGGACATGCTAATACTGGTGCATTCACTAGATAAGATTTTAGGTTGTGGAAGGCTTCGTCAGCTTCCGGAGTCCATTCAAAAGGCGGTGCCTTTTTACTACTAGAGGTAAGTTTATTAAGTGGACCAGCTATCGTACTGAAGTTTGGCACAAAGCGTCTATACCAAGATGCCGTGCCCAGAAATCTTTTAACCTCCTTTTTAGTGGTGGGGATAGGGAAATTAGAAATCGCTTCTACCTTAGCCGGGTCAGTACGGAGACCATGCTCGTCAATAATGTAACCAAGATATCGTAAATCTTTCCTAAAGAATTGACATTTAGCTAAGTTTACAGTAAGGTTAGCGCTTTTTAGCCTCTCTAGAACGCGGTGCAATAGAGTGACGTGTTCCTGAAATGAGTTACTAATTATTGCAATATCATCCAGGTAAGAAAACACTTTCAGTTCAAATTCAGGGCCAAACAAGGTATCGACTAACCTTTGTTGCGTGGCTGGAGCATTAGATAAACCAAAGGCAGTAACTTTAAATCTAAAGGTGCCTCTTCCAGGTACATAGAAGGCGGTTTTGTCACGATCGGCTGAAGCAATAGGTATTTGCCAAAACGATTTAGATAGGTCAATACTAGACAGGAACTTAGCGTCTCTAAGATTATCTAAAATTTCCGAAACGTAAGGTAGATTATAAGCGTCTTTCTTTGTAACAGAATTTAGTTTTCTGCTATCCAGACAGAAACGCGGTTTGCCATCCTTTTTGTCTACAACAAGCACAGGGGAAGACCATGGACTTTCACAGGATTCTATCACGTCTAAGGCTAACATTTCATCAACCTGATCGATTATAATTCTTTTCTTTTCGGGAGACATGCGATAGTACCTTTGCCTAATAGGTGCCGCATCACCCGTGTCTATTCGGTGTTCTATTAAGTGAGTTCTCCCGAGACCCTTTAATTCGAAAGACACTTGTTCAAATTGACCGACTATGTCGTCAATTTGTGCTTTTTGAGAAGCATCAAGGGTAGCGTAGGACTTTATAATAGGTTCAGTAGACATTGTTGTGATGGTAGGGTTAGAAACTTCAAATAGGCTAGGGTTATCATTATTAAGAAGTTCTATGTCTTTAATATTATTAGGAAATATCTCGAATTTGGTCCAGAAATCAATACCTAGAATTAGAGATGTTTTAATTTCAGGTACAACGTGAGCCTTGATAACGACGCATTTATTATTGAAAAACAAGGGCAGAAACATAAAACCTAATGACTGCATAGGTTGACCACCAGCAGCGGTGATTGTTATAATTTCAGAATTATCAATTTGTAAAAAGTATTTATTTAGATGTAAGTGAAAATCATTTCCAATAACACTCACAGCAGAACCAGAGTCTAATAAGCCATACATAGTTAAGGAGTTGTTTATAATATTTACCTTAACGTAGGGCCTAGGGTCGTTAGAAGGAACACAGTTTTTGATTGCAGCAACAGTATTGTAAGTTTTAAAAAACGTATTTACAAAGTTAAGCCAATTATTCCACTCATCAGGATTAAATTTTTGTATGTTGCTACAATCTCTTATCAGTTTTTTGATTTAGATTCTTGAGGAGGACTGTTACAGTTAGGGCACTCTGGGTAACGGAAGTCCTTTTTGCCACATTTAAAACAAATGATGAACCTAGGTTCTTTACAATTTTTTAAGGAATGTGTGTTACTGCGGCATCTCGGACAGAATACAGAATTAGAAGTCTTGTTGTTAATTTGCATCGCATTAACCTGAGGAATATTAATAGCACTAGTGTTATAGTTTTTAGCGCCTTTGTAAGCCATATAAGAAGAACTGGAACTAGTAGTTGGCTTAGTATAAGCGAATTCAGGGGCTAAAGTATCTGCTGTTATCTTTGGGGGTTCTCTAAATTGTAATACGCGAGTCTGATAGTTTTCGAAATTACGGCATATGGTGCGCAATTCCGAAATAGATTTAATCTCTGGTGAGCAGGCTAGTGTATTAGCGTAGCATGGTCTAATATTATGTAAAAGTATTTCTAGTTTCTCCTCTTCACTAACTACCTTGGACAATCTTGAGAACATACCCTCCATTATAGCAAAATATATAATAATAGACTCTGATTCCCCCTGAGTACGCAAACGTATTTCGTTCATTAGTCTGTAATCATAGTCGAATTGCACGAAATCCCTCTTTAAAAAAATAACTAATTGTTCCCAAGTATCAATAGAATTACGAACGCTGCGGAACCAGTGCAGGGCGTCACCTGTGAATATTTCTGTGGCAAAAGCCAATACCCGATTTGGCTTTATATTTCTGGCCTTTATGCGTTCGTCAACATCTTGAATGAAAGCTCGAACACACGATTTGCCATCAAACTTTAACTTGGCTAATTCCGCAGCAATGCCCCGGTCACAGCTGACCGAAATATTAGATACAGGTACGTCTTCCGACTCGCTATTACTTTTCACAGGAGTAACTGTAACGAGAGAAGCTAGTTCCTTATAGAAAGCTTCTAGTTTCTGCGAACAATCTTTGTAATATAATGTATCTTCCGATGTCGTAGGTTGAATTCTATTAAGTCGGTGATATATATGGTGAGCAAGGTTTTCACATCTATTAAATAAATTATTATCATATTTAGTTTTAAGAGATAGAATGTTATTTTTTAATTTTGATAAGCTGTCTTTAGCACCCTTGATATCATCTGCAAATTCTAGATGAGATTCCAATATGTCTTCAGAAGGAAAACTTTTTGCCTGTTTTGTAATTTGTTTTCTAAGGTCCGGAACATTACTAGCTGGTACTTCGCCTCTAATCGCAACCTCATATTCAAGCTCCGATTTTTGTAAAGACAGGTATTTAATTTGTTTAGACATACTTAGTTATTTAAAATAATTCGACATAAACCTCGAAAACCGTAATGTAACTAATTATTTATATTATCTAAGTAAATATATTATATGCCGGTATTTATTCTTATAAGATCGTTATCTGATATGTTGTGCAATTATTAAGTTACTAAAGCTTAAGCTCAACTACATATACGGCACATAAATAGTTACGCTAAATTATTTAACATACGACAAAATACAACACAACAAAATAACAAGAAAATAGAAATAAGTTGCAAAATCAGATGGTATTAGGAGAACTGATTGTTCGTTTAAAAATTGTCCATTCTGTTACAAAATAAAATGAATAGTAACGATTTTGTTTATATGTGGGTAGTTAAGGCAGGTAGTGAGAGAAAAAAATAATTGTAGAATAGACAATTTCTTCAAAAAGATTTTAGGCTTAAATAGTGTGTTGTTAATAGCAAGTTACAATTTATAATAATAACATATCTTTAAAACATGTTAACAACGCACTATTAGACCCGAAACAATATCGTTTCACATAAAAAAAACGTTGACTGTAACCATCACCAAAGAAAACTATCTACAAAAATGTCAGTGCAAGCCTAGAGTACGTCTAAGAACCACGTTGGGCGCCACTGTTACGTCTATACGTAAACGGTAAATAAAAAAAATATATATGTTATAAAAAAAATAATTTATTGAAACAAATTTATCGGCCGGGAAGTGGGTTCGCTACCCTAGTCTACTAAAAGACACGATACCCTAGCTTGCACTGACAGCATAAGAACCGTACGCTCCTGGGTTGTCCGCATCCGAAGATCTGGGGGACAGCGGGGCGTCTTCGTCTCTAGCCGAGTAGGTCTTACCCCCCGCTTTTTCTTTCCTCGGTTATTAAGGGTGAACTTAAGACCCTGGAATCAGGCACGGGTGGACCATAAGTATACGCCCAAACTTTCACCGTGACTGCGGAAGGCGGTAAAGGCAAAGCGAACGATTCTATTAATTACATTTTTCTACAAATTAGTTAACTAAGGTGCGGCAGTCACGGTTTAAAGCAAGCGGAAGGACTCACATAGTTTAATCAGCGAAATATATATAGAATTTAAAATGTTAAGCTAAATATTAAAACACTATGTCGGTACACAGAAATAAAGTTAGGTATGAAGGTATGCATTTATAGGAATTCACAAAGCACTGGTCTAAATTAATAAATCTACTTAATTACATAAAAACCAAAATACACAAGGTGTGGATATAATAATTATGCACTGTACGCATAGCTAATAAAAGCACAACTTACCCGATAACGGGGTCACAATATTCACGTATGATTTCAATTCTTAGTTTTTTTTTTTTGCCTAGTGGCGCAGTAGAAAGCACTTATAGATATGTACAGATTATTGCGAACTATAACGTACGCACTTAGAGAGTAATTAAAAGCACGATATTTAATGATGTCGTCTTTTTAAAAGCGAGCGCACGTATTCTCTCGACAAGTTGACGGTCAGTAGTCTAATCCCTACTCGCGCGCAGGGGGGCGCGGCGTTCGCCGTGCATTGTCACTGGCCGTGTCGCTAACCGGTAATTTATCTATACTAAAATCAGTACTGGACGTCAGTTTGTTTGTTGAAGCTAAGTTATTCTTATAGAGGTGCAAATATTATTATGCTGTATTTATATGTAGATTTAAGGTTTGGTATAAATTTGATATTTAGATTTAAGTTAGGTTTAAGACAAATTTAGGTTAAGTGTTTATTATGTATCGAATCATTACAGCAATGTAACACTAGGTACTTCCAACGGTGGTGGCACTTAGCCCAAAAGCGCTAAGAAACTCATTGACTTGACAGCAGTAGGTGTGGTCGTCGTGTTCGTGAATCCACGCTACTATCTTGTTATCAGCGCATATGTTCTTGCACAGAATGTCTGCGGCCGATGGAGACGGCCCGTTCACATAGATTATTGCTAGAGTGTCGTCCGCAGCGATCCTCACAACCTGGTAAGTAAGATTAACAACATATCATTATGTAAGTACAGGGAATATTGTGGTAACTTTTTAATTTCGTTTTGTTTATTTATTTCTAATTGTTACCTTCCACAGATAGCGCGGTATAGCGCTTTCATTTACGTTTTGTAACTTATGAGTGCCTGACCACACGACGAACTGGTCGTTCGTGTCGAGCCGCGACCGGACAGTGTCCTCGATGCTGGCCCAGGGCGACTAAAACACAAAAACACATAGCTAGTTAGGTTATAAGTATAATAATAATAATAATATCTTGGGACAACTCACACAACGCTATCTGATCCCAAACTAAGCAGAGCTTGTACTATGGAAACCAGACAACTGGTAAACATACTTTTATATTTCTAAATACATACATATTATAGATAAATAACGCCCAGACACAGAATAAACCATCGTGCTCATCACACAAAGTTTTATCCTGGGTGGGGATTGAACCCACGAACTCTTACGTAGCAGTCGGATACACTCCCACCGCGCCACAGAGGACGGAGGAGTATTGAAGGACCTCAAAATCAAGCTTGTGGGTTGGGAGGTTACCTGTCCGTGTGGTCCGTCACAAGGCAGCCAGAGAGGCACTGCGTTTAAGGTATCTATGAAAGTGCTCTTCTGCGGCGGACCGTCGCTGACGTCACGGGAGTTCACTAACTGCGTCTTGGTGTAACAGCACGACGATGTCGAGTGGGTGCACGTGTGCGCCGTGTCGCCGCTTGCCGAGCCGAGCCCAAGGTACTTGTGCCAACTGTACGAGTTGACGCCGCCACGGTTGCTCTTGGACATCACCGCGCGACTGTACAATGCTATATTCTTAGACACGTCGAAGCACACTTCATAAGTTTCCAAGAAGCCGTGCACCCCGTGACCTACGCGCATAACTTCAGAGGTGTCACCTAAACATTTCTCGTGCTTGTTCACAACCACGGGGTGAACCGGTTGAGCACATTGGAAATCTGACACCTTGTACACTACGTCCTGCACTTTGAACACATCTTGATTAACACACGTTGCGGTTATTTCATTTACTCTAGACATATTTTGTAAGGAATTTATTTCGTCCTCAAAGTCAGGACAAGAGAAGATGACTGTGTTGTCAGGTTCAACTATTAAGTAATCAGTGGTGCTATCCAACACGGGCCAAGTGTATGCTGGGCTCAATATAAGAGGCATGGTGTCCACGTTCTTAGGTTTTCGAGGTATGAGACATACTGAAACAAATCAAAAATAAATTTATTTATGATAAGAAAATATTTAATGAAATTATAACATACGTAAAGATAGTCGACTTACTGGATGACATAACATCGAAGCTTCTCTGGATCGTGCCGTGAATGTTGCTCACATTACATGTGTAGTGTCCCCAGTTGCCGGGTATAGCCAAGTGGGACGACTTCTGACTACTCAACACTTTACCGTTAAACGACCAAACGACCTGAAAGACTCAATTATATAGAATCGGTCTATGTTCGCCTATATTTAACTTAGTGTTGTTCACTTCGTAGTTTTCTAATGTCTTTAAAGGCAATTATTTTTGAAGTTACGACCTTTGCTACCTACAGAATAGTCTGTCCAATAAAATAGTTTATTAGAGTAAAATCATTGTTTATTGTGAGGTTTAGTCTCTCAATCTGACAAAGAAACATCGATTTTACTCCGGGGTCTCTCAGATGTGTGGTAAATGGTTGTGTGACAAAAGTAGGTGGTAAGGTGGTGAAGGGAAAAAAATAAAATTTTCTCAAAATCACGAAAATATTTGGTATAAAAAAAAGAAAGTTCTACCACTTGAGTGTCAGTGGCTCGAATATCAGCCAAACAGCAAGTAATCCTCCTATACAACAAGGTTGTAAATAGCGGCATCTAGTTAAAATCTATAAATTATTTGAACATTTTGACGTTTGAAAACGATAGCTTATTATATAGCTCAACTAAAAAAGGTTAGGTGGCAGTCTAAAATGTTTATATGTTTTTTTTTTTAATATTTCATCAGTGAGTTCCTCGTTGCGCGTGTAAACAAGTGTTGTTAACGTACTGGATGTAATGTTGTAAGTTTTACAGTTTCATTCTTAGATTAATATACATCAAAATGAACTTAAACAAGAAGAATATACATCAAAATAATATCCACACAGAGTTTATAAAGATAAATTAAGTTTAATTTCAGTTTTAAAATATTGTTGTTTATTGACGCGGAAAATATTTGGGTATTTTTATTTTGCTATAGGTATTATACTCAAGTAGTTATGTAGATTTTTCTGACGGTGTTGAGAACGCCGCGCCGTACACATCGAGTTCGCGGGGAGGCGGGACGTACAAGCATTATGACTCTAGTATTAGCCGACGGTCAAGTGGAAATCACTCTGTATATATGAAAAAGCTCTAAAATATCTGTTATTAAAGTTCGATTCAAATTAAGATTCTTCATCGTTGCAAAAGTACGTTTGTAGGTGTGATGGTCATCCTTCAAAACACCCAGCAACATTATCAACATACCGATGCGATATTTATATGAGATGGTTTACTAATCAGGAAATTATGTAGGCAAATACTTTTTTACAGGAAATTTTTATCTTTATTATAGTGTGACCTATTAACCTAAATTAAAGTCTCTCCTAACCTAAACTGTATGAAGTTACACCCTAGTCAGTCCGTTACTATATTGTATCTTAGGTATGAGATGCAGTCATATTCGACTGATGTAGATTTAACAGAAAGCGGCGGTAGCCTAATGGCTAAGGCATCGGTCTCGCAATCGTGAGGTCGCGGGTTCGAATCCTACCCATTATACTACCGACGTGAACCCACTCCTTTTTTTTTTTTTTTTTTTTTTTGTTCGGCGGGAAAAATTCCTGACGAACACCCCCACCATCGGGGGAAGATGATGGAGGTAGTGTGGGGTTTGCACCCACTAAAAAACCCGCCGTGTATCGCTCGCCACCTTTGCGAACGGGCCGCCGGAATTCGTTATACCGTCGGCGGCCCGCCCAGTGGCAATGCCCGGACGCGATGTTGTTGCGTTCCGGGCATTTCACACCTACGCGGCCCCTGGATACACACAGGGCGCCGCGCCTCCACGGAAGGCCGCGGGCGGGGCAGATTACCCCGTACGCCCGCCCGCAGCCCCACCTAAGGCGGCATCAAGCGCAGATATGCGCGCCGACGCCGCCCGGTTCGCCGGCGACGGAGCGGGTCTGCCAGGGAACTCTCTTCCCTGACGCGCTCCGCCGCCTCCTTCTGCGAGATGACGTCCTCGCAGAAGGATGCGACCGCATTCCACGACCCCTCGCCCCGGACCATGGACAGAACCACGGCCGGCAACGAGAGATCACTTCCGACCACTGCGGTGAGAACTCGACGTTGCCCCTCCCAAGCTGGACAATGCTGGAGGGTGTGCTGCGCCGAGTCCTCACCGCAGTCGCAGTGGTGGCAGGCGGGACTCGGTTCCCTCCTAGCGACCGTGTGCAGGTACTTCCCGAAGCACCCGTGCCCGGAGAGGACCTGCACAAGCCGGAAGGAAAGGGTCCCGTGCTGCCGCCCCGCCCACTCCTCCAGGACCGGCCGGAGCGCCTCCACGGTTCGAACACCTGCCCGTGGAGCCTCCAGCCGGCCCTGCCACCGGGCCATGATTGCCCGGTGGGCCTCACCGCGCCAAGCGCGTAGCTCCTCGGGCAGGGGCACCGAACCCCCTGCCCGAACAGCCACCGCCCGCCGATGCACTTCGGCGAGCACTTCCGCATCCAAATCCCACGGGGGTGTGCCGGCCAATGCGCACGCCGCCTCTGCAGACACCGTGCGGTATCCGCGTATGGCCCTGACCGCCATGGTCCGCTGGGGTCTCCCTAAGCGGACCCTATTCTGGGCGGTCAGGGACGCCGCCCACACGGGTGCGCCGTACAAAGCCATTGACCGCACCACCCCCGTGTACAACCGTCTACTCGAGGCACTGGGTCCGCCCAGGTTCGGCAACAGCCTCCCCAGTGCGGACGCCGCAGCCTCGAGTTTTGGCGCCAAAATGCGAAAGTGCTCGTCGAAGAGCCACCGCCCGTCTACTACCAGGCCCAGATACTTCATCTGGGCCCGGACCTGTACAAGGACCGAGCCGACGGCTATCGAGGCGCCAGCAGGTGGACCGCGACGGGGCCCATGGAATAATAGGGCCTCCGTCTTAGAAAGAGCCACCCTAAGCCCCAGCGCCTCGATGCGCCCGACCATTCGGGAAATCCCTAGGTTGGCCAGGCGCGCCGCCTCCTCAAAATTCCCACCCCGGGCCGTGATGAGGGTGTCATCCGCATAGCAGATGACCCCTATCCCGGGGGGGAAGCCACACCGCAGGGCCCAGTCGTAGCCAATGTTCCACAAAAGGGGCCCTAAGACAGAGCCCTGTGGAACACCGCACGAGACGTCCCTGCGGATTACCTCACCCTCTCGGTCCTCGTACAGGATCCTCCTGCCTTCGAGGTAGTCTGCCACTAGCTGCCTCAGGTACGCGGGCACTCCATGATACCGGAGCGCCTCGTTGATACAGCTGAATGGCAGAGACCCGAAGGCGTTGGCGATATCGAGCGATATCGCCAACATTACTCCTCCACCGGCGACGGCCTCCTCCGATGCGGCCCTCAAGCGCAGAATGGCCCCAATGGTCGAGCGCCCAGCACGAAAGCCGTACTGAGCGTCCGACAGATTAGGGCCGACCTCGTTCAAATGCCGGACGATGCGGGTAGCGAGAATCCTCTCCAGCAACTTCCCCGCCTCGTCCAGCAACACGATAGGCCTGTAGGCCGCAATTGAGTCGGGAGGCCGTCCCGGCTTTGGAAGGAGCACCAGCTTCCCTGCCTTCCAGCAGTCAGGGAACCGTCCGGACGCCAGGCACACGTCGAACAGTCCCCTGAGGCGGTCCCCGATATGGTCGAGGGTCAGGGCCAAAACCCGGGCGGGAACCCCATCCGGCCCGGGAGCGGTGTTCTTCGAACGCATTCGAAGAACAGCCGCGCCCACCTCCGCTTCGGTGACAGGCGGCACAGTTGTGTCGGCCTCCCGGTCATCGGTCTCATCCTCGGAGACCATCGCCGGGGGCGCGTGCTCTGCCTGCAGCGGGAATAGACCCTCGACCACTTCCGCAAGGAAGCTGGGCTGGAGAGTCTCGGTAAGGGGGGGGCCCGCCGAGCGAAGCTTGTTCAGCGCCGCTCGATATGGGCGACCCCAGGGGTCACGGTCGAGACCCTCCAGCATCTCCTCTCTCGCCCTCTCCTTGGCGCGACAGATAGCCAGCTTAAAGGCGTCCCTCGCTTGGCGATACGCCTCATAAAGCTGGCTCTCCTCCTGGACATCGCGGTGACGAGTCCGGCTGCGGGTATAGGACCTCCGCGCACTGATGCAAGCGGCGCGGAGGGAGGCAAGCTCCTGGGACCACCAATACACCCCCTTCCTCGGTGTGCGACGTCGTGAGCGGGGCATGGCCGCATCGCAGATCTGCGTAAACGCATCGCGAATGCGGCCAGCCATGACGTCCACCTCCTCGGTTGGAGGTGGAGACGACCATGATGCCACGATGGCCGCCTCTTCCAGGAGGCCCCTGTCCAACGCACCCACAGCCCACCGCGGAAACCGAGGCGTTCTGCGCGCCGTGTGACCCCTAACTGAGTCCTGGTTCCTGGAAGACCGGGAGAGCTCCAATCGGATATATCGGTGATCCGAGAGCGTCTCAACCTCATCCAGGACGACCCAGTTCCTTACTCGCGCTTCGACGGCAGGGGTAGCGAACGAAAGGTCCACTATCGACCCCCCCTGCTGTCGAACGCACGTATTGGTGGCGCCTCTGTTTAGGAGACAGAGACCCACCGACGCCGCCCACTCCTCAACCGCCGAACCGCGGACGTCCGTGCTGGGTGACCCCCACGCCGTAGATTTGGCGTTGAAGTCCCCCAGCACCAGTACGTGGCGAGGTGCCAACCGCCGTATCGAGGTCTCCAGGTTGGTAAGGAAGACCTCGAAATCGGTAAAACTCCGGTTTGGGGAGAAGTATACTCCGTAGAGCGTGACCCCTCCCCAGTCGGCAGCAACATATCCCGAACCCTTGTCTCTGATCGACAAGGGCAGGGAATGAAGCGCAGCGGAGCTGACGATTGCCACGGAGCCGTCCCGGTCACCCGCCCAGTTCGGGCGGGGAGGAACAAAGTAGGGCTCCGCGGCTACGGCGACACCTATCGACCACTCCGCCATGGTCTGCAGGAGAAGGTCCTGGGCAGCGGCGGAGGTTCGTCTGGAGGATGATGGAGGAGTTACCGCTGTCCATTTAGGGGTGCGGCACTACATCCATCACCTCCACCTCAGTTGGTGGCTGAGCTCCGGGGGCAGCCTGGGTCGATTGGCTGCTGCCCGGGAGTGGCTTGGAAGCCTTGGGGGGCTTACATCCCTTCCGCCCTACCATATGATTGGCGGGTAGATTGCCCGCCGCACACATGGGGCAGTGGGGGGCGGCAGAGCATTCCGCCGCCCTATGTCCCGGTTGACCGCAGCGATAGCACATTGTGCTGCAGTCAAAACCACTGGTGCACCTGGGTCGCAA
Organism: Herminia tarsipennalis; assembly: GCA_945859575.2. Lineage (NCBI taxonomy): Eukaryota > Metazoa > Arthropoda > Insecta > Lepidoptera > Erebidae > Herminia > Herminia tarsipennalis. Next base: position 19,015,958 of record OX243833.2, read on the forward strand.
GTGCCCCGTGGCCATACACTTATAGCACCTCGTAGGCCTCTCCTCCAGGACAGTGATCCTAGCGGAAGAGAAGCCTACAAGGAGCCGGCCTGCGTCGGCCAGGGTTTTGGCCGAAGCGACGGGGCAGCGCACCCAAGCTGCACCCACTCCACCGGGACCGGGGCGGATGGCGCCGACCTTCACGGATCCGGAGGCACATTGAGTTTTTGTCTCAATGGCCTCTCGGATATCTTCGGTCGTGATCGAGTCATCCAGGCCCGAAATGCGCAGTTCTGCGCATTTTGTGGGCCTGGCGATCTTTACGCCCTCCTTCCCCTTGGTAAGCCCCCGTAGCGTCTCCGCCACGAAGTCCGCCACCTTTGCACCATCCTGACCGGGACACTCTAGAATCCTGGCCCCGGTCTGGGCTTGGCGGAAGGAGACCCCCGCGCCAAGATTGTTGGCGTTAAGGGTCACTCTCGCCTGGCGGAAAATCTCCGCGTAGGAGACTTTGCCACTCCTCTCCGCCTCTGGCGACAGCGTCACAACGACGGCTGCTGACTTGGGCGGAGAAAGTTTTGGCTTTCTCTTGCCACTCTTAGGGTGGGCTGGCAGAACAGCCTCAGGTTGTGCAGCTTTCCTAACCTTCTTCCCACGTCGCTTTTTGCGCCCGGCCGTCCGCCACTCCTCACCAGACGGGGCTGTGACGATGGGAGTAGGAACGAGCTCGGGAGCACTAGCTACGGCCTCCGGCTCATTGGATATGCCGGTGACCGCACGAGGCGCCCCTCTTTGTGGTCGCTTAGGCAGGGGATGGGATTGAGAAACCCACCGTGCGGGACCGGCCCTCGCAGGCTGCACCATTCTCATAGCTGGCTGAGAAGTTGGTGCACGTTGCACTCTACTAGCAGCCGCCTTCGGCGCAGCCACCTCGGCGAATGACTCCACGCGTCCCCCGGAACAGGGTAGGGGCGTGGGAGGTGTGGCTTTATACCCCTGGGGGGGCTTTGGCCTGTTCGCCGCAAGAGGTGGCCGGCAGCTTGGTTCGGGAGGGAGACGGTCCTTGATGGTGGCCAGCCTCCCATCAATCATCGTCCCAAACATTATCATTAGCTGCCGGCATTGCGCCTCTGTGAAGGCATTTGCCGGCTGCTCTTGGCAAATGGGCTGCAAATGGGCTTCAGCCTCAGTGGCTGAAGACGACGAAGAAGCAATTGTCGGCTGTTGCTTATCAGCCCGAGTGGCCTTGGTCTGAGCTGGTGTCGTAGATGTTTGGGCCGCCTGAGCAGGGATCGAAGAGATCTGCGAAGCGCGGGCGAGGGCTGAAGTGACCTGTGAGCTGGCCGGAGCAGAAGGGGCCGAGACGAGGCCGGTTCTGGCCGACACCAAATCAGCCCGTAACTGGGCGAGCTCTGTACGGAGTTCGCCTATCTCCCGTTCTAGTCGAACATTGTCCGCTCTCAACCTTTCAAGTACCGCGTCCGGGGCAGCGGAGCGCTCAACAAGAGCCTCCACCACGTTCTTAATACTGGACGCGGATTCCTTGAGGCCCTTTGCGAAGGTGCCCTTCAAATTTCTGGACTTGGTGGCCACATTCACTATAAGAGCCACCGAGTTCGCCGCTGATTCGAGTAGCTCCGCCGCGGTTTTCGCGTCTGTATCCCCTCCCGTTTGGCGAAGCCTACGTGAACCCACTCCTAACACAAGCCATAGAGCTTAGCTGGAGGGGTTTACAAGATTGCTAGTAATGTGGGACTCAATCCCACATTGCTAGTTATGTTTTTAGAAAAAAAAAAGAAAAAAACAAAAAAAAAAAAAACAATGCATGCAGTACGGGTAACTTACATTAGCTTGTGGTATAGCTTTAACTTCGCAATCTAGATCATCGTACTCACTTCCACTCCATTCCAAGAGCGGGTCGTCTTGAGCGGAATTGAACTCAGGTGGATACCCGACAATAACTACGTACGTATCTGTACGTGCACCGTTCATATCGCTCACACGACATGTGTAATTGCCGTCGAAGGTTTCATCAACATTTTCTAAATGATAGTATTGCCCTTTTACCCCCGCATCAACTCCTTCCTGTGGACGTCATAAAAAAAACCTCTTCTTATTATACGTCGATTATAATCAACAGCACGACTCCATTAAATCATTGGTAAGATGCTTGCTAATAAATTAACTGATACTCCAAATACTTATAACTGTATTGCCTAGAGGACGCAGTCAGTTTATGCCTGACTCGCACCATGTCACACATTCAACAATTCTCGACCACAATGTACCTACATTTACACATCGTACCAACAAAATATGGATCTTATCTCAACAAAGCGTCTTCCAAAAGTAGTTAAAATAAGAAGTATTAGCAGTAGTCATTGCAGAACATTAATAATTAAAGAACAAGAAAATGTATATAAAAGGTAGCGTTTAACAAATACTTTAAACTAAAATTATTTTAAACGTGATCGGATATACCGTCATTGTATTATAAAAAAAACCCGTTTCTAAATAAAAGGGCGAAAGTGCTATGAACATACATATACAATTACCTCATAGATAGTGCCTACAATAGTTATATGTTAGACTAGCTGTGCCCGCGACTTCGTTCGCGTGGAAGTTGGGTTTATAATAAGGTAGTTTATGTTACAATTTAACTTCTGTGTAAAACATATTGGAAACATGCTCCACAATGCTCTGTGGCATCTATGGATATTAGGGCCTAGCTCTAATCAGGGCCCGACCTATGGCAAGGCAAGCCAAGCAAATGCCCAGTGCAGCAAAATGAAGGGCGACAAAGTTTATGGCGCCAGACGGTTAGAAGACAGATTATAATAGTATTTTACCAAAATGATTTGCATCACATCAAATATTACTATTATCGGTTTCGGGTTAAATGAAGCCCGAAACCGCCCAAGTACTCGCGCGAAATAGGGTTAGTGTGAGATAAGTTTTTAAAAAAATATCCTGTTTTTAAAACATTGCATTCCCGCGGTACTGTGATGCGTGTTCAAACAAACAGACAATATTCAAACGGTTCTAAAAGATGTACTGAATTAGTATATCTTTTAGAAACGTTTAGATTAAATACTAAACTTATTTCTTTATAATGTCTACATTGGTGAATTAAACAATAGGTGTGTCAACCTGTCGTAGCCGAGGATAGAACAAAGTGGCGTGCAATTAGAGAGGCCTATGTCCAGCAGTGGACTGCGATAGGCTGATGATGATGATGATGATAAACCTGTCGTTAATTAAGATCATCATAAATTCATATCCCTCTACGTAAGAATTTCAGATTTATTTTTTAAATCAATTTACCTGATTCTGTTTCATTTGTATTTAAACGCCATCTATTTTCAAAACTGGATAAGTTTATTTTAATACTTGATGACTTTAAATTAAATTATAATTAACGTAGGTAAGCAAGGTATTTAACCTAAAATTATTCACGCGATTAAGACCCGTAATATATATATATTCATAATAGCTGTGCCCGCGACTTCGTTCGCGTGAAAGTCGGGTTTAAATTAAGGTAGTTTAGGTAACGAAATAACTTCTGTGTAAATATGTTGGAAACAGTCCTGTTGACTAAATACTTACTAAATAAAAATCGATCTGTTCTTTTCTTTTAGATAGTTAGTTTGGTGTGCGGCTTAAGAAGTGGGTTGTTTTTGTTTTATTCTTTCAACGTTATACCTACTTATTACCTAATAATTTTTAATAGAATTTGTACGATAATGTTGTTACTTCTCATGTGATCGTAAACTTGTAAAGCCTAAGTACTTAACTGTGATAGTTTTCTTTATAATTTTAGTGTTTATACTACTACCCTGAATTTTTTCACATACCCAACATCAACCATTTAGCTGGCAAGGGGACACCTGACTCTAACAAAAATGTTCACTATAAAGCCTAATATTATACACAAAGGAATCCTTAAATCTAAAAATAGTCTTCACAAACCCTAAACGCTTTTTAAAAGACCTATCTAATGATACCACACACGATGGGGTAGGTAGGTGAGAAAAAAATCACATCCCCACTTTACATATAAGAGAGGTACCCTTAAAAAAATAATGATTTTCAAGATTTTGTTCTTTCACTTTATCGGCGTTAGTAATTTATTCATGCAAAAGTTGCAACCTTCTAGCACTAACAGTCTCTGAGCTAAGCTGCGGACGGACGGACATAAGAGAACTATAAGGGTTCTGTTTTGCCATTTTGGCTAAAAATGGGGTGTATTTCATATAGTGTTACAACGCAATACTAATAATAAAACTGCTGTAACACTTTAGTAAGCAAACACAGAGCGTGTCATGTGTGTCATGCCCGCGAAAATGTCAGATATGCCTAAAGGTACGGTTGACAAACAACGACCCCCCTCCTCCCGTCACCCGAACTACTCACACTTGACCGATGTTGAGCCATTCATTATCGTTGAATTGATGAACACGTAATCTCCAACCATAACCCCAAAACATGACGCACCTGTGTGATGCGTGGTCAAACAAACGGACAGACAGACAAACATTTCTAAAAATCATAGCAATGTGTTTCTTTTAAAACTTCTTTTACTAAGTATAGAACGTTATTGAATACAACGCCATCTACGTTCAAGAATGTTGCCACTCAGCATCTCAAGCACCTATACCCTAATAAATGTTTTCACAAATAAGGAATTATTTGATCACGGTGAACAATTTGATTTCATAGATGGCGCTACATGTTTTTTTTTTACGTGTGTAATGTCTTTTTTTTAGACGAACACATCATTTCTGGAAAATGTCGAATACTTTTTAATTATAATGTAATATTGTTTTTCATTTCTACTACGATTAATTAATTACTCTCAGCAGTGCATGCAATACCTATAATTAATTTAGGTACCTACGTGCATAATTTACTTGAGTTTTAATATAAAAAAAGAATAACCAAAGTAAATAAGTTACTTACGGTCGAAAAAATAACTAAAACATTGAGAAAAATATTAAAAAAGGATAAAGACAATTTAAAAAAATACAAAAAGAACATAATCAGATATCGGATTCGAGCCCGAGACTTCGTCGCCAAAGTCTGCTTGCATAGCTTCGAGGCTATACTGTTCGCTACTTGCGACGTCAAAATAACTGTTCTTATGAAACTTAACAATGTGGTGTTTAGCTCCTTTTAGTTTTAGCGTGAAGTTATGTATTCCATGGGTTACAATTATAGATAATGTCTAATTGTGGAAAATTTTGTGATAAACCATTATGGTGCGACAAAAAATACGTTGCTACTCGTTCCCCATAGACGTTAGCGTAATGATTCATAGTGTAAATAATGTCCTATAGTATTTACTATAAAACTGCAAATTTTCATAAAGATCCGTCTAGTAGTTACTGTTTTATAACGAAAAATAGCTACAGACATTATCCCTTACTGCTTAGCTCCTATGGGAAAAAGCGTGATAATTTATAGCCTAAATGTTAATCTGCATCTATTAGATTGCACGTGCAAAATTTCAACCGAATCTGTACGGTAGTTTTTGCGTGATGCGTGTTCAAACAAACAGACAGACAGACAGACAGACAGACAGACAGACAGACAGACAGACAGACATTTCTAAAAATGCAGCAAAGTGTTTAAATACTCTTTTCGAACATTTCCTAATATTTTTTTTCACTAAGTTCGGCCATGTACAGACACGTGAAATTTACAGTTTTATTATATGTATAGATTGCTAATTAAAAGTTTCTGCATATACTTTGCTAAATAAATATAAAGTAGGAAAAGCAAAAGAGTGGTACATTTACTTATTAACTAACCAATATAAAATTATTACTACTAGACTAGCAAACTGATAATTATTTATTGAAATAATCATCACTTTGCTAGTCGCTACCATTGGGTACACTGTTTTACAAATAATGAAAAAAAGGCGCAAGAAGATCTGCAATTTGAATTTACGTAACGTAAAATTACATCGAGAGCGGTATTTTGTGCTAAACTGATTGCAATAAGTGAAAATTCTTTAAATTCTCACTGTGGGTGTGACATTTCAAAATAGCAGTGCTATTACTTCATTCGTGTCTATCAAGAGGTTGTCAACAAACTACCATTGCATTTTTGAAAGATAGAAAAATTTGAAGTCCAGACCCAGGAATCGAACCCGAGACTTCCGTAGCCAAACCGGGGCCAAAAGCAAACCACCTATCTGGACTATGTTACTAGACCTCAAATTTCTCTATCAAGGGATGCTCGCGAGGTTGGGCCCTCGCATGCGCCATCTAGTCGGTAGTTAAAGCCCTATCACGGCTTTTGTTATTGCTTCGTTACAGAGAGCATCTAACAAATTATGATGTCGCAGGCCGAATATTGAAGTAATTTTTATAGGCATTTCTTGCCAATTACTTTACAAATACAATAATTGCATTTTTGAAAGATAAAAATAATTTCTATCTTTCAAAAATGCATCGTTACCCATTAAATCCATGTGTACAGCTTTTGCTTGCTTTATTAAAACTGCCAGCAGGAGAGCCATAGAAAAGAATCTTACTTACCAGGAACCACCTGATTGATTGTGATGGATCAGCAGAGCCACATTTTAGTTTTGTTGTCGTACCTTTCAATACATTCACCTCATGAATAGTTCCATAGTCCTCAAGAGCCTCTACAATGAGTAAATGTTATTTTAATACCTCCTACCAAGATAATATTAAGTTAATTATATGAAATCACTTACCGTCAATAGTAGCAATAAACGTTCCTTTAGCAAGACCTAAGTAATTTCTAGCTTCACACGTGTATGAATTGGAATCGCTCTGTTTAGGGTCTTTTATAATTAACGCTCCGTTGATGATAGAATACCGTGCGTCTATAAGAAATAAGTCAATAAGTTTAATGTAAGTAAATACGGAGTACACCACTCAATCCACAGAACAAATCCATTGATGTATCTGTTTCCACTTTTATGTTTTTCACATTGTTTGATTTATTGGTATTGTTTGTTCTACTTAACCACCCTTCAAACTTCATTATTCTAACTTCCACTATTTATCTAACTGAAAATATACCTCTATTTAAAACAAATGAAAAATTGATATAAACAAATGAGCATCGTCAAAAATAAATGAACATCGATAAAACCAAAAGAACATCGGATATTAATCCATTAAAGTAATGAATTAGAGAGGAACAAAGAGTGGAATGAAACCTTTTTACTACCAGAAGAAATTGATAACATAAGTAGTTTGTAGCAAAATACAATCAAATTACTTACTTGAAGTAATGACTGTACTATTAACTTTCCACGTGATAGTTGGTTGAGGAACTCCGACTACATTGCAGGGAATTTTTAAGGCAACATCTCCATTCAAGCCATATAAATTAGAATTCTCAGAAGTTATAGACGGTGCAACTGCGAAAAATAATCAAAAATTTTGATCACGATGATATTTTGCATTTTTTTTTTTTTTTTGCTGCTAATTTAAATTATTGGTTTGATCTTTCTTACATTGTACAGTAAGTACTGTAACATGCTCATCTGTGTCAACGACATTGTGCGCTATACACTTGTAACTGCCATCATTATTTAAATCAACTTTATTCAGAGTCAGTACATGGCTAGATCCTGCGATCCCCTCAAACTTTGACTTATCTTTAGCTTTGAACTGCCAAGTGATCGTCGGTATTGGTACACCCTTGATCACCCTATAATATAAACAATTAGGTATTATATCGTGTGTCATTTTTCTATTATAAGTACTTAAAACACATTTGTTGGTCTTTACAAATACGTACTTGCATTCAATATTTATAGATTGACCTTTTACAACTGTTTTAGTTACTTCGCCTGTTAGTTTTGGTGCCTCTGAAAAACCAATACAATTGAGATATTGCCATTAGTAGTTATGATTATAAATAATTATCACAAATTTTTATACTACTTACGAAGAATATTTGCTTGGAATGTTGCGATGCTAAAACCAGCTTCGTTCCTTGCCTCACACGTATATGTCTTACTGTCACTTACCTTTGTTTTTTTAATTACCAAAGTTCCATCGTGTATTAAAAAATTTACATCTGAAAAGTTATGCAATAGTGATTCAAGAAAACTAATTACAGATAAATGAAACTCCATATTATATGGATTAAATCAATGCGACCTGGAGGGAAAGTACTCCAAATATTTATAGTTAGCAAATTTTAGTCAAAGAATACATAGTTTTATTTTCAAATATAAAATTATCTGTATTCAAAGATATTGTAAAAGTCACTTGTCAGAGCCGGGAATCGAACTCGTTTATCACAGAAAAAAAACATTTTGTATTTTTATAAGGCAAATAAAAAGGATCAATCTTTAAACTAAAATTTATTATTAAAGAAAATAATAGGTAGTCAAAGTAAATACAAGTTAGCGTAGTTTATCAATAGTAAGTATACTTTTTCTATCTACTACATATTTCAATTAATTTAATTAACTGTGAACCATAATACAAAGGCTAATTTAAAAACATATATTGGTTAATTAATTATTTAAAAGTATATTTTGATCTATTTAATTTATTTTTGGCCTTTGAGAGATTTGATTCTTTTATTTGACCCTTTCAACGGTATCTTAAAAACACAGCATTTTCATTTTACCCGCCACGGAGAAGAACACAACTGGGTGCAAACTCGTCTTTACCTAGATTCTGCAGACTGTTGAACGACTGTAGTGATATAGTTGATATTCACCTAATTCGCTTGTACGCTTCCGATCTATCCTGATGAAGTATCTTTCTCAGTATTAATACAGAAAACAAAAATAGTCTAGCTAATTTTTAGTTAGTAGTTTTGTTTAAGCTGTGTATTTTCTGTAAATGCTGTGTGTTTGTTCCACATGGCCTATCTGGAATTTGCACTGATATTGTTATAAAATGTGACGGTGTAAACAAATTTTGGTAAATTAGTTAATAAATAAAATAAAAACACATGGTAGGTTCTATTCCCGACTCTGGCAAGTATGTTATTGAAAATATTTGAATGCCGTTCTTTTTATAAATAAAAGTACAAAAAAAAGAATGTTTCCTTTGACTAAAACTTGCTAACTCAAATGTTTAGGGTGCTTTCCCTCGACGGCGACGGGGCGTTGGTTTGGTCCATCCTGTATAGTAACTATTATTTTTCGGTGAATTTGTATAATTATGCATAAAAATGTTGGAATTTTAGAAGGTTGTTGATAACAGAATTTTTAATTGAAGTATTTATTACCTGAAGATAAAGTTTTGCCGTTTGATTTCCACGTGACAACAGGCACAGGTAGACCGCTTGCGTTACAAGGTATCTGCAATGAGGTACCTTCAATGGTTTCGTAGACAATCGACGAGCTTGACAATATTTTTGGTGGAACTGAAAACAATATTTAGTTACAACCGTGTATTAAGTAGGTATATTATTTTCAAAGCCATATTACGTGAACTGTTGAATTATTACAAAACAAAATACCCGACGATTGATACCTAACTGAAATGGTTTGGCGGCTAAAATCAGCCATTTTTTTAGTATTTTGATGTGCCCAGTATCACTCTCACAAACAAGGCGAATCTAACGAAACCTCTCAAACTAAAATCCATCAAGCCGTTTACCCCCTATGGCGTGCCAACGAAATATGTAGGTATCTTCATACAAACACTCAAAAAACATAACCCTCCTTCTTGGGGAGTCGGGTAAAAAGAAAATAGTGTAAGTAAGTTAACTTTAGAAGTTTGCTAGTCGGAACTAAACCGGCTGTCGCGTGGAGTACCTTGCAGTTTCGATTCCGACCTTAAACTTAATTTTCTTTTCTCATGTCTTGATTGATTGTACTGGTTGAGTGGTATTTTTTTTTAAAGACGACTCCCGCAGTCCTGTGGCTCGGGTGACTTTACAAACATACAAGTCACGGACACAAAGTACACCCAAACTCAGAACAACAATTTGTGGATCACACAAAGTGATGTCCCGTGTTGGAATCGAACCTACGACCTCTTGCGTTGCAGTCGGATACACTCCCACCGCGCCACAGAGGCAGTCATGTTTCACTTCTTATTCTAACGTAAGATATGCCTGTTATAAGGACACAGTTCAAATTAAATTTGTCACTTACTATGAACGTTGAGTGTAGTTAAATGTGCGCCTTCACCGGCCGCATTGTGAGCAATGCATTTGTAGACACCCGCGTCTTTCACATCGACTGCCGAGATACGCAGCACATTGCCATCTGCTGACAGACTCGCGAACCTGGTCTTGGCTTCAGCTTTAAATTGCCAAGTTATCGTAGGGATCGGCACTCCCTTGACAACTCTGAAATTGTTATCAATCACAATATCACGTTAAATTAAAAAAAAATGTATGCAACATATGCACTATCACACCATTCTCTTTCGATGTTAGTTTTAACATACATATGATACTTACTTGCAATTAATGGTGACGGTTTGGCCTTTCACATATGTTTTAACGTCTGTTCCTGATACTTTAGGCACCTCTGAAAATGTAAAAATGCTTTAGTTCATGCTGTGGCTTGTCGGTTTTATAGGTAGTTTAGTATTATAGGTAGTAATAATACAATGTTACTGACGGTGAACAACTACTTTGAACGTTGCGTGAGTAGAACCAGCACTGTTACGGGCCTCGCACCTATAGTCTCCGCTGTCAGTCAGCTTTGGGTTTTTGATTACCAGAGTGCTGTCTTGTATGGAATACGTCGCCCCTGAAATATGTTACAAATATAAAATCAAACAATACCGATATCTAAAAAAAATACTAAGTATGTTTGTAATGCAAAAATAACCGCTTTTTACTAAATGTTATGAATGTTTACACGGTATTTAAACTAACCATTTGGTTGGTTTAAATACAGTGTGAACATACATAACAACCAACTTATTCTGAACGGCTGCAGACTTTTATTTACTTTTTATTCCAGGTGGCCTAGATGCAGGTTACAGCTGTTAAAACAGCTGGAACCTGATATGGATAAGATTTTATTTGTACCTATTTATCTAGTTTAAACTAAAAAAGGACCGAAATATTGGATTCCTTGAAGCATTCCAATAGTAAATTATTTGTTAACTTTGAAATTTAATAATGCGTGTCTGCTTTATTATAATTATCGGTAAAGCAAAACGAATGTTGTAACTTTAAATCTTACTTGGGTTGGCTTTCCACTTGATATCTGGTTTTGGTGAACCTGACACTGTGCAAGGTATTTTCAATTGTGCATCTTTTTTTTCGACGCTTGTGTAGACTTTTAAGGATCTTTGAATTATTGTTGGAGGAACTGGAAATAATAATAATAATATAATATCTTTGGACAACTCACACAACGCTATCCGATCCCTAACTAAGCATAGCTTGTACTATGGAAACCAGACAACTGATAAACATACTTATATATTTCTAAATACATACATATTATAGATAAATAACACCCAGACACAGAATAAACCATCGTGCTCATCCCACAAAGTTTTATCCTGGGTGGGGATCGAACCCGTACCTTGCAAGTTCGATTCCGACCTTAAACTTAATTTTCTTTTCTCATGTCTTGATTGATTGTACTTGTTGAGTGTTATTTTTTTTTTAAAGACGACTCCCGCAGTTGGTTACAAGTCCTGTGGCGCGGGTGACTTTACAAACATACAACTCACGGACACAAAGTACACCCAAACTCAGAACAACAATTTGTGGATCACACAAAGTGGTATCACGTGTGGGAATCGAACCCACGACCTCGTGCGTAGCAGTCGGATACACTCCCACCGCGCCACAGAGGCTGTCAAATAAAAAGTTTTAATATTTAGTTAAAACTAACTACAGTATTTTTGTATTGCTGAATAGATTTGTCACACACTTGATGTACTTACTTAGAACTGTAACTTCCGTGGTGCGGTTTACCTCGTCGGCAGAATTGCTTGCAATACACTTATAGGTACCCTCATCCCTAGCATCAACAGTCCCCACATACAAAACATTGCTAGATCCTGACCTAGAAACAAATCTTGAACTACCCTTAGCTTTAAATTGCCAGGTTATGGCAGGTGTCGGTATACCTTGAACGATTCTGGAAATTTAAAAATATATTGTAATAGTAATAAGTTAATTTAGATTAAAAAACTTCATCAGATTTGTTGGTTATCGTTAATACGTACTTGCACTCTATGTTAACGGAATTGCCTTTTATAACTGTTTTTGGTCCATCTAAAATAATGTCAGGACTTTCTGAAAATAAATAAATATTTAGTTTACTACCTACATCCATTTAAAAATGGTTATCACATAATTCTGATTCAGCACACAGCAGAAAAAGAGTGAAATCTGCCACAACGAACGCTACAATCGGTAATTATGATGTTTCCAGAAACATTTCCCAAATAGCCCAAAGGTATGAAAATTATTACACTTACTTTTCTCAGGCACAACAAGGACTTGGTAATACTCTATTCCTATTTCTTTATTACCATACGCTACATACAACGTTTTGTGGGATTTTTGAACTTTGCCAGGAATAACGTATCCTTCATAGCTCGCTTTGCCGATGTACAGCGGTTCCTTCATACTGTTCTCTGAGCAACCGCCAATGAAGGCTTCTACAGGTACAGAGCCTTTGGAATCATAGACCCACTCATAGTTACGCCCACATAAAATCTGAAACAAATGATAAATAATAATAAAAATAATAATATCTTGGGACAACTCACACAACGCTATCTGATCCTAAACTAAGCAAACCTTGTACTAAGTAAATAAGTCACTAGACTCAATTTCTTTTGTTGGTCAAGTATTATCACTTTGACACTGGTCTCCTTCTAAACTTCCATTGACTGACACGGACTGCCTCTGTAGCGCGGTGGGAGTGTGTCCGACTGCTACGCAAGAGGTTGTGGGTTCGATTCCCACACGGGACACCACTTTGTGTAATCCACAAATTGTTGTTCCGAGTCAGGGTGTACTTTGTGCCCATGACTTGTATGTTTGTAAAGTCCCCCGCGACACAGGGAATTAGGGCGGGAGTCATCTTTAAAAAAAAAAAAATGGATTAATTTAGAATGAAAATTATATTTTAATGACCAATCTAAAAATGAGTCGACCCGTGACCACTATCGGTGCAATTTAATCGTAACGTCGGGTAAATAAAAGATTCGTACCTTTCAATAATTCACGCGATTAAGTCCCGAAATATATCTAATATTTAAGGACCAAGTTACGAAAAAACTAAGTATTGTACCTAATTGTTGGTATAATTTGGTAAAAAAATACAGCTTACTTCCAGATCTTTCTTTAAATGTGATTCAAATCCCCAAGATATTTGGGGTCGGCCTGAAGATACGGAAAACTTGCCAGGAGTTAAAGACCCTTCGTGCTTAGCTCTGACGATATAGAGTATCCCATTTTCGTGGCCCCCAACTACAGCATCATTAGGCACTTGATCCGCCACGTTCAATTTAACCCAATGTAGATCGCCATAGTAAGCAACTGCAAAGTAGATCAAATATAGTAATAAACATACTAATTTATGCTTTGATCACAATACTGATAGTGATCAAATCATATATTATTAATATTTATAAAATATTTATTTTTAATAATATCCTTATTTTTACATTATACATAATCATTATAAATTCTATATTTTTAATTTTATTATTAACAAAAAAATTGAAAAATAGATTAGTAAATATAATTAAAGTTAAATATTAATATATTATTAATACATTTTATTTAAAACTAAAATTACAGAGGATACTATTGACCTATATTAGTAATGACCGAACTTTGATTGACTTAAGAACTGTGGTTGACTTAATCGGGGATTAACCAACCACACGAATTACAGCTTTCAAGTGGGTTTTGATATATAATAGATAAGTAGATCACTATCAAATCAATGAATAAAGTTTAAAATCAAAATCCCGCGCTGAAAAATGTATACTGAAAAGTGAGTAATATGAAAAAAACCTTATCTACCATCCTTATTCACATTATTCAGAGAGCTGTGGTAGTATGACATTGCCACCTGGCAATAAATGCTTAAAAATAACTTTGTACTTTTTTTATAAAATTAGTGCTTTATTATATTGTACCTACGGAATATTATACATATTCGAAGTGTGCTTATTAAGTTATTTCATTTGATAAGCAACATGACACCGCCTAGATTTTTTTTGCCAAAATTAATAAACACTTCAAAATTCATCACAGTGGGTAAATTATGATAATTTAATTTTTAATTTTTGTTGTTAATTTGTCATATTATTGTAGTACACATGCAGGTAATACATTCTAAATATAAAGTAAACTAGCTTTCGCCCGCGGCCCCGCCCGCGTGTATGTCGGTTATCGCGATAAAAACTATCCTATGTCCTTCCCCGGGACTCAAATTATCTCCATACCAAATTTCACCTAAATCAGTTTAGCTGTTTGAGCGTAACAGACAGACAGATAGAGTTACTTTCACATTTATAATATTAGTATGGACAACAAAGAAAACTTATTATGATAATTAAAAAATACATGAGGGGCCAACATAAAGCAATATCACTACATAGTATAAAACAAAGTCGTTTTCTCTGTCCCTATATCCCTATGTATGCTTAAATCTTTAAAACTACGCAACGGATTTTGATGCGGTTTTTTTTAATAGATAGAGTGATTGAAGAGGAAGGTTTACATGTATAATAACATCCATTAAATAGTGGAGAAATAAGGAGCGGAGCAGCTATAAGAAATGTTGCAAAAACGGGGAAAATTTACGCAGACGAAGTTGCGCGGGTCAGTTAATAAGTACTAAAATACAAAAAGCAAGAGTTACTTACACGTAGTGTCGTAGAATGCTGTAAATATCAGAAGTATCACGCATGGGGAGGACACCACCCACATTGTATTTGCCGATTTTGTCTTCGTTGCTTGTTCCTGGTCCGATCCCTTGAGTTACTCGAGCCTTATTAATTCGAGTAGAGAGCTCCTCTGGTTTATATGGACAACATAATTGTTTATTCAATAATACTAGTTGTTAATATCTCATGATTTGTGGCTTTCCCCTTCTATTGTTATATTGGTTTTACTATTGCGCCAAATAAATAAATAAAATAAATATTTATTTATTTTTGAAAAACATTTACAAGTTATTCTTAGTATAGTGCAAACCTGAAAGTAGCTTGTTCAGAATCAGTAACACCATCCAATGGGGTAGTTTTTGTTATATTTTATAATGAATGAATTATTCAATTAATTAATTAATCATTCTTGCAATCCAAATCTTATTCACCATGTGATGAGAAATGTTTACTTATTTTTAAAAATAACCATTGATTACGTACTATGCAACGCAATTAGAATGATACTGCGACGAACATAAGACAACTATAATGGTTTATAATTTTGCAAGTTTTCAGTATTTTCATTTTCTTTTTTTTATTTGTTTTCTTGAAGTGAAAATCTTGTTGGGGTGTCTATGCTTTGTACTATACCAAAAATAACCTTGTACAAATATACAGGGTGTAACAGAAAGGTGTGGTCAAATTTCAGCAGCGGATACGGTATATTATCAGTATTGTACCTACCATGATGCCACAGTGATATGGTTCCATTATTATTACATAGTTATAGCATATTCCTTTAGTCAAAATTCAGTAATGGAAGGCGTATGCCATAAGAATTCATGGTTTTTAAGAAATGCTGAACTTCATGAAGAACTTAACTTCAAAGCAGCTAGTGAGGAGCTTAAGCAGCACTCAGTCAGGTTACAAACAGTGATTAGAATCGCACCCGAACCCTCTAGCAACTGAGCTGTTGACGATTGTACACCAAAAGGCACATAATCGAACTAGATTTGAAGTAAAGGGAAGAAATGTTATTGGACCGCTCCTCTCAAAGACTATTGACGCCAACACACCTGCTCAAAGTTCGAACACTCATTGCAGATACAAAGGAAGAAAAAAAAACTTGTGAACAATTCCAGCTCAATTGGATCCCAAGAAGTTTGCAAATTTAAAGCACCAACTTACATAAAAGTAGAACAAGTTGACTGCCCCTGTGGCGCTGTGGAAGTGTGTCCGACTGCTACGCAAGAGGCCGTGGGTCCGATCTCCAACCGGGATAAAACTTTGTGTGATGAGCACGATGGTTTATTCTGTGTCTGGTTACCACAGTACAAGTTTGATATCAAATGACGTTGTGTGAGTTGTACTAAGATATTATATTATATTATAAAGTTAATAAAGAGTTTGTCACAAGAGGAGGCCCAATGCGTTGTTCTTGATATGTTACTGTTCGTACAAAAATGTTTACTTTAACTTTATTTTAAAACATTATATACCTACGTAGAGTGATGATAATAATAGATTTTTCCTCATTATATTTATATTTAAAATGATATCAGTAAAAACCCGGCGTTGTAGTTAACAAGCAAAAACAATTATATTATTTAAAACAATATAAATACTTTACTACAGGTACCTATAATAACTTCTATATATTACATGCATTTATTAGCTTCATACATATGTTTGTATGTTTGTATATAAAGGAATCTTTGAACGTGTTTTTCCCCCACTTTAGAACGTCGGATTTATTTGAAACTTCGAACACTTATCAAAGACCGATAACAATACAACCCGATTAAATGGGATTTTTTAAAATCCATCCCCTAAGCCCCCTTGTCATCGGTCCTTTCTGTAAAATAGTCAAAACTCCGCCAGTTTTGAAGTCAGATGAGTGGAATTTCATTTTGGCTTATTGGTTTAAAATAAAGGAAACATGTTTCGGCGTTTTTAAAAAAACCATGCCCCCTTGGGGGTGGTTTTTTTAAATGATAATAATGGCATGAAGGAAAAAATGTATGTAAAAATAATCAGAATTTTGCTTAAACCCAATTTTATTAGGATTGTTTTAATTTAACTTTATGCACAAAATTTTATTTGTGTCTTGACAATAATAACGTTGCTTGTTCTGCGGGGTCGCCACAATGTTGTGGGCCCCATATAGAAGTTATTATAGGTACCTATAGTACTTATTTATATTGTTTTTAATAATATAAATGACTATGCTTGGTAACTACACACGACGGGTTTTTACTGATATTATTTTATACATAAATATACTGAGGAATAATATATTATTATCATCACTGTAGATACATAATGTTTAAAATAAAGTTAAAGTAAAAAATATTGTGTTTTGATAAATATACTTATATATTTCTAAACACATACATATTATAGATAAATTACATCCAGACAGAGAATAAACCATAGCGCTCATCGCACAAAGTTTTATCCCGGGTGGAGATCGGACCCACGGCCTCTTGCGTAGCAGTCGGACACACTTCCACCGCGCCACAGAGGCAGTCAACTTGTTCTATTTTTATGTAAGTTGGTGCTTTAAATTTGCAAACTTCTTGGTATCCAATTGAGCTGAAATTGTTCACAATGTTTCCCATGCCCTACTTGTGCTGTTGACGGTGCATTTTGCAGCCTCGTATCTTATTGCGCGTGCTGGCCGTGGAACTGCTATCAATGCTTATTGTACGTTAGGGTTCCGTAACATGCTTAATAATATTAGTATTTTTTTTTAAGATAACTAGCAATGTGGGATTGTGGTCCCGCATTACTGGCAATCCTGTTAGTCCCTCCAGCTAAGCTCAATGGCTTGTGTTAGGAGTGGGTTTCACGTCGGTAGGATTTGAACCCGCGACCTCACGATTGCGAGACCGATGCCTTAGCCATTAGGCTACCGCCGTATATATGTATATTAAGTACCTTCACATACATATATTTACTACATAACTACAACAGCTACATAAAAAAATATTATATACATCATTAAAATTGATTTTATAGGTGTTTATATACACCTATAAAATTTCATTTTGATGATAAATCTATACTAATATTATTAAGCTGAAGCAGTGTTTGAACGCTGTAATCTCAGGAACTACTGGTCCGAATTGAAAAAAATCTTTCACTGTTGGATAGCTCATTTATTAAGAAAGGCTAAAGTCTATATAACATCACGCTACGACCAAGGAGCGAAGCAACAATGAGAAATGTTGCAAAAACGGGGAAAATTTACGCAGACGAAGTTGCGCGGGACAGCTAGTTAAAAATAAAGAAAATACAGCTAGTTAATAATATTGTTGTCACAGTTTGATAATGTTACTTAGGTACTAGTTAAGAAAACGATTTACTTTTGTAAGTAAAGATTCTGCGTGATAAATTACGGCCATTCTTTTCTTTCCTTTGAAAAACATGTATACTTATTCATTAAGTAGCAGTAAATTGGCCAATATTTAAGCACATAAAGTTTTTACATCGTAAGTGGATGCTCCTACTATGTTGTGCCCATTGAGGCTGATGTATCCGATCTCGTGTACTCTTCTAATATTAATGACCTCTTTTTTTGCATCAGTCCTCTAATATATGGTGTATAATATAATGGTGGCAGCACCTTACCTGCATATACAGTTTATAAACAGAGAAACATTGTAAACATTGGCAATTTGAAAAGAGTGGCCAGGAGTTTTTATTGCCTGTTCTTTTCTCGGGCTTTACCTATTGTTTGCGAACAGGCATTACCAGTAAATGTAGAATCGACTTTTCACAAGTGTAGTATTTTGCTTCCTAAGTGAATAAATGATTTTTATTATTATTATTATTATTAAAGAAAGACGTGTTTGTTTTGGTATAGCTTAAGTTACGTGGGGTAGGGCAGGACTGCTACTTTTTATTGCAATATCACACGAGCGAAGCCGTGAGCCATTGCTGGTTTTAGTACCTATAAGAATGTTCCACGCTTTTACTGACTCAAGTAGAACAACAAAATTTATCATCTTATGTTTATAAAACAAAACAAAATTCCCAGTTCTTAATCAAAGTAGCTCTCTATCTGAAGGCATAGGTCACAATAATATCTTTTTCTGCTTAATTGCTAAGCACTTATCGACGCATGCAAGGAAAAACATGATAACTCACTATTTTGTCAAATTGAGTTAAAGCCGTAGCTAAATTATGAATTAAATTCTCTTTTTTTTATCTTACGAGTATCTAAGTCTTTTTGTTTGCGATTTAGAGAGTTTAAAAAAATGTATTTAATCGCATCGAACGATCATCATCAACGAACACAATTTAGGGAACAGTATACTGGGTCCTCATTCACTATGTTTTTTTTGTTTTCGCGGCAAGCCCGTGCGAACTGGTGCCTGCGCGGTACGCTCAAAGATGTCCGCACGCATACGCTATGCATTCCTAATCGCAGCTCTCTATATACTATTATGACAAGATTTTGATAGTTAGAAGCGCGGAAAGATAGTGAATAAGGACCACGTACAATGCGTTCGCAACTAAAGTCACGATTAAAATAACATTTATTAAACCACATATTTTAATAATATTCATAATTTACACGATTTTGTTAAAGACTTTTTATAATATTATAAAGAGGGTAGATTTGTATTTTTATTTATAATGAATAGACTTAAAAACTACTGAAGATATTTTAAAAATTCTTTCACCGTTGGGAAGCTACACTGTCCCCTGGAGACGTAAGCATAAGACATATTTTTTATACCTGTATACCCACGGGAACGGAAACTACGCTAGTGAAACCGCGAGGCATCCGCTAGATAATTATAAATTTAAAGTGTATCTTAAACTAGGGCTTTTTATACACCTACACAGAATTTTGCAATCTTTGACACACTACTGAAAAGTGGCCAAAAGTGAGTTACCATGATTTTCATTGCAGGCGTCGAAATTGACATCTTTATTCAAAAGGCTTCAGTATTCAAAATGGGTACTTGGGGACCGCACGTGGTGTCCGTAGCCATAGCTATAATTATACAATCATGTATAGTTTACAGTCAAAGAGCTACGAAAAGCAGCTTAACGTTTGTTATAGACGATTCACAATCAATGACCGACGAAATCCAACAAGTAAGAGATAGCGTTGATTCTATTTTCGACACAGTGATGAGTTCGAATCAATCGCAAATTAAAAATTTTGTTCTCGTTTCTTTCAACGACGGGACTGCTCATGAACCTGGTAAGCTGATTATTATATTCTACTAGCTATGACTCGTGGTTCTGACTCAAACTATGTACATATCAAATGTAATCTAAATTAGTTCAGCGGTTTAAGTATGAACAGGTAACAGTTTTTTTTTAAACTTATTTTCACATTTATAATATTAATCACATTAAAGACAATGTATACAATATCTATACTTGTTTGTTTGTTTGAACGCGGTAATCTCAGGAACTACTGATCCGAATTTCGAAAATTTGAAAAGTAGAAAAATCTGATTTTTCTCCCTTCTACGATCAACCCCTATTTTTTTATTTACCCCTATTTTCCAAAAACGGCTTAATATGACGCAGACGAAGTTGCGAGGGTCAGCTAGTAATATAAATATAATATTACGGTTCTTAATCGCCTGAATAATTTAAGGTAAAATACCTTGTTTATTGCCCGACGTTTCGACCGTATTGCAACGACCGTGGTCTCGGGTAGACTGGTTCAGCTCAGTGCACCTCCGTGAAGCGCTGGTTTCTTGATTTTTATCACTCACCATTACGGAACTGTCGGTAATTCGACACACAACACTAAGGACATATGCACACGGGCCTGTAAGATACATTTTGACAATCAGTAATCTATCCTAAATACAGTAAATCTTAAATTCACTTTCAGATTATATATTACATGCTGTCACCGAAGATCGGGCGACATTTAAGGCAGCTGCAGCCAGAGTAAATATTCGTGATGGAGTTCCGGAATGCCCAGAAAGAGCAATGTTAGGCATCAAAATTGGAATCAAAAACAGTTTACCTATGTCTACATTGTATGTTTTTACTGATGCATCGGCGAAAGACTACAAAATGTATGACGAAATCAAAGCTATGGCACAGAGGAAACAAATTCAGGTACCTAGTTTTATTACCAAGTTTATAGTGCTGCATCCAGTATCGTTTAGTGCTGACTTAAATCATTCCTTAGTAGATTTTGTATGTCATAATGTTACGAAATAATGATTTAACTAAATACCAAAATTCTAAACGTCACGTAGATACAATAAATAGTACTATCATTAACTACAGTCAACTACATGTACAGGTGGCTTAACAAAAGCATGGTGTTTATTTTATTAAATTCTGCGGTGACCTGGTATTTTGTCTGAAATTTTCTGACTAGGTATATGGTAGAAGATAAAGTCGGTTTGTATGGACGTTTGTACCTGACTGTACAACATAATTAAAGCACATTACCTACACCATACTAAATCACTGGATCAAAACCGTAAATTGAACTTTTTGATGTCCCACACTGATCCGTCACCGGCGCAACACAGACATCACGATGGCTGAGCGATGCGCGCTGGTGGCAGTTGATGACTTATTGAACACTGTAGCAAACGGTTCAAAACAAACTAAAAGAAATGTTAGAGGGTTCGACATTGCATCACCGCGTCAAGTACGGTGAAAGCCGTTCACCGGCATTATAACGCGGCAGATTATTCTAAATTCAGATTACGAAATTTTATAGCCTCATTCGGAAGAGCTATTTAAACGCGCGTTAAAAAGCGTTTAATAGCGGCGCTTTTAAAACGTGACGTATTTGTATCGTGCAGTTCCGTACTTTCAATGCTGGGCGTTGGGAATAGATCACATAATTACATCAATGTTCAACGCGCGTAAAAAAAGACACTGTCAGATTATGATAGGGGAAAGTACCACTTATTGGACCACTTTTGACTTACTTAATGTCATATATCACCGTATTCTTTCAAGATGTATGGAAGATAACTCATATTGTAGCTTGATTCAGTTAGTATTGCAGCCTATTTGTTAAAGATTGTCATTCAGTCCAATTTACGCAACCGGTATCATTATTTGAACCACAAGAACTACCTACAATACACATAATTAACAAAAAAGTGTACCTACACACTTTAGGATCTTAATAAATTTATTATATTTATTTTCTAAATGTAATCAGTATTTTAGAAAGGAAATAAATAACATGCTACTTTAAGATTTTTTTTTGTATATCTTACTTAATCAAGATGAACACAATTTCTTAAGCCTTCGTACGTCGCGCCTGTTTCGTGACGCAAGTCGTCGCGCGAAAACGAAATAACGTTTAAATTGAGTTATAATGTACATTGCATGTCTTATATAACATTACATAATAAAGTATATAGATAATAACACTTATGACTGCACAATTAATTAATTTCATGAACAGGTGACTTTTCTGCTGACCGATGACTGCGGCACCAGAACTGATGCTAAATATCAAGTATATCACCATCTGGCCACGGCTACAAATGGAGAAGTATTTAACTTGAAGAAAAGAGACATAAAAGATGTAAGATTTACATTTATTTTTTTGTAGGTTTTGATCGAATTGATCAAAAAATATTTAATTTCAGAATTGATTGTTGCAAAATGTTATGGTAAGTGTGATTAATAAAAATTATGAATAATTATCGTTAATTATTAATAATTACCAGAATTCGAGGTAAAAGTAAGAAATTAATTACTTTTACCGATGATTATTAAAAGTACTGGGTCCTTATTCACTATCTTGTATTTCGTCGTCGTGAAAAGAAATGACCACCGCGCGTTTATGCATTTCTAAGCGCAGCTCTCTACCGCGCATGCGCGGTTGACATATTTGAGCGCACCGCGCATGCTCCAGTTTGCACGACCTTTTCACGACAGCGAAATAACGATAGTCAATAAGGACCCTGATGAATGTGATAAATTTAGTTGTATTTATTGCTTTTTGTATATTGTATTTATTTCTGTTATTAATTATTAATGATGAATGATTGTTGATGGTGATTATGATGATTGGTGATGATGTATCATGACGATGATGGTAGATTATGATTGATAATGTTACGTGTCAGAATAGTAGGTTTGAATAAAATGCCAAATTCCGCAATGATGTCTTTATTATATCACTATTTAACACAGATTAGTATTACAATGTTCTCTGATCAACACTAATAGTAAGACTAAATCACTTCACGTTTCCAAAACTATCACCTCGATGTAGTCGCTTGAGTTTGTATTCAAAAACTGAACTGAACAACAACAACACGGTTTTGTATTTTTTGACTCTAGTTTATGCCAGTTACATAAACCAAGTTAAGGATACTGTGGTATTCAAATAAATACCTACGGGAAAAATAAATTCAAGTCTTATTTTATTAATTTTACTGAATAGAGTAGAAAAATATTAAAAATAACCGTAAAAAGAGAAACATTTCAATGTTTTATTCTGATTTACCAAATTGTGGGGTAGTTGTTAATATTTAATATACATTTTCAATAATTTTCAATTAATCACACTTACCATAACACTTACATCGATAAATTCTTTATAATTGAAAGCATTTTGTTTCCGCAGATATTAAAATACGTGAGGGAAAATACTAAAAGCAGAGGTAATTTCATCGCTTCCAAAAGTTTCCCCCCTGGTTATGGTTTTCAATTTAACGTAAGTATTCTTAGGTATACATTGTTGAAGACAAATACCTGATACGTGAAATGTGATAATAATGTACTACATCCATTTAATTTTCAGTTCACTGTTGATAGCAGAACGAAAGACTTCACTATGTCTATTGCTGGACTTAAACCAAAATTGGATATCATCGATCCAAATGGCAATGTTGCTTTAACAGAACCTATCGTTGAAAAAGATGAAATATTGGTTAGTATTAAGTATACAATCTGTTTGCTAAAATAATACCAGTTCCTCAGGTTCAGATCATGGCATTAGACGGGCAGATTAACATTTAATAATAACCTTTTTGTTTTCAAAAAAATATTCAGTTACAATTTTTTTTTTATAATGGTCTGTTGGTCTACTGGTGACCCTGTCAACTAAACCAGAGGTCATGGCTTCAAGCGTATCTACATAATGACGTCAAAGGGCAAACCCGCTTGTAGTCAAGATTATATTTTTTTTTTGCTAAACATAATTTTCATATCACCGAAGTAAATTGATAATAATATAAAATAACGATTCATTTAATTAGCTATTAGATTAGACGTTTGACACAAATGGTGATATTTTCAGTTTATTAGTAACATTCATCTAATCAATGACTTTGTCAATGTTTATTTCTTTTTTTTTGGACTATACAAACGGGTTATTTTTTTTTTACAATTATAATTGGCAATTATTTGATGTAAACGAATGTGTTAAGGGTACTAAATCTCCAAATTGATTTATAAAAATATGTTTAAATAGGTATATATTTCTATATATAAGTATTTATAGTATAGTTATTTATTTGGCGAAGTGATAACGTAATAGTATACATGTTTTATTCTTCGGATTTATTGTAGAAATTCTGATTCATAAATATTTTAAGTGGCTCAGTGGCGCGTAGGTAAGGGCGTTTGTTCACCGCAGCCCTTAGATAATTTAACTGCAGTTCGTCAACGGGACATCACCGTGAACTGCCAACTTTGGCGATCGGGATGATGACGGACGTGTGGTGGACACGCACCTATAGTAATTCTATGTATCGCTACTTCGGCCACGCCATGATTTCCGGGTGACGTCTCGTTGACGGGTTGAGGTGGACAAACGCCCTAAGGCTGCTGTCCAAGACATTGTGGGTTCGATCAACACACACACGTTGATTTATTTCAAGATTTTTAATTTATGTAACAATAGTATGAAGGTTTAATTTATGATAAGTGGCTATGTTTGTCAGAGGCGAAGGGTTTAAGTTTTTTAGAGGTAAACCGATATAAAACTAGGTCTTGCTGGACATGGTTCTTTGCACCCATAATACTAAGTAACTACAATCCAAAGGGAAACCGAAAGTAATGGTGTACTAAGGACCTTCCGCCACTGATGTTTGCATAAGTCTCCTGGGACGCAGAGCTTGTACCCTAATGTGGCATTTTGATTTATATCGCTTCATCTTCATCATAGATATAATGGGGATGTTGACTGTCAAGTCAAATCAGTCTCTTTTTATGAAATGTCAAAACGACAAGCTCTATAGAAATGTGTATGGAATAGCAACCTATGATGTCATATGTTCCTATCGTCTAACCATTCCTTTTAGTATTCGTGTTCATGCTTTTAAATTCAAAAACATGTTTAAATTGTAAAAGAACAATTATTTTTAGAGCATTTTATGATCTATTATTACTTGATTATTATAAAATATTTTACTTTTATTGTAGATCAACTACCCAATTGTGGAAAACAGTTTTTAATTTTAATTTGCAGATAGTAAAAGTAACTAATACAACTCCTGGTCTGTACAAAGCAAATGTTGGCAGCAAGACAGGCACATTAGCGAAAGTTACGGGCCAGAGCGACATTCATATTGAGTATGGATTTTCGAAGTTAGAACCGACTTCTTTGAGCGTTACTGCCACAAGACCTGAAGCAGGTGAATTATTGCTGGTTCCTAATTTAACTATCTTTATTCCGTGACCGTGGCCAGCCCGTGCGAACTGGCGCATGCGTGTTGAGCTCAGAAATGTCGCCGTTCATGCGCGTTTATGCATTTCTAAGCGAAGCTTTCCATTTACCATTATGACAAGATTTTTACAGTTTGCACGGGCTTGCCACGGACACGGAAAAAAGATCGTGAATAGGATCATTTCTTACTTCATTTTTATTAAGTTCTACATTTATTCATGTGTTTAGGGCATAACATTATTAGGCACTTCAAAATAATTGTTGATCGGCTACGAGTTAAATTTATTAACTTCTAGCTGTACCATGCGCGCGTTGCTACGCCATTTATATATATATAGATTCATTGGAATTATAGTGGTTCCATCTGTCGAATATTGGTCGTGGGTACTAACACAGAAACCTTCGTGCGCTCATGCACAACACTTTGCTGAAGATCATCACATGATCAAATGCATAGATTTTAAGTATAAGTAGGTAAGTACATATCACATTTTGTTATTTCAGATGAAAAAACATACCTATCAATACAGTTATTTGGACAAGGAGTAAAACTGAAAACTGCCAAAATACTTGACTTAAAAGACAAAGTTCTGAATGAGCTACCATTGCGACTGCTGGACGCTAAAACTAACTTTTATACGACGAAACAATTTGAACCACCTAAAACAACGTTTCGAGTTTTTGTAAGTGTGTCATTGACATAATTTTGACTTCCTCTGTGGCGCGGTGGGAGTGTGTCTGACTCCTACGCACGAGGTCGTGCGTTCGATTCCCACTCGGGACACCACTTTGTGTGATCCACAAATTGTTCTTTGACTGTATTTTGTGTCAGTGACTTGTATGTTTGTAAACTTCCCCGCGACACAGGGCTTGTACCCTACTGTGGGAGTATCTTTAAATATACATATATTTAAAAAAAAGTCTAATTACATTTTGCTTAGGTAAGGGGAGTTTGTAAGCGCGATACGATTTTCTTTGAGATCCTGTAATCCTCGGAATTTTTAACTTGATATCGAACCCAGTTCGAAGATTGTTTTTATAGAAGAACCACGGGCAAATAGAAATATTGACTACAAAGCATGAAAGAGAAAAAAAACTAGTGCCTTTGACAGGTATTGTCCACAAAGTAGCGTTGTCTCTTTTTAGAGAGTGATTAATTTTGTGAGGTTATGGCGCAGTCCAGATCTCTACGCCAATGACTTGAACAGCTCAATTATATTTTAAGTAAAAAGGTGTAACCAACAACAACATTCGATCTTTAAAAATGGCAAACTAATGCACACGTTGATATTAATTTATACACATAGATATATATTAATTTTTGTGCTGTGTCGTATACATACCGCCGAAATCTGTCGTACGAGAATACATGTGCATGTCTGAAGCCTAAACGGTCGGCCGGCCCTGATGGTATACCCCTCTATATCATAAAGGACTTAGGGTGGTCTTAGAGCAACCTCTTCAACATCTAAATAATATTTGTTTAAAAGAATGCATATATCCGTACGGATGGAAGTTAACCAGGGTAACGCCTGTGTGCGAATAGACCGGTAGCCGCGTTGTCGGCACTAGCGAAGGTATTTGAAATAGCTCTTTGCTCCGTTATAAGTTCCCAAGTAAGTCCACAATTTAACAATGCTCAACATGGCTTCCGGGCGGGTCGCAGCTGTAACTCAAACCTTTTGAACTTCATGAATGTAGTCGCACTTACGCTCGATTCTGAGTCGAGCGCGCAACTGGTTGTCGCGTATTTTGACTTTCGGAAGGCCTTCGACAGTGTCGACAATGACGTACTGTTAACAAAATTTTCAAGGGCTGGATTTACGCCTAAACTTTTGCAGTTTTTTGCGAATTATTTAGAAGATCGCCGACAATATGTAAAGTACAATGGATACACTTCAAGCGCGTATCACACTCGTGCAGCAGTAAGTCAAGGCAGCAATTTAGGCCCATTAGAATTTATCATTATCAGAAGTGGTCAACCATGCAAGGTGTCTACTTTTTGTTGACGATCTAAAATTGTACCAACAAGTTAGGAACGAACAAGATTGCAAACAACTCCAGCATGATATAAACCGAGTGGTGGAATGGAGTATTAAAAACAAATTGCCTTTCAATATTCTAAAATGTAAGGTGATGTTTTTTACTCGAGCAGTAGTCCCATTACATTATGACTACTACATGAAGGGTGAGGTGATTCTTCGTGTAACATTGGTGCGAGATCTCGGAGTTTTATTTTCTCCTGACTTAGTGTTTCTGCACATTATCAAAATTTGTACAATGGCTTATAGGAACTAAGGATTTATTATGAGAGAAACCAATGACTTCCAAAACACTGTTGCTGTTAAATCGTTATATTACGCTCTTGTAAGGAGTAAGTTAGAAACTAGCGCCATGGTTTGGGACCCCCATGAAACCAAATATACTCTGATGCTGAAGAAGTTGCAAAATAAGTTTACTCGCTATCTCTATCTTAAACAATATGGGGTATACCCATTTTACCCACTTATGTATCCTACCCTATTTGTTATAGGGATGGTGGGATATTATAAGCTGGAAGTTAGACGCAGCTTAGCTCTTGTTAGGTACATATTATGATTGATTTATTCATTAATTGAAAACTATATGATGATTCAAAAACTACCCCAATGGATTGTGTTACTGATTCTGAGCAAACTACTTACAGTTTTGCACTATACCAAGAATAACGTTAATATTATAAAGCTGAAGAGTTTGTTTGTTTGTATGTTTGAACACGATAATCTCAGGAACTATTGGTCCGAATGGGAAAATTATTTTATGGTTGGATAGCCCATTTATTGAGGAAGGCTATAGGTTATATAATATCATGCTGCAATCAATAAGAACAGAGCAGAAATGAAAAATGTTCCAAAAACGAGGAAAATTAAAGCAGACGCATACAAAGTTGCGCTGGTCAACTAGAGAAAAAAGTAATCCGCTGCTTTCATCTGTTGACGTCTGCCACATTGACATTAAAAATGGTCAATTGTCTAAATTGTAAGGGGCCGTTTACTGTGTGCTTGTTTTCTATTGACACCTTTTTACTTCAAACATAATTGGGTCGGCTAGTCAAAGTCAAAGTGTCCCATCTCTAATATTTTCTTTTTACTAGTCATATAATAATATGCAATTAAACACGAATAGTTATTTGGATGTCTATGTTCTTAGGTATACGGTTACGATGATGAAAATAACATGGATTTAAATCGAACTGCAGGGAATCCGACTGACGTACGGGATCATAATGGTAAGTTAACACTTTTATAAATACAAGAAAATAAGACATACTTGTTTTTGGGAAATATAAGAATTATTTTTTGGTTTCGCCGTTTTTAGGGTGCTTTAGTCAACAAAGTTTCGCCATGTCTGGCCGTTCGTCTGCAGCTTAGCTTAAATACTCGTTCTACTAGAAACCTGTATTTGGCATTAATACTTAATAGTCAAGCCGATTAAGTAGTAGATTAAAAACTTGAAAAAATCATGCCTAAACGTTAAGTGTAGATGTTTTTTTTGTGTGTCTGGGTGTCGTTGGATAGGTCTTTAAAATATTGCGGCTTATGATTACCTTCTATTTAGGAATCCGTTTGTGAAATATTAAGCTATAAGGTGCTGATTTTTTATAGAGTCAAGTGTCCATAAATGAAAAGTTATCCCGTTAAAAGGATTACAGCTAGTAAGTAGGTATTCATAACAAGTTTACGAGCAATAGTCGCGAAAGTGAGAAGTTTACATTTTGTAGTATTTATTTATGTACAAAACAACAAAAGTCTTTTCTTAGCCGGCCTTATTAATGGCAGCTGTCCAGTAGTTAGTTGTTTCCTTTCCGTAGTTTTTGTTTTGAATTGAAATTTTTACAGTACCTGTGGTAGTGTGTTGTCTATTTTCAGCACCGTAGCTAGGAAGGCATTCTGTTTGGTAATGCCCTGGTTACCCGACTGCGCGACTCGAAGAAGGGTAATGTGTTTATCAGTTTTTACCTATACATATAGATATAAGCTGATAAGCCGGTATGTGTGTTAATTTGTGGCACTTTACAGACTAAACGCATGGGCGATTTTGATGATTCATACATCAATCGATTCGTATTAATCTTGCGTGTCACTAAAGACATTGCAGCAGTCAAAATTCAAAATGGCGACGCAAATATTTCGAGTTTTCTATCTATTAACGGTTATCGAAATACACAAATGTCAGTTCTACTACTAAACTAAAGCTATATCACAGACAGCTAATTGTTGATGAGTTGTTGAGACCAGCCGTTAGACGATGTAATTACGTACAAAACTCTTCATGTGCAAGTCCAACGTTGGACGGTTTTCACGTCTACTTTTATTTTTAAAATAAAATAACTTTCGTCGTTTCTTACAGAAATAGTAGAGGACGTAGCTCCCGAAGTAACGATCATAGAAGGCAATAAAGTAATCCTTGATTACGACTCAACATTAGGCGTGACGTGTAAAGTGCACGCACATCCACGGCCCCAAATAACCTGGCGAGATAAAGACACAGGAGTAATTATACCGGCAAACGTAAGTTGATTACGTTTAACAACGTTGTGTCCCCTTTAGGGCCGTCTCCACAGGCAAGAGACTGGCGGCGATTCCGCTATACTATCGTTGGGTAGTCTTCACGAACAAGCGATTATTCAGCCAGCGTATCGTCGCGCCACGTAACCTAATCGCCGCGTATTCGCGTCGACGACCGTCACTTTTTCGATGCAAGACGCCTGCGTTTGACAGTGCGCTCGCTGCGAGATAGCGGCGCTCTCGGTGCGGGAGCGCCACGTTCCGATGACGTTTCTCTCGCACTCAGCCACTCATCGCAACGCCGCGTTAACATTGGGAAAAAACGGAATTGCTTAAATTTCGTCATGTCCGTCTGTCTATCTGTCCGTCCGTATGGCATTTTACTCAAAGACTACAGAATGAATACCTATTGATTAAATTTTTTGAAAAGGTATCTTGTAGTAGCCGCTATTTAGTTTGATAGCTAAGTAATAAAAATAAATATTTTTAGAGGGGCACTCTATACATTTAGCAGAAGCTAGAAAGAATTTTTGAGCAAACGGTAACGTATGGCACATCATTCGACAGGTTTGAAATTTACATAAATTTTGCCCCCCCTTACCTTTTGAACCGTGTAGCCAAAAAATATGAAAAAATCACACAGGTAGCACTTGACAAATACTTTAAACTAATATTATTTTGGACATGATCGGATATACCGTCATTGAGTTATGAAGGCGTAAGTGCCATGAACTTACGCTCTTCTGCTGGTGCAATAATTCAACTCAGCAACAGCTCTGGAACCCTACACTGAGCATGGTCCGACATGCTCTTGCACGGTTTTTTTAGAGGATAAAACCAAATAAAGGGGTTAGACGACAAATTTTCGAAAAGTCGAAAAATAAGGACCACCATACTTACATATTAGTCATGTCGCCAGCTAAGTTTGCGTGTCTGATGTTGGCGCGTAAGCTGCGCACAACTCGAATGAGGTATCGGAGGGGATGAAGGAGACGGGCGGGAAATGATGTCTCTGCGCTGAACTACATTCGAATACAACTTCACGAACGCAAACTTACGTGGCGAGAATTGTACGTTATTTTATTTTAGGTTACTGAAGTGGCACCCCCTTGTGATTTCATAAGTAGCCTAAACATAGAAAAGTCAAATAAAAATGCTACCTACGAATGCAAAGCGAAGAATTCACTTGGAGAAAATAAAAGCCATGTTGTAGTGGAGGCAAATATATATTTTAAAATCTTGAAAACTCCAAACAGTAAGTACTGTAACAATCAGGCCAGCTCTTGAGCAGGTACCGGGGGTGTTCCTCAGAACTTTTATCGGGCTTTTAAATTAAACTTCTGGATTTCCCCAAAGCGAATACACTCTTTATTAATTCAATCATCATCTATTACATTTTCAACATCAATTCACATATTCTATAGAACATATTTCTTAATCCATAACATATTATTAATATTTTATATAATTCTAATCACATTCAAACGACCCGAATCGGTCGGCCATGAAACTTGCCATTCTAGAATGACATCTTTCTTTTTATTTTGTTACTAGCTGTGCCCGCGACTTCGTTCGCGTGAAAGTCGGGTTTAAATGAAGGTAGTTTATGTTACGAAATAACTTCTGTGTAAATATGTTGGAAACAGTCCTGTCGGGTGAACCGCGATATGATTCAGCAGCGGAGAATCATCATATAGTCATCTATTGATAGCTTCAACACCCAAAAGCTTTGTGAAAATGAATAAGTACCAAACACAGACTTTTTAGGTATTCGTTTACTGTGTTTTTCTGTCATTAATATGTGTTATTTGTGTCTCTTTTCTTTTTGTCTATTGTTATTTTTATTATTTTACTGTTTTATTTATTGCTTTTTTTATCTTCTGCATGACTTTTCCTATTAAATTATAATAATGTCTATACATGTGTCTTCTGTGCACTAAATAAAAATCGTTCTATTCTATTATTTTATATAGTTAATTTGGTGTGCGGCTTAAGAAGTGGGTTTTCTGTTGTTTTTGTTTCATTCATTCAACGTTATACCTACTTAATACCTAATAATTTTCAATAGAATTTGTACTAACATTTTGGTACTTCCCATTTGATCAGATGTTTATCGTAAACTTGTAAAGCCTAAGTACTTAACTGTGATAGTTTTCTTTATAATTTTAGTATTTATACTACTACCGTGAATTTTTTCACATACCCAACATCAACCATTTAGTTGGCAGGGGAACACTTGACTCTAACAAAAATGTTCACTATAAATCCTAATATTACACAAAGGAATCCTTAAATTTAAAAATAGTCTTCACAAACCCTAAACGCTTTTTAAAAGACCTATCTAATGATACCCTACACGATGGGTAGGTGAGAATAAAAACACATCCCCACTTTACATATAAGAGAGTGCCTCTCTTATATGTTACATTGATGCAAGTAAGAAAAAAAGACATGGACTCCCCCTCCCCCAGACTCCGCGTTGACAGACAATGACCCTCCACCTCCCTCCTCCCGTCACCCGAACTACTCACACTTGGCCGATGAGTCATTCATTATCGTTGAATTGATGAACACTTGATATCCAACCATAACCCCAAAACATGATCCTCGATGCACCTGTGTGATGCGTGGTCAAACAAACGGACAGACAGACAAACATTTCTAAAAATGATAGCAATATGTTTATTTTTAATACTATTTTAAAACTTCTTTTACTAAGTATAGAACATTATTGAATACAACGCTATCTACTTTCAAAACCAGTGAAGTTTCTTCTAATACTTAATGTTTTTTTATTAATTTAAGCAATTTAATTAAATAAATAGGAGAATGTTGCCACTCAGCAAAAAATGAATCCGTCATCGTAAGCACCTATACCCTAATAAATGTTTTCACAAATAAGGAATTGTTTGATCACGGTGACCAATTTGATTTCATAGATGGCTTTACACGGTTTTTTTGAGCACGAACACATCAATTCTGGAAAATATCGAATACTTGTTAAATTGGAATGTAATATTATTTTTCATTTCTACTACGATTAATTCTCTCTGCAGTGCATGCAATACCTATAGATATCTTACATAAGTGCATATTTCACTTGATTTTTAATATAAAAAAATATTAACCAAAGCAAATAAGTTACCTATGGTCGAAAAAATAACTATAACATTGAGAAAAATATTAAAAAAGGACAAAGACAATTTTAAAAAAATACAAAAAGAACATAATCAGATATCAGATTTGAGCCTGAGACTTCGTCGTCGTCAAAGACCGCTAGCATAGCTTCGAGGCTATACTGTTCGCTACATACCACGTCAAAATAACTGTTCTTATGAAACTTAAAAATGTTGTGTATAGCTCCTTATAGTTTTAGCGTGAAGTTATGTATTCGATGGGTTACAATTAAAGATAATGTCTAATTATTGTGGAAAAAAATGTGATAAACCATTATGGTGCGACAAAAAATACGTTGCTACTCGTTCCCCATAGACGTTAGCGTAATTATTCATAGTGTAAATAATGTCCTAGGTATAGTATTTACTATAAAACTGTAAATTTTCATAAAGATCCTTCAAGTAGTTACTGTTTTATAACGAAAAATAGCTACAGATATTATCCCTCACTGCTTAGCTCCTATGGGAAAAAGCGTTATAATTTATAGCCTAAATGTTAATCCGCATCTATTAAATTGCACGTGCAAAATATCAACCGAATCTGTCAGGTAGTTTTTGCGTGATTCATGTTCAAACAAACAGACAGACAGACATTTCTAAAAATGCAGCAAAGTGTTTAAATACTCTTTTCGAACATTTCCTAATATTTTTTTTCACTAAGTTCGGCCATGTACAGACATGTGAAATTTACAATTTTATTATATGTATAGATATAGATAGATAGCATGATTCAGTATTCAAGCGCGATGGCTTATTATTAGCGTATTTCATGTATAACTTTGGTGTTTATATACCGATTTCTATGATTCTTTTTTATGGAATAGTTAATTATGTTAACTTTTTGAATTAGGGATGACTGAGAGTGTTATAAACGTAAAAGTAGACAAATATAATTAGAAAGCTTCGAACTGCTAAGCTATCGGGAGTTACACGTGATATTGTGAGTCAACCATAAAAGATAAACATATGCTGTCGTGGGATATTTTTTATATAATTTTAAGGAGAACATTTCCGTCATACATGATTTCTGTGTAGCTTTAACCATTAAGGTTGCACACGCGACGGAAGCTTAAAAAATGGAGTAATTTCGCCCGTTTTCCCTTCACTGCTCTGCTCCTATTGATTGTAGCGTGATGAAAAGTATACTATAACCACCTCAGGAGTATGAAAAATAATTGTACCAAGTTTCGTTAAAATCCGTCGAGTAGTTTTTGTTTCTATAACGGTTATACAGACAGACAGACAGACAGACAAAAATTTTACTGATTGCATTTTTGGCATCAGTATCGATCCCTAATCACCCCCTGATAGTTATTTTGGAAATATAGTTCATGTACAGAATTGACCTCTCTACAGATTTATTATAAGTATAGATTGTGTTTCATCTACTACAGTGAGGTCTAACGTGAGAGAGGTGGATTATATTCGACCCACCTGTCACAGTACCTACCTATCGTCAAAGATTGAAAGCTTATATGTTCACAACACATTAAAATAAAAGTATACACACTAAATACGTATGGATCTAATGTACAGGATCCTTATTCACTATCTTTATTTTGTTATCGTGACAAGCCCGTACGAACTGGTGCATGCGAGGGGCGCTCAAATATGTCCACCGCGCATGGGTGTGGATGCATTTCTAAGCGCGGCTCTCTACGACGCATACGCGGTGGACATATTTGAGCGCACCGCGCATGCGTCACTTCGCATGGGCTTGTTTCGACAACGAAATAAAGATAGTGAATAAGGACCTTGGATTGCGCAAGACACCAAAATGTCACGTTCTTTGCACATCATCATCAACATTTTGTATCATTAAGCAGTAAGCAGTTTCTGCTTGACATATTAACTGATCTGGGTACCTTTGGGCTCGGCCTTAATACGCATTCCACATTAGAGTTATAATTTTTAATTGTGTTGTTTTTGTTTATTATTATAATTTTGTAATTACTTAGATGTATGATCCTAAAGTGTATTTTGCGTCTCAAATGTACCGTTCCCAAATAAATGTATTTTCTTTCTTCTTTCTTTCTATCTATATTGTAAAGCTTTCAATTCTCAACAAGTTTTGTTTGAAAAAAGCACGAAGAGTCATAGTGCAAGGCTTATCATGAATTTCACTAACAATACAATATTTTGTTCGTTATGTTTTAATCTGTAAACTGAAGCTTAACTTGACAACGAAGTTTAACTACTGTAACTGAAACCTGAACAGAATAGTAAAATAAATAAGAGACTTATGAGTGGGGCAGGCGCGTACAAATTGCGAACATCGCTCATGTTTTGATACTTATTACATTATTGGATTTTGAATTTTGGCCATAGACAGGGTCATTAAAAAAATGGTGGTCTGTAAAGTCAGTTTGCTGACGATAATTTTACGTGATAACCTCATAATAAAAAAACATTGATGGAATTGTAATAAACTAACATGCCTATAACAACTTTGTCGCTGCAAACGCCATTCGCCATTGATTAGCAACCAGTCAAGGGAACGTGAGCGGTGACGTCACACCTTTTCTTGCGTGTTCCTGGACCGTGCTGTGGACATGTCCGGTCCCCAATTTATGAGACGTTATCACGTCAATTTTAAAACGTTTTTAATTTTTTAATTTTATCACGTAGCCGTCTTGCACTATCTTTTTTTTTGAAGTAAAGATAACTCACAATGGGGGATTGTGGTCCCACATTACTAGCAATCCTGTTAACCCCTTCAGCTAAGCTCAATGGCTTGTGTTAGAAGTGGGTTCACGTCGGTAGTATAAAGGATAGGATTCGAACCGCACTGTAGTAACCTGTACGAAAAGTAACTCGGTACGTAGTAGTGCGCTATAATTCTTCAAAGACGACATACAGCTACAGCCGTTTTGATGCAAAAATTACTTAATGATCTTGCTAAAACTCACTGGGTCTGATGATATGTACCTCCTGTATGATGCTATACCTTCTACATTCCCTGAATCTATATTTTATATTAACGGTTTTGAATAGCTTTTCAAACTGCTTAACTTTTTTTATTGTTATCACCTCACAGTTACAACAAGTATTGAATATGACAAGGAGGGTCATATTTCTTGCATGGTTGATGCAAGCCCACCGGCAACTACAATCTGGTACAAGGATGGACTACCACTGTCTAATGGCATTAACATTGTGATTGCTAGTGATAACACTCTCACTATAAAACACATGGATCTAGAATCAGTGGGCACGTATGTATGTGAAGTTCAAAATCAGTTACGGAGACAGGTGTTTAATTCCAAAGTTGATGTATTTGGATTAGGTAATACTTCACTTTTTTTAGATTATATTGATTATGTTACTGTCTAGGTAGACATACTTTATAATTATAAATATTTGCTACAACTACGCTTGCTGGTACTTTTTTTAATAAGATAATTTTAGCAATGTGGGATTGTGGGTCCCACACTACTGCCTCTGTGGCGCGGTGGGAGTGGGTCAGACTGCTACGCAAGAGGTCGTGGGTTCGATTCCCCACATAAGACACCACTCTGTGTGATCCACAAATTGTTGTTCCGAGTCTGGGTGTACTTTTTGTCCGTGACTTGTATGTTTTTAAAGTCCCCCGCGACACAGGGCTTGTACCCTACTGCGGGAGTCGTCTTTTTTAAACAAAAAAAAAACCCTGTTAACCCCTTAACTCCTCCAGCTAAGCTCAATGCCTTGTTTTAGTAGTCACGTCATTAGTATAACGGGTAGGATTCGAACCCGCACCAACCTTGCGATTGCGAGTCCGGTGCCTCAGTCGTTAGGCTACCGCCGCTTACTCAATGGAAGAATCCATACTAATATTATAGATGTGAAAGTAGCTCTGTCTGTCACGATTTCACGCTCAAACAGCTGAACCGATTTAGATGAAATTTGTTAATAGTTTGAGTCCCGGGGAAGTAGATAGGATAGTTTTTATCGCGATAACCGACATCCAAGCGGGCGGAGCCGCTGGCGAAAGCTAGTATATATATTTAAGTTTAATGTACCTAATGTCTAGATTCGTAACTTAGCGTAGGTACACTGAATTTGGTGTATGTTTAAAAATGTTCATTGATTATGTTGAATGTCAACCATCAAAGTCTGCTATATAATAATTAATTGATACTTCAATATGTTATAGGCTTACCGTCTAGATGGAAGGTTTCCAACCCTCCATCTAAACAATAAGAAGTATTATTATAATCAAATAATAATTTTACAATTCCAGAGATACCTGTCATTGACAAAACAGAAGATGAAATAATTGTGGTAAAGGGAGCTAACACTGAGCTACCATGTCGGTAAGTAGAGTAAAATTTTATCACAATTTATCAAAACATACTGCTTTAAAATGCCAAATATATTGGTATGTTTATTATTAAGGAGCTATTAGTCAAATCTTGCATTCAAGTATGACACAAACAAGTTGCTTGCATTGGAAACATAGTTTTAATCATTAGTGAATTATAATTAGTGAAAAAGATTTAAATCATTAGTGTTTTAGAACAAAATACTAGTGATTTGAATCTTTTGCACGATTCGAATACCTCATACAAGTTGTATGCAATTTGCAACTTGTAGGTACACAAGTTGCAAATTGTAAACTTAATTTATAAATTAAGGATAACTAAATAATAATAATATAAGTAACTCTAAAATAAGTACCTAAATGTACACGTATTCAGCAAATACACTAGTTCACTCTTTTTACATAGTTTAAATAATCATAGAGAACATTTTTGAATAGCCTGTTAGAGAAAGCAGTTTAATCCCAAGCGTTTTTGTCTTCCATGTGATCAATTATTATGTAATAACTTTTCGTACACATTTTATTCTTAATGGTGCACTTAAATTTATTTCGACTTAATTTCTGAATATTGCTAGGGATTTTATTGTAGAAAGGTATACAACGTATGCGTTAATAATTAATAATTTGTTTACTTTTTGTAACCTTGACGGCCGGTACAATAAGTTGATGTTTGTTGCGAGTGT
Organism: Herminia tarsipennalis; assembly: GCA_945859575.2. Taxonomy (NCBI): domain Eukaryota; kingdom Metazoa; phylum Arthropoda; class Insecta; order Lepidoptera; family Erebidae; genus Herminia; species Herminia tarsipennalis. The sequence goes on from OX243833.2 coordinate 19,054,113, forward strand.
TAATATTAGTACCTGGATGACCGATCTTTGGTCGGTATTTTCTTTTAAACGACGTTTTACATAAATGGCTGGAGCCGTTGCCGAGATATATATATACATATAAGAATTTCTCGTTTAAAGTTATAAGATGTACATTACACTTCTTATAAAAAGAAAATGACAGTTTTCTTTTATCTATAGTTACGACTAAAATAGACTTTAAGCAGTGTTGCTCACTATGATTTAGGAAAACGAGTAGATTGGTTTTAAAAACTTTGTAGACATTAGTAAAAGGAAAACCGGTGGATCTATAGACAACATTTTGGCGGCCCAATATTGGTCAAGTGTGAGTCGGGGTGGTGCGATACCACCTAAATATAGAGGGTGGGTGAAAATCATATCACCCGATACCGCCTAAGTACATCGCACAACGGGGAGCCAAATAGGCAGATGTACAGAAAAGTTGGTAGATCTGGCAACCCTGCCTAGATAATGTTCGTACAATGATATTTTTTTACCCAGGATTACACAAGGAGCTCCAAAGCCAACAATACAATGGTACTATCAGCCACAAGTAGGAGATAGTGTACAGACATTGTCAGAGGCAAGTGACACACTGCAGCTGAAGCTAGTGACTGTAGATAGTAACGGAAAGTACACATGCAACGCGACTAACTTGGTGGGATCTGACACTTACACTATTGAACTGGTCGTTGAATGTAAGATTGTTTTAAAACATACGCAAGTCATAAACGACATCAAACATTGCAAACGCGTATGTATTAACAATTTTTTGATATGTTGTTAGGTTCTTTGAGAGTAACATCACCCTGAATTGTTTAAGCAAGCAAAAGATATGGCAAACAGAGTAAATACAAGAAATCCTGATCGGCTTGTATTGGGCGTGATTCCTAAGAGTAGTCGGTTTCAAAAAAATTGTAATGCAATGTGTGTTAAAATTTATAATAAAATCCCTACTAACTTAAAATTACTACCTCTAAAAAAGTTTCCGTCAGCTCTTGGTTCTTGGCTTACAGAGAAAACTTTCTATACACTTGAGGAGTTCTTTGATAATAAAGTTATATAAGAGTAGAAAATAAATGTGGCAATGGTTATATAAGTTTGTAACTCTGAAAACCCTGTTGTCAAAAATTAAAAAAATTCGGCACTTGTTTCAGCATTTTAGATGTACGTGCTAGTTATCTTGTCACGTGTTCTTAAGGGTTACTAATCAATATGTAAAGTTTTTTTTTAAAGACAATTCCCGTATAAGGCAATCCTCGGACACTGGATTACACTGGACGAACCCACGACCTTTGGCTTAGCAATCAGGGCCACTGACCGCTAGACCAACGCAGAAAGCATTTCTGTGAAAATGTTGTTAATACAATTACCCCCAAGATCTACATACTAGTAGGTTCTACTGGGGAGACCCGTGCCCAGCAGTGGGCCATCATATGGGTTGATATGTATGTATGTATGATGTTGTTAATATTCCCCTTTATTCATATTTATACGAGAAAATATCGCATGCTATCTTTTTACACAACTGTACTTTTAAAAGAAAAGGTATTTTGTTATTTGTGGTCCCTTAAAATGAATGAAATTAAGTAATTAAATTCAATTCACTTTTTAGGACCGCGGTCCCGGTCCCGAATGACGAACGACCCATTTTAGGCACTTGTTTCAAATTTTCGAAATCATTACACAAAGGAAGCGTTTTTCGAGTATCTTTGTTCTATACTATATTAAAGCTAACTAAATTGGCTACAATTTTAGCTTAACTCGAGCTATGTAGGACTATCGATTGCGGAGAAACAGCTAGACAAAACTGACAACTAACAACAAATTTTAACCTTTTGTCTTGGGAAATGGCAGTACCACAACATTTTCACTTTTTAAACGAAAATTGTCCATCTTTGACTAGCTGTATCTCTGCATCCCATCAACATAGTGTGCTGAAATTACGCTCAAATTATAACAAATTTAGTTATTTTTATCAAGGTGTCGAACAAAGATACTTGAAACACGTTTCCTTATGGTAGTTTTTTCGAAAAAAAAATAGACAAGTGCCAAAATTTCGCAGTTTTTCGAGCACCATGGGGGTAGCACAGGGTTTTTAGGGTTGCAAACGTGGGTGATATCTACTCTCAATGGACCTAACAACATATCAAAATAGTAACATGCGCGTTTGCGATGTTTGTTTTTTTTGTATTGATATTGACTGGCCTAATATTGATTGTAGAAATTATAAAATACTCATTTGAATAAAGGAAAATAAATTGTATTATCTTACGTTTTAGATGCGCCTACAATAAAAACGGATGCTTCTGATAAGATACAACCTGAACAAGGTGACGCAGTAAATGTACCTTGTGACGTCGATGGAGTACCTCCTCCAATTGTAAAGTGGTTGAAAAACGGTTCTCCACTAGACAGCACAGTGGATATTAATATAACTAGCAATCATAGTCTTACGTTAGTACCAAGTTAGCTTCTCCATAAATTGTGGAACAGTTTGTGATTATAGTTTTATTAATTCATCAACGATGATTTCAGATTTCATGCTATAATGATATCCGATTCTGGATTGTATACATGTCAGGCTGAAAACCAATATGGATCTGCTAATAAAACAGTGTCGGTCGATGTGACTGGTAAGTTTTGGAAAAAGCATTAGAGTTTGTTTGTTTGTTTTTATGGTACTACAAAAACCGCCCTTAGCGTCTTATTAGGCCATTGTGCATTAGATACTTATCCTGCCAGTTCTGTTACTCCAGCTACCCAAAGCACTCCCAGAAGCTCAACAGTCCGCTCAGACCGCTGCACACCTCAGGTAGATGACGCGGACGACTGGAACTGAGCCCGGTGTTCGGCCACACTGCTGCACTCCAGAATTACTTGCCGTGGCGTTTCTTCAGTTTTCATGCATCCTCTGCAGAGCGGGCTGTCCGTCAACCCGATGGTGTGGAGGTGCTTATTTAGGGGACAGAGACCCGTAAGGATGCCGATAACCTTGCGTATCTTGTCTCTTTCCAGTCTAATGGAGCTTCGTGAGAATCTCCTTGAAGCTTCCGGAATCGCTTCTTTAGCTTGTCTGCAACCGCTGTTATTTCTCCATTCGCTACATGGCTGGTTTCCGTTTTTTCACGCAGTCACGCCCTATTTGAGTCAGTGGCAGGGTCACCAGCGCTCGGGGCCGTAGGTTGCCATTCTGATGCCCCACCTCACCAGTTCATCCGCCGTGTCATTTCCGTTGGAGTTGCCGTGCCCCTTGATCCACTGCAGACTTACCTCATTTGTATAAGAGACTGTCTGTAGCGCCTCAGGACATTCGTGGATGAGGGCTGAGTTTATTGTTTTGTTTTTAGGCGCTATCAGAGACGATCTTGGTAATGCCAATACATTCAGCTTGGAATATTGTCGTCTGAGTAGACACCAGCTCCTGTGCCTTGTAAGGTTTTGGAGTCGTTGGTGTATATTCTGCCTTCGTTTAACGCGGAGCTGTCAGCTTCTTCAGGTTTAATCCTTATTTTGTGTCTTTGGTAAATTCCGTGTATTTGGGAAGATCTATTGCGATTCTATCAATGGCTGCTTCTAAAAGTAGGTATTCTTTAAATATTTCTGATAAAATTTCCACATAGGTTGGGCCCCTGTCACCTTTCCAGAGGCTGTTGATTTTAAGTCTGTGTGCCCGAGAGCCTTAAGAGTTACATAGACGCCCATTACACGTTCAATCTAGATCGTGATAAGTGATATTGATTCATATTGATAATGTAACGTGTTGGATTGACGGATCGCGGCGAATCAAGATCTATTGCGATACGCGTTCTTGGTCAGATCACGATCTGGATTGATCGTATATTGGCCGCCGTTGATTTACGTTTAATTATAAATCCCGTCAATCTCGTACGTAAATTAAGTATTTCTAAAACTGTGTTGAATTGAAAGAACTAAACGAACTATGTATTTTTTTAGCAAAGCCGGTTATTGACAAAACAAATAAGAAAATCCTAGTAACAAAAGGGGATGATTCTCAGCTCGCATGTCGGTAAGTATACAAGAAAATAAATATACATTGATTTAGACTAACAAAAGCAAATTTAATACCAAAAATTTAAAATTTTGGTATCAAAAAAAAGTGATTTATATTTAGGTATAGTTAGTTGTAAGTAAATATACATAATATATTACAGCTAAAAGTTCCAGAACTTACTTTTTAGTGAATTTAATTTGCAACAAAAAATGTTTTGACAATTTTTCTGGGCGATAATTTGGCCGAAAAAACAATAAACACATCTTTTTACAAAATGTTGGCCGCGGAACAGAGGTTGCCACCCCACAAACGTAGATTTAACTATACACTAATCCCTCTTGACATACAAAAAATAAAATTGCGTGCTCTCTCTACTTTTGCAATCCCTAATGTAATATGGGGTTTCATTAAATTAATATACTAGTGACATGTTTATAAAAAAAATGCTTAGAAATAGCGGCGTAAGGGAAATAATAATTATAAGTTAATATATATTAATTAATTAACATGAAATCAAAATATTTTCTTATTTACATTAACAATAGTATATAAACTTTTATTTATTACTCTTTTTATATAATCTGTGAATGAATGAATAAATATATCTTAATAAAAAAATCCTAAAAAAATATTTATTATTATTAACTCATTTTCAACCGACTTCAAAAAGGAGGAGGTTCTCAATTCGTCTGTATGTATTTTTTTTATTTTTTTGTATGTTTGTTCACCGATTACGCAAAGACGGCTGGACCGATTTGAAAAATTGTTTTTGAGTTTGAAAGGGTATACTTCCAAGTTGGTCCCATTGCCATCAGATCACGATCTGATGATGGGATCCTGGAGAAATCGAGGGAACTCTTAAAATATTAAAAGCACACCTACAGTGATTTAGGTATATTTCATAGTGGTTCGTGCATTTACTCTTAAAAAACACCAATTGGTGAAGTGGAACTGATGATGAAGACCAAAAATTACGATAAGACCTATTCAATATTTCACAGTTTGCGATTCAATTAAGTACTTTAATATGGTATTGAGTAGCACTTTAATCTCGATATACTACTATTATACAATGTAATAAAGCTGATAGTGAACTCCTCAACAATTAACGGCCCTGCATCGGGGCAAGCAATATTTCGTAAAAGGATTTGAGCAGATGACATAAGCCTATTGTAACTTAAGTGAATTATAAACCAACCCACTAAAAAGTGAGAAATAAAAAGCAAAAAATAATATACCTAGAATAACAAAAACAAATTAAACATTTTGAAGTTGGTGCCATGAAATAGTAGTCTTTATGTTTTATTCGGCACCAACTTCAAAATGTTTAATTTGTTTTTGTTATTCTAGGTATTTTATTTTTTGCTTTTAGTTGCCTTGTATTTATTTTTGAAGTCGGTAATATTTTTTGTTAAAAAGTTTTTTAACTCTCATCCTTTGTGGTTGCATTAGCAGTTGTAAGTAATTAATAAGGAAATGCTAATACTAAACTTTTTCCACAGAATTACTCAAGGAATGCCAAAGCCAACAATACTATGGTACTATCAGTCACAAGCTGGTGACAGAGTACAAACATTGGCAGAGACGAATGACACACTGCAGCTGAAGCTAGTGACCGTAGATAATAATGGAAAGTACACGTGCAACGTGACCAACCTGGTGGGATCTGACACTCACACTATTGAACTTATCGTTGAATGTAAGATTGTTACAAATAAATTATATTGGTTGTACAAATTATAAAGTACTAGCTGTCCCGCGCAACGTCATATGCGTAAATTTTTCCCGCTTTTGCAACATTTCTCGTCGCTACTCCCCTCCTATTAGTCGTAGCGTGATGTTATATAGCCTATAGCCTTCCTCGATAAATGGGCTATCCAACAAAAAAATAATTTTTCAAATCGGACCAGTAGCTCCTGAGATTAGCGCGTTTAAACAAACAAACAAACAAACAAACTCTTCCGCTTTATAATATTAGTATAGATTCAAATTAAAGCGGTCACAATAAACTCTATAATTTTAAATGTTTTAGATGCACCTACAATTAACACAGATGGTTCTAATAAGATACAAGAAAAACAAGGTGACGCAGTAACTGTAACTTGTGACGTCGATGGAGTACCTTTTCCAACAGTGAAATGGTTCAAAAACGGCACTCCGTTAGTCAGTACTGTGGAAATTGATATAAGCAGCAGTAACAGTCTGAAGTTAGTACCTAGTTAGTTTCTCCATCAATTCTAGAACGTATCGGGCGTCCGTCTCAAAGTACGCTATGAGGACTAGCTCTCTGTAATTTTATTAACTCATTAACTGTTATTTCAGATTTCATGCGATAATGTTAACCGATTCAGGAATATATACATGTTTGGCTGAAAACAAGCATGGATCTAGTAATAAAACAGTGTCTATCGATGTAACTGGTAAGATTTAGAATTAGAATTACTGTGGAAACATATATTTATATTTAATTATTTAGCTCCCGTCAGTCTCATAAAAATACCTCCAAGATACGAGTATCTCACTACAAATTAAATCTATGTCACTTTTTTAGCGAAACCGATTATTGACAAAACAAATAAGAAAATACTAGTAACAAAAGGAGAAGAATCTCAGCTTGCATGTCGGTAAGTTTAGTAGAAAAATATAAAAAAATATATATTTCAAATTATAACTTACTCCGTCCCATATATTTTTTTATATATTTACCTTTAAAAGATAACTAGCAATGCGGGTTTGGGTCCCACATTACTAGCAATCTTGTTAACCCCTCTAGCTAAGCTTAAAGGCTTGTGTTAGGAGTGGGTTCACGACAATAGTCTAATGGGTAGGATTCGACCCGCGACCAAACGATTGCAAGTCCGATGCCTTAGCCATTAGGCAACCGCCGCTTTTACGGTTTGCTTTATATAAAAATATAACAGAAAGAAATAAATTTCATATTGAGGCAGTCCAACTAACTTGATTAAAGGTTAACCTTTCCTTAGTTGCACTGCCATAATAAATAGGAATTAAAGTAATAATTGTTTATCAATTTAGTAAGCACTGTGTTTCTTTTCTTAAGAATTTTAAAAAACAAAACAGATATATAAATAATATCAGTTTAGTATTTTTTAATATCATTCAATGCCTGCTCTTGTTTTATAGTTTTTAGTTGTAAGTTATTTATTAAATTTTAATACCAAACTTATTTCCTTAGAATTACTCAAGGAACTCCAAGGCCAACAATACGATGGTACTATCAGCCACAAGAAGGAGATAGTGTACAAACATTGGCAGAGACTAGTGAAACACTGCAGCTGAAGCTCGTGACTGTAGATAGCAACGGAAAGTACACATGTAATGCGACTAACCTGGTGGGATCTGATACTCACACTATTGATTTTATCGTTGAATGTAAGATTGTTACAAATAAAATACATTGATTGTACAAATTATAAAGTATTCAAATTAAAGCGGTCACAATAAACTCTATAATTTTAAATGTTTTAGATGCACCTACAATTAACACAGATGGTTCTAATAAGATACAACAAGAACAAGGTGACGCAGTAACTGTATCTTGTGACGTCGATGGAGTACCTTTTCCAACAGTGAAATGGTTCAAAAACGGCACCTCGTTAATCAGTACCGTGGAAATTGAAATAACCAGCAGTAACAGTCTGAAGTAAGTACCTAGTTAGTTTCTCCATCAATTCTAGAACGTATCGGGCGTCCGTCTCAAAGGGCGCTATGAGGACTAGCTCTCTGTATTTTTATTAACTCATTGACTGTTATTTCAGATTTCATGCAATAATGTTAACCGATTCAGGAATATATACATGTTTGGCTGAAAACAAGCATGGATCTAGTAATAAAACAGTGTCTATCGATGTAACTGGTAAGATTTAGTCTTAGAATTACTGTGGAAACATGTATTTAAATTTAATTATTTAGCTCCCGTCAGTCTTATAAAAATACCTACAAGATACGAGTATCTCACTAGAAATTAAATCTATGTCACTTTTTTAGCGAAACCGATTATTGACAAAACAAATAAGAAAATACTAGTAACAAAAGGAGAAGAATCTCAGCTTGCATGTCGGTAAGTTAAGTAGAAAAATATAAATAAATATATATTTCAAATTATAACTTAATCCGTCCCATACATTTTTTTTATATATTTACCTTTAAAAGATAACTAGTAATGCGGGTTTGGGTCTCACATTACTAGCAATCTTGTTAACCCCTCCAGCTAAGCTTAAAGGCTTGTGTTAGGAATGGGTTCACGTCGGTAGTCTAATGGGTAGGATTCGACCTGCGACCTCACGATTGCAAGTCCGATGCCTTAGCCATTAGGCAACCGCCGCTTTTACGGTTTGCTTTATATAAAAATATAACAGAAAAAAAAAATCATATCGAGGCAGTCCAACTAACTTGATTAAAGGTTAACCTATCCTTAGTTGCACTGCCATAATAAATGAGAATTAAAGTAATAATTGTTTATCAATTTAGTAAGCACTGTGTTTTTTTATTCTTAAGAATATTAAAATACAAAACAAATATATAAATAATATCAGTTAAGTATTTTTTATTATCATTCAATGCTTGCTCTTGTTTTATAGTTACTTAGTTGTAAGTTAATTATTAAATTTGAATACCAAACTTATTTCCTTAGAATTACTCAAGGAATTCCAAGGCCAACAATACGATGGTACTATCAGCCACAAGAAGGAGATAGTGTACAGACATTGCCAGAGACTAGTGAAACACTGCAGCTGAAGCTCGTGACTGTAGATAGTAACGGAAAGTACACTTGTAACGCGACCAACCTGGTGGGATCTGACACTCACACTATTGAACTTATCGTTGAATGTAAGATGGTTTTTAATCCTAACCTAAAGTAATACAAATTATTGTTACGTGTGAGGATGGTAGATTTGTAATAAAATGTCAAATTCCGCAATGAGGTTATTGTTTTATAACTAGTTACCACAAATTACAATGTAGGTACACAAAATCACTATACCTGCAATTCACTTCACAGTCTTTGCCGAAGTAATCGCTTCGAAATCGCACTGAAAACTGAAATGCGGTCACCGATTACCTAGAAGTTCGAGAGCTGCGCAGAGTTTGTGTTTTCCAGATCTTTCGAGTATATTCGTGACATTATTTACAAAATGACTAATTCGTATTTATTTCAGATTCACCTACAATAAAAGAGGACCATTTAAATACGATACTACTAAAACATGGTGACACAGTAACTATACCTTGTGAGGTCGATGGGCTACCAATTCCAACAGTGAAATGGTTTAGAAACGGCACTGAGTTAGACAGCGAGATGAATATTGACATAACTGCCAACCACAGCCTCACGTAAGTATCTAAGTGCATGCATTATAATACGGTAACAGGTAGTTAAAGAAATTCCCGCAAGCTTCACTGTTTATTATTTGTAATGCTATCAACTATATTGTCTTTACAGGTTTGGCTCCGTAATCGTGTCAGATATCGGATACTATACTTGTGAAGCTAAAAATCATATAGGTTCTAGAAACAAAACCGTTTTTGTTGATGTGTCTGGTAAGTGTCGTAAAATATGCTTTATGAGTAAAATATTTATAACAAAGCAATTTTTGATTATTACTTAGCGCCTAAGCGTTTTGCAGTCATTTAATTTTAATAATTAGGTTAGGTAAAGTAAAGTACCTAAATTGTTACTAAGGAGCGAGTTTGAATAGTTAAATAAATAATTATACTTCCCTGGCTTTCGATAGTTTTCAAATTTAACCATGCGTAGTAAGTGTACTAAATAAAAAATGTTTTATTTTAAACAGCATATCTAATTAATTTCATATAAAAATACGGACGCTACTCCCCTCCTATTAGTCGTAGCGTGATGTTATATAGCCTATAGCCTTCCTCGATAAATGGGCTATCCAACAAAAAAATAATTTTTCAAATCGGACCAGTAGTTCCTGAGATTAGCGCGTTTAAACAAACAAACAAACAAACAAACTCTTCCGCTTTATAATATTAGTATAGATTCAAATTAAAGCGGTCACAATAAACTCTATAATTTTAAATGTTTTAGATGCACCTACAATTAACACAGATGGTTCTAATAAGATACAAGAAAAACAAGGTGACGCAGTAACTGTAACTTGTGACGTCGATGGAGTACCTTTTCCAACAGTGAAATGGTTCAAAAACGGCACTCCGTTAGTCAGTACTGTGGAAATTGATATAAGCAGCAGTAACAGTCTGAAGTTAGTACCTAGTTAGTTTCTCCATCAATTCTAGAACGTATCGGGCGTCCGTCTCAAAGTACGCTATGAGGACTAGCTCTCTGTAATTTTATTAACTCATTAACTGTTATTTCAGATTTCATGCGATAATGTTAACCGATTCAGGAATATATACATGTTTGGCTGAAAACAAGCATGGATCTAGTAATAAAACAGTGTCTATCGATGTAACTGGTAAGATTTAGAATTAGAATTACTGTGGAAACATATATTTATATTTAATTATTTAGCTCCCGTCAGTCTCATAAAAATACCTCCAAGATACGAGTATCTCACTACAAATTAAATCTATGTCACTTTTTTAGCGAAACCGATTATTGACAAAACAAATAAGAAAATACTAGTAACAAAAGGAGAAGAATCTCAGCTTGCATGTCGGTAAGTTTAGTAGAAAAATATAAAAAAATATATATTTCAAATTATAACTTACTCCGTCCCATATATTTTTTTATATATTTACCTTTAAAAGATAACTAGCAATGCGGGTTTGGGTCCCACATTACTAGCAATCTTGTTAACCCCTCTAGCTAAGCTTAAAGGCTTGTGTTAGGAGTGGGTTCACGACAATAGTCTAATGGGTAGGATTCGACCCGCGACCAAACGATTGCAAGTCCGATGCCTTAGCCATTAGGCAACCGCCGCTTTTACGGTTTGCTTTATATAAAAATATAACAGAAAGAAATAAATTTCATATTGAGGCAGTCCAACTAACTTGATTAAAGGTTAACCTTTCCTTAGTTGCACTGCCATAATAAATAGGAATTAAAGTAATAATTGTTTATCAATTTAGTAAGCACTGTGTTTCTTTTCTTAAGAATTTTAAAAAACAAAACAGATATATAAATAATATCAGTTTAGTATTTTTTAATATCATTCAATGCCTGCTCTTGTTTTATAGTTTTTAGTTGTAAGTTATTTATTAAATTTTAATACCAAACTTATTTCCTTAGAATTACTCAAGGAACTCCAAGGCCAACAATACGATGGTACTATCAGCCACAAGAAGGAGATAGTGTACAAACATTGGCAGAGACTAGTGAAACACTGCAGCTGAAGCTCGTGACTGTAGATAGCAACGGAAAGTACACATGTAATGCGACTAACCTGGTGGGATCTGATACTCACACTATTGATTTTATCGTTGAATGTAAGATTGTTACAAATAAAATACATTGATTGTACAAATTATAAAGTATTCAAATTAAAGCGGTCACAATAAACTCTATAATTTTAAATGTTTTAGATGCACCTACAATTAACACAGATGGTTCTAATAAGATACAACAAGAACAAGGTGACGCAGTAACTGTATCTTGTGACGTCGATGGAGTACCTTTTCCAACAGTGAAATGGTTCAAAAACGGCACCTCGTTAATCAGTACCGTGGAAATTGAAATAACCAGCAGTAACAGTCTGAAGTAAGTACCTAGTTAGTTTCTCCATCAATTCTAGAACGTATCGGGCGTCCGTCTCAAAGGGCGCTATGAGGACTAGCTCTCTGTATTTTTATTAACTCATTGACTGTTATTTCAGATTTCATGCAATAATGTTAACCGATTCAGGAATATATACATGTTTGGCTGAAAACAAGCATGGATCTAGTAATAAAACAGTGTCTATCGATGTAACTGGTAAGATTTAGTCTTAGAATTACTGTGGAAACATGTATTTAAATTTAATTATTTAGCTCCCGTCAGTCTTATAAAAATACCTACAAGATACGAGTATCTCACTAGAAATTAAATCTATGTCACTTTTTTAGCGAAACCGATTATTGACAAAACAAATAAGAAAATACTAGTAACAAAAGGAGAAGAATCTCAGCTTGCATGTCGGTAAGTTAAGTAGAAAAATATAAATAAATATATATTTCAAATTATAACTTAATCCGTCCCATACATTTTTTTTATATATTTACCTTTAAAAGATAACTAGTAATGCGGGTTTGGGTCTCACATTACTAGCAATCTTGTTAACCCCTCCAGCTAAGCTTAAAGGCTTGTGTTAGGAATGGGTTCACGTCGGTAGTCTAATGGGTAGGATTCGACCTGCGACCTCACGATTGCAAGTCCGATGCCTTAGCCATTAGGCAACCGCCGCTTTTACGGTTTGCTTTATATAAAAATATAACAGAAAAAAAAAATCATATCGAGGCAGTCCAACTAACTTGATTAAAGGTTAACCTATCCTTAGTTGCACTGCCATAATAAATGAGAATTAAAGTAATAATTGTTTATCAATTTAGTAAGCACTGTGTTTTTTTATTCTTAAGAATATTAAAATACAAAACAAATATATAAATAATATCAGTTAAGTATTTTTTATTATCATTCAATGCTTGCTCTTGTTTTATAGTTACTTAGTTGTAAGTTAATTATTAAATTTGAATACCAAACTTATTTCCTTAGAATTACTCAAGGAATTCCAAGGCCAACAATACGATGGTACTATCAGCCACAAGAAGGAGATAGTGTACAGACATTGCCAGAGACTAGTGAAACACTGCAGCTGAAGCTCGTGACTGTAGATAGTAACGGAAAGTACACTTGTAACGCGACCAACCTGGTGGGATCTGACACTCACACTATTGAACTTATCGTTGAATGTAAGATGGTTTTTAATCCTAACCTAAAGTAATACAAATTATTGTTACGTGTGAGGATGGTAGATTTGTAATAAAATGTCAAATTCCGCAATGAGGTTATTGTTTTATAACTAGTTACCACAAATTACAATGTAGGTACACAAAATCACTATACCTGCAATTCACTTCACAGTCTTTGCCGAAGTAATCGCTTCGAAATCGCACTGAAAACTGAAATGCGGTCACCGATTACCTAGAAGTTCGAGAGCTGCGCAGAGTTTGTGTTTTCCAGATCTTTCGAGTATATTCGTGACATTATTTACAAAATGACTAATTCGTATTTATTTCAGATTCACCTACAATAAAAGAGGACCATTTAAATACGATACTACTAAAACATGGTGACACAGTAACTATACCTTGTGAGGTCGATGGGCTACCAATTCCAACAGTGAAATGGTTTAGAAACGGCACTGAGTTAGACAGCGAGATGAATATTGACATAACTGCCAACCACAGCCTCACGTAAGTATCTAAGTGCATGCATTATAATACGGTAACAGGTAGTTAAAGAAATTCCCGCAAGCTTCACTGTTTATTATTTGTAATGCTATCAACTATATTGTCTTTACAGGTTTGGCTCCGTAATCGTGTCAGATATCGGATACTATACTTGTGAAGCTAAAAATCATATAGGTTCTAGAAACAAAACCGTTTTTGTTGATGTGTCTGGTAAGTGTCGTAAAATATGCTTTATGAGTAAAATATTTATAACAAAGCAATTTTTGATTATTACTTAGCGCCTAAGCGTTTTGCAGTCATTTAATTTTAATAATTAGGTTAGGTAAAGTAAAGTACCTAAATTGTTACTAAGGAGCGAGTTTGAATAGTTAAATAAATAATTATACTTCCCTGGCTTTCGATAGTTTTCAAATTTAACCATGCGTAGTAAGTGTACTAAATAAAAAATGTTTTATTTTAAACAGCATATCTAATTAATTTCATATAAAAATACGGACACCAATAATTTACAATGTCACTCACTTACAGTGTACTAACTTACCCCGTACTAAATTTGTATAGTTATTTGCACCAGCTAGGTACAGTCATCATTAAAAATGCAAAGAAGATTTTTAATTATTTTTTATAGTTGTAACTACCTCCGATAAATGTAGAAAGCAACTTAAAATGTGCAAAAAAGTCTTCGTTGACAGTACCTACTTTCAAGTTATATTGATAAGCCATTTATGCAACTTTTTTCAATTCATAGAGACTTAAATAGCACTGAATCAAGCAACAATATAAACCACTTGCGTATTTGATGTACTGACATAAGTAGTATCAGATCATTTCAAATGTTGAAATCTTGTTTGCCTAATTTTTTTTTTTGATTATGTCCAGAACTGTTTGACCTGAATACGAAACAAAAGTAATACAATTAGAGAAGTATACCGTAATACTAAATTAATAAAGATATTTTTTTTTTTCATATTGACCAAGACTTAAGAAGAGCAGGCCTTAAATATGTTAAACGCGGGGTATTCGTACAAAACTTCACTTTAATTTATTCAAAGCCTTGAGCTTAATTCCTCAGGAAATGGTGGATGCATGGCATTATTTAATGGTAGACAGTCCCGATGAAACAAATATATTAAAATATCATGATTATTTTATCATCAGTGGATGGAGAATATACCCCTTTAGTTAGTCTATTCTCCATCCACTGATGGAGAATAGACTACTAAACAACACTGAAATTAAAATAAATTGATATTAATGTGTAATCTATACTAATATTAAAAAACTGAAGAGTGTTAGTTTGTTTGAACGCCGTAATCTCAGGAACTACTAGTCCGAATTGAAAAATTCTTTCACTGTTGGATAGTCCATTTATCGAGGAAAGCTATAGGCTATATATCATCACGCTATATGCGGGGCAGCAATGGAAAATGTTTCAAAAACGGGGAAAATTGACACATAGAAGTTGCGCGGGTCAGCTAGTGTGTTATAAAGAAAGCCATAGGCCGTCTTGATGGGTACCACAACAGTATCAGTTATTTTTAATTAAATTTAATAGTAATGTTAACACATCACTGTGCGGTGAAGGGCACTGTAGCAAGTGAAATTACTGCGCAAATGAGACTAAGAAAGTAATGTCTCAAATGAGGAGTGCGGTACGGTGACATTAAGATCTTTGCCAAACAAGGATTTGTATGACACTGATACTTTTGTGGGCTAGCGTGATGTTTACCGTCAGGCGTACGACCTGCTTGTCTCTATAAAAAAACAAACCTATCAGCCTCAACGAGGACTTTTTATCTGTTTATATTTTGGTAAATTTAATCTGTTGATCCGGGATTATTTTTCAATGTGACTAATAAACGTTTATTATTTCCTAATAAATATTTATGAACTTATACGGTATTGTAATATGTTTTTATAAATCATTATCTATTTTAATTTCATCAACAGTTTTATTTTAAATTGTTTCTACTTTTTATTTTATTTTACTTTAAAACTAACTGTCCCGCGCAACTTCGTCTGCGTAATTTTTCCCCATTTTGCAACATTTCTCATTGCTGTTCCGCTCCTATTGGTCGTAGCGTAATGTTGTATAGCCTATAGCCTTCCTCGATAAATAGGCTATCCAACAGTGAAAGATATTTTTAATTCGAATCAGTTGTCCGGAGATTACCGCGTTCAAACAAACAAACAAACTCTTTAGCTTTATAATATTAAGTACAGATTATACTGGGTGGCGCAAAAGTAAAGACCCTATTTGGTTCAGCTATAACATTTTTTATAAATTAGTAATTAAATTTTTAAATGTTTATTTGTGCCATTAAATTTCGTACCATTAGGATTTAAAGATGATGTCTTTTAAATGGTGACCTCCAGAGTTGATACACATTTGAGCCCTATTTATGACATTTTGCATAACTTGCCGTAACACTTCCTGCGATATGTTCGTTATTTCTTGACGAATGTTTTCTTTTAGAGCTGCGAGAGTCTGTGGCTTGTTCACATACACCCGAGATTTCAAAAAACCCCAAAGAAAGAAGTCTGGACTGGTCAGATCGGGTGATCTTGCAGGCCAAGGCAAATCGCCAAAACGAGAGATACCTCGGCCTGGAAAAGCGTCCCTCACTAAGTCCATAGTGTCGCGCGCTGTGTGTGCCGTAGCGCCGTCTTGTTGAAACCAGATGTGCTCCAGCCCCAATTCGTCCAAACTGGGTATCAAAAACTCACGTAACATGGTTCTGTAGCGTTCTCCAGTGACAGTTATCGCATTGCCTCCAGCGTCTTCGAAAAAATAGGGTCCGATCACTCTGTCAACACAGATGCCACACCATACAGTAACTTTTAGTGGGTGTAGAGGTGTTTCTTGAATAATGCGCGGATTATCAGTGCCCCAGAACCGAGTATTCTGCTTATTGACATGCCCTAAGAGATGGAAATGCGCTTCGTCACTCATAACCAATTTTGAAGGAAAATCATCCTCTTCAAGGTTGAGGTTTATGACGCGCTGGCAGTAATCTAGACGAGCTCGGTGGTCAGCAGGCAGCAGCTGATGAGTCATTTGAGTTTTATACGGGAACATCTTTAAGTCTTTCACCAAAATACGCTGCAGGGTCCGTCTGGAAATGCCCAATTGCGTGGCACGTCGCCTCGTTGATGTTTCTGGACACTCTTCCACATCTTCGCGCACAGCATCGATATTTTCAGCTGAACGGCCTGTTCTTGGTCTCCCAGACTTAGGTCTATCCAATGTTGAGCCAGTTGCTTCAAGGCGTGTGGCAAAGCGTCGAATTGTGCGACCAATCGGTGCCGGACGGTGGGGAAATCGTCGACGAAATTCACGTTGTGTTCTTATCACTGATGAATTATTCCGTAAGAACATTGACACAATTATTCCACGTTCTAAACGGTCTAAACGGTCCATGTTTATTTTCAGTGTATTTTACATTTGTTCACTACACAATTTTCAACAACAGAATGACAGAAAATGTCATATAAAAAAAAAAGTATTTTCTTTAGTGCCAGTACTTTTGCGCCACCCAGTATAAGACCCTATGTTACCTGTGTTTCACAAATAAACTGAATTGAATTGTAACACCGTCTTTGAGCACAAACTATTACATTATTTTTTTATTCTGTGGTCCTACCTATCAAACTAGCAATATGTCCCATTTTACAGGAAATCTGAGATTTGCGTACGCGCGGCATTTTGTCGGTAGGGAAAATGTTTCGAAGACAAATGTATATCTTCAAAACATCATTCCTTCCACTGTTGGCTTGATACAAGATCAACCAAGTTTCGTTACCTGTTAGTCCGTCATTAACATTTTTTTGTTCTGCGGACGTCAAACTTTTCTACTATAAATTTACAGTACACCGTATGTCGTACCTTCTACCTCTGTCTTATTAATACAACTTTTTTATGTAAAACTAGTTGACATGCGCAACTTGGTATGCGTCAATTTTCCCCGTTTTGCAACATTTTACATTGCCGCTCCGGTCCTATTGGTCGTATCGTGATGTTATATAAACCTTCCGCGATAAATGGGCTACCCAACAAAAAAATATTTTTTCAATTCGGATCCGTAGTTCCTGAGATTACCGCGTTCAAACAAACAAACAAACAAACTCTTCAGTTTTATAATATTAGTATAGATTAAACAACATTAATTAACGTTTACAATGGTATAACCTGTCAGTGGCAGTCTAAAGGGCGAGAAGTTTCCAGAAGCTTTTGGCATGCCCCTCGTAGGTAATAAATTACTGGTCTTTAATAATTTATGCCATCATAAAATTAGCAAATAATTTATGTTATCATGGAACTGCTAGCTACTTTATTTAATTATTGCATGGTTTTTCCTCAGTTGGGCCACAAATAGAAACAATTACTGTAACCAACATTACAAGAGTGCTTGATCAACGGCTGAAACTGAAATGTCTCGTCAATGGGAACCCCCGACCAGATATTGTATGGATTCATACAGATTTTCATGGAGTAACGATACCAACCAAGATACTGTAAGTTTGATTTGGAGTAAATTTATGCTCGTAATAAATAATAATGATAAATCTTTTTATTGCATCAATTATGGTACATACATAGGTTAATTTCTGAGTTCCACGTATTTGGCTAACTTAAGCATGCAATAATATTAGGCTATGAATAAAAAATACCTATATAGAAAATTTCCGAGTTGTAATAATAAATTCTTATTTTCGAAAAATTCTATAAGATTGTAAAAAGTGTTATATGTCAACAATTTTTTTAACTCGTAAGAAAATTTTATGTCATACTCTGTCGTATATAATCATAGGGAGTTTACACTCTGTCGTATATAATCGTAGGGAGTTTAGACTCTGTCGTATATAATCGTAGGGAGTTTACACTCTGTCGTATATAATTGTCGTGGATTTTGTTCCTCGGATTAATGAAATCAGATACGGGTGATGATTGAAAAAGGTTTTTACAATATCACAATGATTTATTACAAAAAAACAAAATGAATAATTTTGAAAATTGTCACCCAATAGAACCAAAATGGATCGGGAATATGTATCTAACGAGGATGATATTATAAGAACGCACAATAAATTATTAATTAATTAGTATTTATCTACTTATTTCATTTTCAAAGAACGTAGGTATTCATTTTCTGTACACACTTTATATATTGTCTTAATGTCAGATTTCCTTCCAATTCGTAATTTTTATCCAATTCAAAATAAACTTCAATATTTTTATGAACACAATTTAATTAATGTATATTTAAATTATTTTTAGTTACCGTGACCATGGACAATATTTGTTCACTGAAAACGTGCGTCTGGCAGATGAAGGATATTACACATGTGTGGCAAGTAATATTGGAGGATCCGCTAATATTACGTATGAAGTCAACGTTTATGGTACGTCCTAAAAATTTTAGGTTATAACATACGCGATATTTGTTGAACACATGAATCATTATCATTTTTAGGGTTCCGTACCTCAAAAGGAAAAAACGGAACCTTATCACTTTGCTTTCCGTCTGTCTGGCAAGTCAAGACCTCGGGAACGTGTTGAGGTATCGGGGTAAAATTAAAACTACATATATACTCAGGTTCAGTTCCTTGTAGCTGTCAAAAAATCAAACTTCTGAGTTAACGTAAAAAGATACGGCCGTTTATTTATAAACTGCAAGATTTGATTCCCGATGTACCTATAATTTGTACGGTACACTCCGTAGGCAAGTCCGACTATCACTTGTCCAGTTCTTTAGTTCTCTGGCTTTGTCATAAGTAGTTGTGTCAAAACGTGGAGCGCGTTGTTATCGAACAGAGGCTTTTTACAAAGTCAAAGTATTTTATCCACTTATGTTACAAAATGCAACGCTTATGAACGTCACACAAAATTCATGTGTAATTTAATAGAATGATTCAGCATTTAATGCCAAGTTCGCAATAGTAAAGCCGTGAGAAACAAACTTGGCAATAAAAACTCAAACAATAAGATATACACACTTTATACCTTTGTATAAAGTGTGTATATCTTCTATATCTACCTTCAAGTATCGGTATTAATTTGTTGTATTATGTTGAATGTTTCAGCTAAACCTATTATTTATAAGACAGATTACGAAAAACGAGTGAGGAAAGGCGAGGATGTTCTGCTTTCATGTCCGTAAGTGACAAATATTTACAATGATACATAGAATTGTATGTTTCATTAGCATTATCTGTTATAAAATATATGTTTTCAGAGTTAGTCAAGGAAATCCAAAGCCGACAATACAGTGGTATTTTCAATCAAAAGACACTAAATATCCTATAGATTTAAATGAGACGGGCGAAAATCTGCTGATACCCTCCGTCACCGCAGATAATTCAGGCACATACCAGTGTAACGCAAGCAATGTAGAGGGATTCGATCTACAAGTTATAGAATGTATAGTTGAATGTAAGTATTACCCAATCAAACATTATTTTACACTTTAATATTGGATCTGTTATATTTTCGCGAAAAAACAAATGCTCGCATAAAATATTAGCGAGAAAATACATTTTCGTTATTGTTTTGATAGGACGCACCGTTTTCGAGATACAAGGAAGTTTTGTATTGATCCTAAATGAACGACTTAGGCACAGTATAAATAATAATAATATGTAATAATAATAATATCTTGGGACAACTCACACAACGCTATCTAATCGCAAACTAAGCAGAGCTTGTACCAGACAACTGATAAACATACTTATAAATTTCTAAATACATACACATTGTAGATAAATAACACCCAGAGACAGAATAAACCATCGTGTTCATCACACAAAGTTTTATCCTGGGTGGGGATCGAACCCACGACCTCTTGAACCCCTGAATATTTTTAAAAGACCTATGCATCGAAGCCCCGCACATTGGGGTAGGTAAGGATTTTTTTTAAATAAGATTTTATTCTAACACGGTCGGCGTAGCTAATATGTATATCCGTGCTAAATTACAGCTTTTTAATTCTAAGGGTCTCTGAGCTTATCAGGTTAGCTTAGAGGCCCTTACAATTTAAAAGCTATAATGCTTAGAATAAAACAGACGAACGGACAGACAGAGCGGAAGTATAAGTATTTCGTTTTGCCATTTTGGCAACGGAACCCTAAAAACACCTTGGGATGTGACAAATAAGTGTCAAGTGAAGTTGGAATATACTTTGACAGGGTAAGTGTCTGTCATAAAATACCCTCGACACTCCCTGAGTAGGTATTCAGTCGAAGGTGACGGTGCTGCATTTTATTTCTGAATTCGCTAACATCTCGAAAACGGTGCGTCCTATCACGGCTATTTTTAACTCATCTAACTTCTTCGCTAGCTTATTTTCTTATACGAGAATACTTATCTAACTGCTCAGTTGGTCCGGGTCCTTATTCACGTTCTTTTTTCCATTATCGCGGCAAGCCCGTGTGAACTGTCAAAATCTTGTCATAACGGTACTAGAGAGCTGCGCTCAGAAATGCATCAACGCGCGTGCGCGGTGCTGTCAAATGCAGATGTCAGATGCATTTCTAAGCGCAGCTCTTCATTTACTATTATAACAAGATTTTGAAAGTTCGCACGGGCTAGCCACGGACACCCATATAATCTTTTGAATGTAGGAAATTAATAAATTGACACCATTTTTTTTCTAAGAATTAGTAATATCCAAATAGACGGTATATCTTTCAAAAACTTGTGAATACAGGTCTTGTTGAAGCCTGTGGCTACAATCAAACAAGAGCCAATTTCAATTGATATTACACATTCATATTCTAGATCCGCCTGAAATTAAAGATGATGACAACAAAACAATAATTGCTAATCACAATGATATACTTATTATACCTTGTGACGTCGACGGCATACCAAGTCCTTCTGTTAAATGGTTCAAAAATGGCTACCAATTAGATAATACGAGGCAAACTGCCATAATGGGCAACCATAGTCTGAAGTAAGTACCAACCTTTCTTTAACGTCTGGTAAGCCCTCACGGATCCCACCATGGCGCGGTCGAGGGCACGACAAGGGTAAGTATGTCGGACTCGAAACATAGAATAAACTCTACATTATAGAATTATTTAAATTTAATTCTGTACAAGTACCTATCTAACTTATATAGGATTCCTTAAACCGTAATTTGAGATAATAATTAATTACCAAATAGTTGTAATCATACCTAACTTAGGACCGTCTACACAGGCAAGAGAATCGCGGCGATTGAGCTTTACTATCATCGGGTGGGATGTAAGGGAGCGTACAACCATCTTTCGCTACAAGCCAACCTCACCTGCACGCGGTACATCCTTCTGTATAGCAAACGAGGCTCTGGCGACCGACTGGTGGCGGTATAACCATCCTATATTTAAGGCGTAGCTAAAGTAACAGGTCAGTGACGGACAGCAGCGTCACTGATGCGAGAGCTACGCCCTGCGATCGCCAACCCGCCTGCCCAGAGTGGCGATTATGGGCATTACCCCCTAATGCACGAAGCACAAAAGCCACGGCCCCCAGTTCCCGGCAGTCACGCTATTCTTGGACATGGTGGCGTCCACGGTAACGGCGTGGCGGGGGGTGCTAAGAATCTCCGGGCTACGAAAGGCCACCACAACCGACTGACCCTGGCGACGTATAACGGACGCACGCTACGGCTAGACTCGCATCTGGCACAAATTGAAGTGGTACTTGGGAATATTAGGAGGCATATCCTCGGGTAAAGTGAA
Source organism: Herminia tarsipennalis (assembly GCA_945859575.2). Lineage (NCBI taxonomy): Eukaryota > Metazoa > Arthropoda > Insecta > Lepidoptera > Erebidae > Herminia > Herminia tarsipennalis. The sequence continues at coordinate 19,076,242 of OX243833.2, forward strand.
CTCCGAAGAGAGGGGGAGGACACCATAACCCTCGAGTCGGGCCACCTTATGTACTTTCGTGAGGGAGACCAGCAATCCCAAGGTGGTGTTGGGTTTCTGGTAAATAAGTCCCTTTCTGTCAATGTTGTGGAAATGTCCAGCGTGTCGAACAGGGTAGCGTACCTCATTATTAAGCTCACCGAGAGGTATAGCCTCAAGGTGGTGCAAGTGTACGCATCGACCTCGGCACATCCAGACGACGAAGTGGAGGATATGTTCGATGACATATCGAGGGCCCTCCACTCCACCACTTAGACCCACTACAACGTTGTTATGGGGGACTTCAACGCTAAAGTGGGAGTACAAAATTGCAGCGAATTGGTAGTAGGATCCCATGGATTTGGAAGCAGAAATCATAGGGGGCACTCTTCTTGATGAACTCCTTTTTCAAGAAACGGCCCCAAAGGAAGTGGACGTGGCAAAGCCCCGACACTATGACGAGAAATGAAATTGACTTCATCATGACGGACAAAAAGCATATATTCAGAGACGTCACCGTGATCAACAGGCTTAATACCGGTAGTGATCACTGACTTGTCCGAGGCTCTCTGAATATCGACTTCGGAACGTGCCCGTCTGATGAGGTCCAGGCTCCGACCTACTTTGCTCAAAACCATGATCGGATCCGAAGCATTCCAGTCAAACCTGGATAACCGATTTGCTGCCATGGAAACCACAACAGACGCAAACCAGAAGCTCGTAAATGTGGTTCGGATACTCAGGGAAGAAGGTACGAGATTTTGAGAAATGCATCGCAAGAAGACTGTAGAAGTAAGAAGTCAAAGCTTTCGGAAAAGACTTTAGAGCTAATGAAGAAACGACGTGAAAACCCACTCGTCATTTCGTCGGAAAAGCGCGCTCTAAACCAAGAGATCAATAAGCTTATACGACACGACCTTCGGCACTCCAACACTCTCTCGATTAAAAGAGCGATCGAGCAGAACCGGGATTCAAAAGTGTTCGTACAATCTCTTGGAAGAAGCCACCTGACTAAGTTGACCACAACAAGTGGTGAAGTCATTTCTTCGAAGCCGGCAGTCCTCTCCGAAGTGGAAAGCTTCTATGGCCGGTTGTACGTTTCGCATGCATATCGACCTGATCCTGAAAATGAGGGTCCTAGAGCCACTCTAACACGCCACTACACCGAAGACCTGCCCGAAGTCAACATTGGCGAAATCGTGCTGGCTCTTAAACAGCTGAAAAATGGAAAAGCCCATGGAGTGGATGGCGTTACAACAGAGTTGCTAAAGGCTGGAGGTAAACCCGTCCTGAGGTAGCTCCAAAAGCTCTTTAATGCTGTTCGAAGGGAGAACTCCGGAGGCGTGGAATAGAAGTGTAGTCGTCTTGTTCTTCAAAAAGGGAGATAAGACCCGGCTGAAGAACTACCGACCTATTTCTCTTCTAAGCCACGTCTATAAGCTGTTTTCAAGCGTCATCACGAACCGCCTTGCGTGAAGACTCGACGAATTCCAACTACTGGAACAGGCCGGATTCCGGAGCGGATATGGCACCATAGACTACATCCACATAGTGCGGCAGATTATACAAAAGATATATCAGTATAATCAGCCTCTGGGTCTAGCATTTGAGGACTATGAGAAGGCCTTTGACTCGATTGAAATCTGGTCCGTTCTGGAGTCCCTGCAGCGATGCCAAGAAGATTGGCGATATATCCAAGTGATAAAAGACATCTTGTCTTTACGAAGCCGCCACCATGCCCGTCCAAGTACAGAATCAGCAAACAAAACCTATACCATTGCATCGAGGAGTTAGGCAAAGGGACGTTATCTCCACGAAACTGTTCACAAATGTAATGGAGGATATATTCAAGACGCTGCACTGGAAAGGGCGGGGCATCAATATCAATGGTGAATACATCTCTTACTTGCGATTTGCAGATGACATTGTCATCATGGCGGAAACGCTGCAGGACCTGCAACGGATGCTGAATGACCTGGCTGACTCCTCTGTACGCATCGGTCTACGGATGAACTTGGATAAAACCAAGGTCATGTTCAATGAACATGTACGCAGTGAACCGCTGTCGGTTCTATCGGAACCGACAGCAGGTTCACTGCGTTGTTCTCGAAGTTGTTCAAAAATATGTGTATCTCGGGCAGTCATTGCAGTTAGGTAGAAACAACTTTGAGGACGGGCAGCGTTTGGTAAGCTAGGTCAAGTCTTCTCATCGTCGATCTCACAATGCTTAAATCAATGCGTCCTACCCTTCATGACATACGGAGCCGAAACGTGGACACTGACGGTACGGCTTGTCCACAAGTTCAAAGTCGCTCAGCGGGCTAGGAAAAGGGCCAAAAAGAAACGAAGAAGAGAACCAAAGTTATCGACATAGCCTACAGGATTAGCAAGCTGAAGTGACAGTGGGCTGGCCATATTAGCCGAAGAACCGACAACCGTTGGGGTAAACGAGTTCTTGAGTGGAGACCGTGTCTCGGCAAACGTAATGTAGGATGCTCTCAGGCCAGGTGGAGTGATCTACGCAAAACGGCTGGCAGGAGCTGGATGCGAGAAGGCGAGGATAGAACAAAGTGGCGTGCAAAAGGAGAGGCCTATGTCAAGCACTGGACTGCGATAGGCTGATGATGATCGTCGGGTAGTCTTTACGAACGAGCGACTATTCCGCCAGCGTATCATCGCGACTCGTAACGGAATCGCCGCGTGTCCGACGATGATCGTCACTTTTTCCAGGCGCGACGCCTGCGTTTGAAAGCACGCTCGCCGCGTTGATTACGTTTATCTCGCACTCAGCCACTCGTCGCAACGACGCAATAACATCGCCGTGTGGAGACACGTTCTAAGAGAGTGTACAGAAATAGGTGGCACGACGATAATATCGCCGCGATTCTATCGCCCGTGGAGATGGTCCCTTAAATAGCAGTACAGCAGGTACTGCAATGATTTATAAAATAATTAGGTTTTGGTCGCTTTCAGGTTTATTGCAATATCAGTATCCAGCATAGACAAATATACCTGTGTGGCTGAAAACCATCTCGGAGCTATAAATAAAACTGTTTTTGTCAATGTTTATGGTAAGTGCTTAAAATTACTTGAAAGATGCTTGAAAATTTTTTGGTACAAATCCAATCGAGCATCACTCTTTTTAGTCGACTGCAGCGTAGTCAAAAAGAAGGGTTTTGTATTACCAAGAAATCCGACTGAGACCATAGATCCAATAGGTTCTGAAATTGATTGAGTTGTTATTAAATAAACAAACATAAAAAATAATAAAAACACATTCTTCCACTTCCAACCCGCCGCGCCATCATCAAACTCTTACCTATTACCAAATTCTTCTCTTGTTCACTTAAGAAGCAAAACACTTCCTGCACTTGTGATAACTTGATAAGTTATGATTCTAACAATAGGTTTTCTCATGATTCGTCTTGGCTACTAGTGATTTTGTCATGGCCAACAGCAGTGACGTTAGTTGTACATTTTTTTTGTATATTTTTACAGTTTTGCCGATTATAGAGGTGCCACTAAGTACTACCATTGAAAAAAATGTTGGGGAATATTTGATATTACCGTGTCGGGCTGATGGATATCCTATACCAAATATAACATGGTTTTATTATAATGTCATGAGCATAAAAGAAGAGAAGTTATTAAAGTACGTTTGTTAATCAACAATTTGATGCAACACATGCAATATGTCGTCGAACGTGGTTATTATTCACGATCTTTATTCCGTGTCCGTGGTAAGCCCGTTGGTTCGCTCAAAAAATTCCGCCACGCATGCATGTTGATGCATTTCTAAGCGCAACTCTCCATTTACCACTATGACAAGATTTTCACAGAACGCGCGGGCTTGCCACGGACACCGAAAAAAATCGTAAATAAGGGCCTTTGTAGTGTCTTGTAGTGTCATGTCGTTCACCATAACTGGTCACATAAGAAGAGGTGGTAAAATACCATAACCAATTATATATGCACGTTTTGATGTAATAAACAAGACAATGAAACAAAAGAGAGCCCTGAAAAAAATCTATCCTTATGCTTTTTCGACCTACCTAAATTTGGAAATATCTTAACAATCTTTAATATTAGGTATATTTTCAACTGTTTTCAGATATGATAAAAGCGCAATGGCCATGGGATTAGAAAACATACAAGTAAAAGATTCAGGATATTACAAATGTGAAGCTAGAAATGACGCCGGTCCGTCCAGCTTGATGTACACAGTTACTGTTAATGGTATGCATTCATGAAAAGTTTACTATAGTTATAATGCCAGGAGCATTAAGTTACCGCCGTATCAATAAGGTATTTGACTGAAGTTAAATCAGCCTTTTTTTAAGAAACGCCAAAAACGATCCGCTCCGTACAAATTTGTATTAAATGCTAGCATGTGACGTCACGCTTTCAATGGTCTAATCATTTACTTTAAGTGTCTCTCAACCAATTTAGATACAGTTCCCGCTTAAGGCAAGTTATGCGCCTGTATAATGCAAACTAAGTTATTAGATTGAATATTATTTGAGTCGTGTACAAAATTTCAAAAACCTTCTATAATACATTAGGTAATTGTTCAGAAACCTAAGGTTATCTATCGACTATCTCTGTATCTAATTAGCTGACTAACTATCTCACTATTTTTGGCATTTCTCTTTCTTTTAAAAATCTAGCGCAGTTTAGACATAAGTAATATTTCATTGTACCCCCATAATTTAAGTAAGTAGGTACATATTTTTACACATTGAACACCGAATTGTGAAAAAAATGCTTTGTTTACATTTTTCATCCATTCATTGAATGGATAAAAAATGTAAACAAAGCATGTTATGTCTTAACACATGTACTGTGTTAAGACATAATCATTGATACATAGACCAGTGTAGTTTGGTCTGCAATTGTTGCAAAGACCAAACTACCCTACCCTATTAAATGTTTTTTTATAAAAAACACAAATTGCAAACAATTACCTAAACTCTTTTTTTACAGCTCCACCTGTAATAGTAGATGTGTATCCAGAAAAGACGATCAAGACCGTGAAGGGTGATTTGGTGTTAAGACTTCCATGTGAAGTCAACGGGAGCCCTAAACCTACTATCACCTGGAAAAAGAATGATCTCAACTTTGCTTTAGGTAGTCGATAATTAAGATACATTTAACTCTGTAAAACGACATAACTAAAAATACGGTGTAACAAGTGATTTTTTTTGTTCATTTTTTAAAATGGTAACGTGTGTCAACTGGTTTGGTTAGTCAGAGACAGGTATTATATTAAGTATAACCTATGTCTGGAAAGTGTAATGGGCTACTTATTTATCCCAAAATATTTACATTTTCCACGGTACAGTAACACCGATATCAGAAAAGTAATGTTGTTGAGCTGGTACCAGGTCTGGATAACCGTATTTGTGGTGAGAAATCAAACGACAGCTTTTAGATTCATTTAATCTCAAACAAACTGATTTCTTAAATAGAATAATTAACCTTCATTTGTTTATTACGACTTTTCTGGCCATAGGCTCGGACAGTTCTCCTCTTTCCCCATTGTTTCCTTCTACTTTTTATTTGATTTAAAACTAGATGTGCCCCGCGGTGTTACCCGCGGTTTATTAGCCTATGTGTTAATCCAGGGTGTCTGCTAACTCCATACCAAATTTTATTAAAATCGCTCCAGCCGTTTAGACGTGAAGAAGTAACAAACATACATACTCACAAACTTTCGCCTTTATAATATTAATGTGATGTGATTAGCTTTATGAGAACGTCAAAGCAAATAGTTTACAATTATCATAGAAGTTCTATGTGAAATGTTCGATCCCTCGACACATCATCAACGATTTGTAGGTACCTATATTTATTTATTTATGTAATCTACCAGGTTCATCATATTACGATATCGATGAAGGTACTCTAATAATCAAGAATATTGATAAGATATCGGAAGGAAACTATATGTGCGTAGCTGAGAATAAAGCAGGAAAAGCCAATGTGTCATACGACGTGATTGTAACAGGTACTCCATTAATACCTACTTGCATTAAAATTGTATATTTCTGTAACTCCTGTTTGTTAGTTCCTATGATAATCGTTCAGCTTCCATGGCCTTGAACGGGTAAAAAAAACTGACTATCATAAATGTTTAAAATGATGTTTAAAAATTAGGTTTGTTACAGGTGGATCAACGTAACTAGGCCGGATTGAAGTTGGCCACACGTTTTGGAAGTAAATGGTGACAGAAAGCGGGGGTCGGGGGCGGTAACTAAACCAAGAGAATTAGAGATGCGATTACGCATTACCTACATTGTCATAATTAGTATTACTAACTCATGTTTTTTGTGTTTTTGTGAATAGTATTTTTATATTGTAAAATTACAATTTTGTTAGTATTTTCATCGATTGAATATAATTAATCGTTTTCGTAACTAATTTTAGGGTCGCATCTCTATGACATGTACGAAAGTGAAACTTCAATCCGGCCGACTTACGTTGATCCAAACTGTACCTAATTGTTAAGTTTTTTTCTATGCATGTTGTTCCTATTTAATTCTTAATTTAATAATAATAATAATAAAAGATTTATTTTATTTAGATTATCCAGATCTTGACACGCCGATAAAGAGAAATTTTATCGAAATAGGACAACATGCTAGCATTGCGTGTGACATACGGCACAACAAATTTGACTTAGTACGTTGGTACAAGGTGATTATCTATTTTTTTGTTTTGGGTTTTTGACGTGTCTTATAAATCAATAACCGGGTGCATGCACGAAAAAGTGTCACAGTCACGTTCCGCCTGCTGACAAGCTGACTGGTTGCAAAGCAACAGCTAATGCCGATTGCAGCAACATTCGCTGACTGATTGCGAAGCAACAGCGAATTGTTTATTACAATGTCATCAATGTTTTCATGTAAAATTATCATCCGTAAACCGGCTTTACCGTCAATCATTATTTTTGCTGCTGCGATTTGTGCTCTTGCTGAAAAAATGGTTGCCTGTCGAGTAAACGATAGCGCATGTACTCTTCGAGTGCACTGGCGTCACCCAGATCCGAAAATAAACACTTGGAATACAAAGATCCTTTAGGAATATCCTAGGAAGACCGGGAAGACTGATCTGCTTCTGGAGGGAGGTGGGCTGGCTGGAATAATGGCCGCCATGGCTCACGTATATTGGTCCACTTATGGGACTAAGTACGCAAACCAAAATCCTTAACATAGAACATACCTGAAACAATTTAATAAGTTAATAGCCTGGCCGCGGCATCGCTCGCGTTAAGCTTGTTCATCCCCTTAGAGCTCGAGTTGCCTGAAATATATTTCAAATTTCTTGTTTAAATCTTAAAAGAAATATGTCAGCAAATTTTCAGCTTACAAGTCCAAGGGTTTGGGCTAGGCTATCCTTGATAACTGAAAGAGTTAGTCAAGGCTTTCTTGTTTATATAAATAATAGCTTTCGCTCGTATTAGTATAATAGATTACCCCGCGGATCCGCCTGCACCTCTGAGCTCTAATTTTCTGAAATCATTTCTTATTCCTTGTCTACATCACAAATAAACAGTCTTTGCAAAATTTCAAGGGTTTCGGTTTAGGCGTTGATGAGTGAATGAATGAGTGAGGATTTTCATTTTTATATAAGTATATTGCAAACGACTTCGAGAAATATGCAGGCGCGTGGTTGGTACTTGTTTGTGACGAGTCGCCCGCAGTAACGAAGTACACTTTGTTACTCAAGGGCGAAGAGGCTGCACCGGAGAAGATACGATTCTTAAGATCTGTCCTTGTTCACTATCATTTATTTCGTTTTCGCGGCAAGCCCGTGGAACTGGAGCATGCGCGGTACGCTACGATAAAAAGATAGTGAATAAAGACTCTGGGCGATAAAGTTCGAGCCATAGAAACTGGACAGATTTACTATTATCAATCTTCGGTGTAACCATTAATACCATCATCATCAATCATCATCATCCATATTAGGTGTAATTTAAAAAAAGCACTAAACACAACTGCGAGACTGGAAACAAGAATCTAGAGAACTACCTATTATGAATAATACTAGTTTTAGTGATTAATTTATTACAATTAACTATGCAACTTCGTCATTATTCATAATTACTAGCTATTATCCATAATCTCGAATGAATCACAGTTACTGTAAAATTTACTCGTATATGGATATAGAATATAGATTATTTGTTTAAATTTCGGGAAAAATTGCATTATATAACTGGCTGATGTTTCGAAGATTTGTTACGCTTTAGTTTACTTTAGTAAAATTAACTATTACATAGAAAATATTACAGGATGGCTATTTAATCAATGAAGGCGAACTGACGCTCAATAATGTACAACAAGAAGACGATGGCGTTTATTCATGCCGTGTCAGTAACTCTACTAAATCAAGTTCTACTCATGTTAACATCACAGTGGGAAATAAGCCATATTTTACTTCAGAAGAGGAACTTGATCATAAATTTGAAAAAGACGACATCGTGGGTCTGAGTTGCTTTGCCGAAGGATCACCCACCCCTAAGGTAACGTAGCAATGACCAAAATAGTGACAATATCTGTGCACAATTTAAAATATCGAGTGCAGATACTAACATTTTAAATCTACACCTTGCTAATAAATCGCAGTGAAACAATTTTGAAACTCCCGTCAAACTTGAATTATATTTACTACATGTCACATCTATGTTCTTACAGGTTTCTTGGTGGTTGAACGGTGACAATCTTAACGAAACTGGTATGTTTTACGAGGTGGTAATGAGGTTCGATAATAGGGGCAATTACACTTGCGTAGTCAGCAACGAACTTGGAAATATTCAGCGCTCGTTTACTATTGCTGACAAAGGTATTTATTCGAATTATTAAATAAGTAATGCTGCTATCGAAAAATACCTATCTAACGCTAATACTTCACACAAATACCTTTATTAGGTATACCTCTATGCTAGCTAACCTATTGGGTTGTCTAACGATAAAGTAAGGAATCCAAATCCTCCTGGGTCCTTATTCACTATCTTTATTTCGTTGTCGTGACATGTGAGGTACGCTCAAATATGTCCACCGCGCTTGTGCGGTAGGGAGCTGCGCTTAGAAATGCAATGATATATAAATATGCAATGATAGTGAATAAGGATCCATATTAAAAATTGACTAAGGCTTTGGTATACACTGTTCTTCTAATTCAATGCCTATTTAACCGACTTCTTCTTCAAATATTCTTACAGGTTGCATTTTAGACGCAAAAAATGACTTTTTGGACAATAACCAACCTTTAATGTTGTCATCCTCACTTACGTGGCCGATATTTGATGTGATTGAAGGTTTTATGATTTTAAAGAAGAATGATATATTCAAATTGCATTGCCCAACAGGATTTAATAAGTTTCATACACAATTTATAGAGGCACGGTGTGAAAATGAAACAAATGTAAAAATCAACGACAAAGTATATAAGTATGCAGAAATTAAGTGCAAAACTGAAGTGGAACCGACAGCTCAAATAATTAGAGGGGGGTGTTTGGCTGGTCATAATACGACGTATATTGAAGTTGGATATGATGTTGATGGTAGATTATTCAAAGTTTATGATGTTTGTTTAGACAATGAAGACGAAGTGCCTCTGTACACACAGCATGTCATAAATAAGGCTCAGTATGATGTTACTAAAAATGTGGATAAATGGTTTGGACACATCGTGTTGCCTCTCGACTTTGACAGAATATATGATTGCGTAACTCAAGTTGATGATATATCAGCAACGTTAGGCAAACCTTTTCATCCTTACGATAAATGCTGTTATGATAAAAGACAGTTGGTCAATCCGAAAGATTTACGACCCGGTATACCTCCAGCAGTGGTATATTCATATTTGAACGTGGTTCCTCATTGGAGTACATGCAATTCTAAAGTAAGGATACTTTGAATTTAAAACTAAAACTGTTTTCGCATATTGTATCACTTTTATGACAGTATCATAATATATTTATAGCAAGAAATATATATACTTTACGTTTTTTTCTAGAACTGGGCTGACGTAGAACAAAAAGTAAGGGACTTGGCAAAGTCAAAAGGTAATGAACTAATAATAACAACAGGGACAGCCAAACCACGTCGAATGTCCACCTCGGTACATTCCAGCGGTATAATGCTCCACGACAAACAAGGTAGAACGCAGCCGATTGCACAATATTTATGGAAGGTATGTACTGTACAAGTACAAAAAAAATACGAAGGTAACATTCAAATAGCTGCAACTTGTTAATTTGAATTCAAGTGTTAAATATTTCCGAAATTTTCAGGTGGTTCAGAATCCAGTATCGAAAAGCTCTCTAGCTATAATACAAATCAATGTCCCCGATATATCGAGAGCGGAGGCTCGCAAATATGTTCATTGTAGGGATATTTGCAACAATATTGGTTGGATGAAAAATAGTAACTGGCACAATGTTACTGACGGTTATACGTATTGTTGTTCGATACTTGAGTTTGAATCGGCATTTAGTTACAATGGACAATTCAGTGGCGATATGACTACCATTCTAAGTGACTGGGGTAATGATGGTATCGACTCTAGTTGAACTACTTTGTCATAAAATACATTAAAAAAATAGATAAAATACATTAAGAACAATGATGGAGATGCATTCATTCAGCATTTCAAAATAATATTGGTTCTCCTGACCGATTTCGTTCATGGCGACCAACCTCATCAAAGAATATTATATTGGAGAGTAATGCCATGTTGCCGGCCACAGCATTGCCGCCACAAATTGCCGTAAAAAATGGCCCGTTTAGACGCCCCTTAATAATAATGAATAGGTAAAAGTTTATGTTTAGTTATAGTTTATTTATTTTGTAATTGGTACGATGGGACACACGAGTTATAACAGTGTACACAAGTGCACAATCCATGCACCCACAGATAACTTAAAGACGGGTCGCCACTACAGTGCCTCACTGAGCAAAGACCTTAGATAGTCCTGACTCCGACATATAATTTTAGCAGCATAAACATAGAAGTACGCAAGAAAGAATATCGGAGCACTGAAGGCGCTGTATTGGACACTTGTAAAAATACAAACTAATGTTAGAACGCATCTAATCCAGTATCAGAAACAGTTTGGGGTATATCCATTTCTGTATCTCGACCACTTTATTAATGCTGGGCATGGTGACATCATAATCGAGGTTAGAAGAGAGGAAGTTCTTGCAATGTATATATATGTTTAAAGTCTTTCACTTTAAACCACAGTGTAATAACTAATGCAGTAGTTCGACGAAGCCGTGCGGAGGTTGTAGGACGCGACATAGCGGTTGGGCAGCGAATGGACGGACCAGACTCAGCGACCGCAAGTCAGTAGGCCTACTCTTTTTCTTTAAAACGAAATTCATGAATTTTCGTTTACTTAAATTTCTTAAGTTTACGGGGATTATTCTAATTATTTTTTGGATAAGCACAAGAAGTTCAAGCCCATGGACAATTTTCTGGATCGAGTGGATAAAATATGTGTTCCTGGCTCTGTATATTACCACCTCATTTTTGATCGAAACTTCGTTTTCATTGATTTAGAGTAGGCCTCCTGGTCCGCAACCCCTGTACGATTGCTCGATGGCTATACTACGATGAGCCACTGTATTAGTTAATAGACAGTGGTTTAACTCTGCTGCGAGCGCCACTGACGCGTGCACACCGGGTGCTCAACGTGGTGTCCAACTCTAAACGAATTCAAAAGGACTACTATGCGTTTCAAATGAGTTGATAACTGTCATGATGATATTTTGTTTCGCAATACGAATGCAACTTCATTGTGTAACGTAAGGTCAGCAAGAAAATGATTCGTAAAAAGGTGTCATTAATATTACACAGAAGTACCTACCTACTCTAATGAACTATATATAGGCACTGTATTTTACTATTTATTTTAAGTTTTAGGTAAAAGAATATTACGTCTGACTGAAAGGCCACTAAAGTGTAGAATATTTTTATATTTTGCCTATTTACTTATTTCTGTTTCATGTTTATTGAATAATAAATAATACTAATAATATTCTAATAAAGAAAAATGTTAGGTAGGTACCTACATAGTTCAAAGAAAATAAATATTACGTCCGTTCCATTACCATAATACACACATACGTACTTTAACCCGATTTGTGAGTTTTTGTTACTAGCGGTGCAATTTTAACAAGTACAGAGTGAAGTTGACGCGATCGCGATATCTTCTCATTTGAAACGCATGGTACTTATTGCATCCTTTATTATAGGTATCTATTTAGTTCTTGAGTAAAGGTGTGTTCTATTTTAAAATTGTATGTATACTCTATTGTATTAAGAGTACTTGTAATAAATAGTTGTGATGTAATTAAATAAAAAAATATAGTTTTTAATAAATACGAAAACACCCATCTGTATACATTAAAATCTCCCAGTTTTTGGTATCTCTGGACTCGCAATCGTGAGGTCGCGGGTTCGAATCCTACCCATTATACTAACGACGTGAACCTACTCCTAACACAAGGCTCTGAGCTTAGCTGCGGGTCAATTCACGTATTTAAAGCAGTGCAGTTGCAGTTAAGTTTCGATAAACGGTCATTTTTGTTTTTTTGTAACGATCCCAAATACGCTTGCGTAAAGTTTGCGTCATGAGAGCGCAATAACGACATTTTAGTACGATGCGCAAGCGTTTTAAAGATCGATCCCAAAGTTACAAGAATACGAAAATGGCCGTTATTGCTATAAATACGTGAATTGACCCGGTCGAGGGGTTAACAAGATTGCTAGTAATGTGGAGCCCAATCCCACATTGTTGGTTATCTTTATAAAATAAAACATGAAATTAAGTATCTAATATATATATTTTCATTGGTTATGCAGCCTATAATAAAAAAATTTTAACAAAAAAAGATTACCGACTTCAAAACTAAATACCTACAAGGCAACTAAAAAGCAAAAAATAATACACCTAGAATAACAAAAACAAATTAAACATTTTGACAAAGCTTGTATTTGTACGAATTTTGGGACAGACTGCATGTTTACGTCTATTCGCTGCTAGAAGTGTAGGATCATACTGTAGCTGAGAGTGTTGTCGGAGAATCGTATTCTGAATGTAGAGCTGACGAACAGTTAACATACCAGTGAATTGGTAAACTAATTTAGTAGGATGTAAAAAGGGCATAAAATTGCTAACTTTCAGTACAGCTCTTTGACCCCTTTCCAGCTTCAGTAAGGCAGTTTTTGAAGTACCACCCCAGACCTTGATGCAATACGTGATTACTGACTGACACAGCGCCAAATAAACTAAAGGTTTTTAAAAATGAATATAAGTTTTCGTGTTCTTGATACAAGGAGATCAATGTGAGAGTGGAAGTTGAGCGCTTTATCTAGAACGACACCTAAATATTTGACTGTATCAGTTTTATGTAATTCAGGACACGAGCATGAACTGATGTTGCAAGAGGTATTATGGGCTATAAATTTTAAATCTTGCACAGGGAGTCTAGGACTTTTTATCGTAAAAGCGATATATTGGGTTTCGGCAACGTTTAGTACCAGTCTGTTTTTAGGCAACCAAGTTAGAGCCATATTAAAGCCCGTCTGTGCATAGTTGTACACTTCTTCCCATGAATCCGCTTCAAATAAAAGCGCAGTGTCGTCAGCGAAAGTAATAACTCTTCCATGAGGCATTTTGAGCTCACAGAGCTCATTTATATAAGCCAAGAATAAGCTAGGACCAAGAATACTGCCCTGTGGAACACCGTGATTTGTAGATAGGTCATTGTTAACATAATCTCCTATTTTGACTCTATGACAGCGATTTTAAAGGCAACTGGAAGACAAATCTAGCTGGGCGTCTCTAATCCCCAGATATTCCAACTTCTTAATAAGTAGTGGGATAGGGACGGTGTCACAGGCCTTAAACAAACAATTACTTTTTTGTTTTTGTCCAAATGACTACCCACGAACTCTGTTAATTCGTGTATCGCATCACTTGTTGATAACTTTGAGCTAAAACCAAACTGGGAAGGCAAGAGTAGCTTATTTATTTCGAGGTATTTTACCAGACACATTTAAAAAATTTTTAAGGATTTTCGATAACGCTGGTAAAATAGAAATTGGCCGATAATTGCTAACTAAAGCCCTTTCCCCACTTTTATAGATAGGGTGAACTTCTGCCATTTTCCAAGCCCTAGGGAAATTGCCAGTGTTGATAGCTAAATTGCAAATATAGGTAATAGCCGGAACTAGGGCTTGTTTGTACCTTTTTAAAAATTTCATGGAAATGTTATCACGTACTACGGCGCAGTCTGTCTTCAAACCGTTGATCAGACTTTCGACTTCCTTTGAGTTTGTAGGGAGGATAACTAGTGAATGGGGATAGGATTTTAGAGGAGGCGTTAGGTAATGACTTTGACATTCGCCAGGTCGGTCAGCAATATGCTTACCTTTAATTACAAAATACGTGTTTACTGCATTAGTAGAGATAAATGGGTCTGAATTATTTATTAGTTCAACAGCATTGCATTTCGTTTTTTGTGTGTGTGTGATATCTTTTATTGTCTTCCGTAATGTTTTGTTGTTAGTGTTAGCGGCACGTTCAAGTTTATTTTTTTCATGTTGTGTTTTAATATTTTTTACTAAATCGTTACAAAAATTTCTGTACCTTCTATAAATAAGTAATCTTGACATTGAACATCTTGATTATTAGGATTTTTCTTAGCTTTTTGATGTAATTTGTCCCGATTTCTCATGCATCTCAGAAGTCCCGACGTCATCCATGGTTTAAAAATTCTTTTGCGGTTTGGTAATCTTATCGTTTTAGTATTGTGTATTATTAAATTATTCATAGCGGCAGTAAAAAGTGATACAGCTGTATCTACATTAGTACTCAAGAGAATGTTAGAGAGGTCTATGCTACCCATCTAGTTATCTAATTTATCATAGTCTAGGATTTTGGTAGTTTTATAAGATTTATTTGACGAAAGACTGAATTCTAAGATGAGGATTGTAGCATCATGGTCTGTGATAGAGGTTTCAGCCGCTGCTGGAAGCTTTGTTTTTATAATAATGTGGTCCAAACACGTTTTTCCGTGGGTTAGTAATGTGTGAGCAGGCATCATGCCATGTGATGCTAAAAGGTTTAAATATGTTAGTGAGTATGAGTTTTTGCTATTTTCTGCTATGTCAATGTTCAGATCACCAACCAAAACGATATTATTGAAATTTGATAGAGTTTTAACGTAAAGATCTAGTGAATATAGAATGTTATTTAAATTCTTACAGGCGGCTACTCTATAGGCCGCTAAAATTACCGTTCTGTGATGATTGGTGCTGTTAATTTTTATGGCGACATCTATATACTCGTATATAATTCTACTGTACGTGTGTATGTCACTGAACTCCTCCTAAACGGTTGGACCGATTTTTTGTGTGTGTTCATTGCATTGCAGTGCATTTGAGAATGGTTTAGATTCACAATTGAAACCGATTAACTAAAAAAAAATAGGCGGAACGAAGTTCGTCGGGACAGCTAGTTAAGTATAAAATAAAAAAAAAACGCAATAGTTGGTTTGTTTTAACATTTTATTAATAGTTTATAATTTGATATGGAAATAGATTTAAGCTTGAGGATAACCAACATCCTCGTAAGCGATGCCAAGGGCGACAGCTTATAGTTTTAAAAAGTTTCATGCTGGATGTCTTCTTTGTTATCAAATGTTACAAATACATGTTCTTTGTAAAATATTTCTAAACGCGTATACGTCATTGTAGCTAAGCAGACGATATGTAACTATTATTTATAACAGAACTATTAGTACCTATCTGATGAAAAACAACGAACAAATTACGATAAATGTCTTGTATAGTAGCTGTACGATGGTACATATTAAAAAAAAATATATCTTTTATCTTTAAACGAGCAATTCTTGTATATAGGTATATAGGTATACCTAGCTGGCCATATCTAGTTCTATTACAAATGAAAATGCATATTTATAATGAAGTAATGTAATATTACTAAAACTTATAATTATGCACATATTTATTAAAGTCTCAGCAAAAAATAAAAACAATATTCTATTCAAAATGGCCACCTTTGGCTTTTATACAGGCCTTTAATCTGTCTGGCCACGAATCTATGAATTTACGTATTGTTTCCATGGGAAATTTTGCCACTGCTTGCAGAGATTTTTTAGGAGACTCAATGTCGTCGTGTCGTTTAGAGCAAGCCATGTCCTCTAAAACTGACCATAATTTGTAGTCTAAAGAGTTGAGGTCTGGGCTAAATGAGGGCCAGTCTTCAGCTCTTATAAAGTCCGGAACGTTAGTTTCAAGGCAGGCTTGGGTAGTTCGTGCCTTGTGACCAGGTGCAAAGTCCTGCTGGAAAGTTCACAGTACATTTTTAAAAAGTTTATTGCTGAGAGGTTTCACAACACGATCAAAGACTGCCTCTTAATACACTTTGGCTGAAGTTTTCACTCCTTTTTCACAAAAATGTAGCTTTGTGACATCTTGATAAGACACGCTCCACCAAACCATCACTGACGCAGGATGGTGACCACGCTGTACCTTTCTGACCACTTAAGCAGCTTCTTTAGAACTGTGAGCGTACACTTTATCATTTTGCTTATTGTAGTGCTCTTCAATCGTGATTTTTTTTTCATCGGTACAGAGGATATAACTGTGCCCTTCACCTGCGTATCCACTCTCTTTAATTGTAAAGATTGATTTAGGGCAAGTCCTGTATATCGATGATAAGCACCAGCTTCAGGTATTGTTTTATAAAACGCGACAGAGTCCTAGCGGGAATCTTCATTTCTCGCGATAAGATGTTTTACTTCCTGATTTCGATGAATTTTGGCTTTAACAGTATTAACAGCCTTTATAGTTCTTACAGCGCGGCCGCCCCGATCTTTTAATGGTCTTTGACAAAGGAAGTGTTGTTGTATCTGTTGATAGTACATTATACGAACATACGACTGATACCAAGCTTTTGAAATATCTGAAATATGACCGACGGCTCCATACCCACTTCATGCAAGGCGATTACCGCAATCCTATTTTCTTTAACACGCCAATCCATATTGTAATTTGAAATAATAAACACGAAAAAATATGTGTTATCTGTTATCTTTTTTTTATATTACGCTTCTTGTCCTTGTTGCCAGTTTTTAGAGATGGCAACCCTATATGCGCGCCGTTGATTCTTTTGTACGCCCGACGTGGGTTTAAAAAAAAAAGATTTTTTACTTAAAACATAATTGACTGTCCAGTACAAAATCTATTGTGAAGATCGCTGTCAACTGGGCTGGTCAATGTCATATTTGCTTGCTATTTTGTCGCGTTATTTGATTGCAATCCTATATAGTATACCTTTGTGGCGTTTAATGATGTACTATATAGCAGAATAGTATAGCGTAGTCCGAAAAAATATAAATGACAGAATTGACAGGCTTTACATTAAAGTGAAGTCCTAGTTAAAGTTAACAGAAGTACTCTCAGATTGTTACCGCCTATTGCAGGGTCAGGGTACAGTACATTTGAATGGTCTCCAACTTAGATCAGCTTGGAGACAACTGGCTACCCTAGAGAAGAACGGTAAAGCCTTTTTTTTTTATTCACACCATTAAGTAAAACTATTAACTATGAAGGCGCAGTATGAGCATTTCTCTCACAAAAAATCAATGGGATTGTTTTCTATGTGAGCAACAACAGTAGGCCTACTCTCTTTCTTTAAAATTAAATTCATGAATTTTCGTTTACTTAAATTTCTTGAGTTTACGGGGACTATTCTAATTAATTTTTGATTAAGCACAAGAAGTTCGAAACCATGGACAATTTTCTGGAACGACTGAATTAAATAGATGTTCCTGGCTTTGTATATCACCACCTCATTTTTGATCGAAACTTCGTTTTCATTGAATTAGAGTAGGCCTCCAGTACCTTCCCAAATATTCATCATCTGTCCACGTATCTCACTCACGCTTGGTTCACAGATAAATGTTATTGCGACCTCGACGTGAAGTGCGGCGTTTTACTCATCGCGCATATTATGAGAGTGTATATACATATAAAAAGATATAGCTATAACTACTGATAGTAGATAGGTACTAGAAACATAATATAACTAGCTGTCCCGCGCAACTTCGTCTGCGTAAATTTTCCCCGTTTTTGCAATATTTCTCATTGCTGCTCCGCTCCTATTGGTCGTAGCCTAATGATAAATAGCCTAAATAGGGAATTTTTCAATTTGGATTAGTAGTTCCGAGATTACTGCGATAAAACAAACAAACAAACTCTTTAGCTTTATAATATTAGTATAGATAAGCTTTTCGTAGAACTGCGTAGAAGTACTAACCTTCAATATGTATAATTATTACGTCAGTAATTTACTTATCATCTGAAGTCTCAGCATGTAACTAAATGTTATATTAACCTACTTATCAATCTGTTTAGCATTGATAGGTATTCTAAGATAATCAGGGATATAAATAATGCAGAAGTACGTCTTAGCAAGTATCGTATATTCTCAATATAATTCGGTCTGGTTATACCAAGGAATAGGAATCGGTAGGTAGACTAATGTTGGTTCCAAGAGGACCTATTGACTAGGAAAAGAGCCAACAAGAAACGTAGTCTGTCTCCTAATAAACATTTACCATATACCATGAACAATATTGCTGCCTCTGTGGCGCGGTGGGAATGTATCCGACTGCTACACAAGAGGTCGTGGGTTCGATCAGTATATTTCTGACATAACCCCGCTCGCTGAGAAGGCGGCCTTAGTGTATTGATCGGTTGGCGGGTGAGCTTGCGCTTCACGTGATTGCAACGACCATAGAGCCACGTGGTCGTTGCGTGATTGAGTGGAGATGTGCAAAGTCAGGTGTAGGCAATCGCAGGAAGGCACGGGGAGTGGGCGCCTTCCACCCATTTTGGGTCCACATTTTTATGACTTAAATCGAACTATATTCGCGCGATCGTGTATGATTATATGTGATAAGCATTGGCTGTGAACTCGGTTAGAATGTGTCTATTGTGTTTTTAGTGTATTTCATTAAAATACCGGTCTCTTTGCCCGATTACCGACGGAGGGTGATACGCCTTAACTGTGTGCTTTTATACATATTAATTGCAACGTATACAAACTATAAGTACTTTATAATATTATTATATTTGATTATGTGTCTTTGCTTGAATATGCTAATATTACTCATAATCCTTGAAACATAACTGACTATTTAACACATGGATTGATTAAATAGATATGGCTATCTACATAGCCATATCACCTAATCGCCAATAGTATGATTTTTGGTTATTATTTGATTAAACAACTATTATTCATGTTCTTTAAAACACAACTAACTATTTAGCACACGGATTGATCATATAAATATGGCCATTTACATAGCCATATCGCCTATCCCTAACACGGAGAGGCGTGTTAGGGATAGGCGATATGGCTATACGTAAGTATATTTTTCTTATTATGTTAATATTTATCCCGTGTTTTATTACATTTAAAAACGCTTTAAGTTATTTTATTGTTCGTAATTATATTAATTATTATTTTCAGCTTACAAAAATGGAAAGATAGATCACCGTCAAACTCTATAAATGTCTTTATGGCTAAAAGAAGCTGGCCCAGATGGAGAATTTACATTGAATCCGGAAGAAGTAGAAAGTACCAGCTCTGACATTACAAATCTTCATGAGACCGATACAAAACTATTTTCGGATGAAACTGTACATTACGAGATACACGAACCAAGAGGTTGGATACCATTTTGTGTTCATGATGGAAAATAGACGTTCTAAAAAGTAGTAGGTACTTACTTTAAGGTATCATTCTAAACTGAGCATGTGACATCCATGTAACGAGAGACACACTTCTCCAGATAATATGGAAGACTAAATAATTCATACTGTGTAAAAGCTCTACTTTTATCTAATTAGAAAAGAAAGAAATGTAAACTAATACCTAGCTGTGTGAGCTTGGGAATTCTAGTCACACTGAGAGTTATTGCCACTAGTCGTACGCACTCTTTAGATAGAAATAATCCGTTGCAAAGAATATAAGTTTATTGTCCTAAAATTACAAATTTTTAAGATGTTTAGTAACACAAGTTTTAGTCTCGACCAGTGCGCAGTAACAGATTGTTTTATTTATACTTACATTGTTGATAAGGAACAGCTGTTTTAATTTTTTTCTGCATATTTTTTCGTTAAGTGTGCCAAAGGAAAAATTCAAAGTTTAAAAGATCTTAAATTATGCTTAAGATTGCATTTTTGTTATTTACGTCTAACTAAGTGGTAGTATTAAGTAATCGAATACATTTTTCTTAATGTAATATTAAGAAAAATGTATTTGATTACTTAATACTACCACTTTTATTTAATATAATATTAACCTTTACGCTAAGATACGATTTAAATAGCTTGAGCATTTTGTTCCCGCGTGTCTATCTATGTAACATTTGGAACCGCGCCTTCTCACTGGTTAAGCATGTTCCAGACGGTTGGAAACAAGCGTATAAACCAAGGTGACCTTGGCGGGAGCTTTGTGTGGCCCACCGTTTATACTTGATATTAGGTTTGCAACAGCCGTCTACACTGTTGGAAACCAGCAAGGTCACCTTGGTTTGCCCGCTCGTTTCCAACCGTCTAGAAGACGTTTTTATATATATAATATTCTTAACCTAACAATGGCGTTTGT
This sequence comes from Herminia tarsipennalis, assembly GCA_945859575.2. Taxonomy (NCBI): domain Eukaryota; kingdom Metazoa; phylum Arthropoda; class Insecta; order Lepidoptera; family Erebidae; genus Herminia; species Herminia tarsipennalis. The sequence continues at coordinate 19,096,982 of OX243833.2, forward strand.
ACACTCAAATGATTCGGTGAAGGCCAACAGCCGACAGAAGGATTTAGAAGCAATTCATACTTCTAGCAGACCGAGTATCATATCACGATATTCCGATATTCATCACCACGCTTTTTTTTACCCTATATTTTACCAAAATTACGTTATATATAATACTAGCTGACCCGCACAATTTCGTCTGCGAAATAATGATGATGTGATGAATATCGTGATATGATACTCGGTCTGCTAGAAGTATGAATTGCTTCTAAATCCTTCTGTCGGCTGTTGGCCTCCACCGAATAATTTGTGTGTACAAACGCCATTGTTAGGTTACAGTTAGCACCAGGATCGACCAATTTTACTTATGGGTTAACTATCATTACAAAGAAAAACTACAAGATAATAATATAAATTAAAGAGATGTATTTTTTAATTTATTTAAATATTTAAGCAAAAAAAAACATTTTGTTTTAGAGTATTATGTATCGCAAATTATTACAAATGTTATAAAAACGTTTTGTTTACATTTCTTTTTTCGACACCTTATGAATATTGTTGTCAACCGCCTCTTCTGAAAACAAACAAAATCGTGTTAAAAAAGAAAACAAATAAATTGTACATTTAGCTAACATCTTTCAAATTATAGGAAAATACCCGCCAAGTGCCAGTCAGACTTTCGGTTTTTTCGTACCGTTATGTATACAACATTACTATTTACTATATTGTAACATCGAGCAAAAAACGGCAAAATATTGACGTTTGTTGTATGGGACTTGAATATTTATTTAATTCTGTTTTTAATATTTGTTGTTAAAGCGGCAACAGAAGTACATCATCTGTGAAAATTTAACTGTCTAACTATCACGGTTCATGGGATACAGCCTGGTGACACACAGACAGACAATGGAGATTTACGTACGGAACCCTAAAAACAAAGGCTCCAGTTACATTAGGTTATTTCTGAACGTTAGAAGCGGCGGTAACCTATTGGCTAAGGCATCGGTCTCGAAATCGTGATCGGTTTCGAATCCTACCCATTACACTACCGACGTGAACCCACTCCACACTAGCCTTTGAGCTTAGCTGGAGGGGTTAACAAGATTGCCAGTAATGTGGAACTCAATCCCATATTGCTAGTTATCTTTATTAAGAGAAAAAAAAATCTATTAATTCTAAGCTAGATAGATATTTCCTGATTTGGCAAGCTAAGAAACTTAAAAAAAACTCTAATATACCTGTGTCAAAAACAATACCTACTTCCAATGGTCGTTGAACGTAGCCCAAAAGCGGTGAGAAACTCATCGATTTGACAGCAGTAGGTGTGGACGTTGTGTTCGTGGATCCACGGCACTACCTTGTTATCAGCGCATATGTTCCAGCACAGAATGTCTTCAGCCGAAGGTGACGGCCCGTTCACGTAGATTATTGCCAGAGTGTCGTCCGCAGCAAACCTCACAACCTGGTAAGTAAGATAAATAACACATCAATATATACTGGGAATATTGTGTTTACTTATAAAATAATATTGTTTAATTATTTGCTAGTGTTACCTTCCACAGATAACGCGGTATAATGCTTCCATTTATGTTTTGTGGGCTATGTGTGCCTGACCATACGACGAAGTGATCGTACGAGTCGAGCCGTGACCGGACCTCGTCTTCGATGCTGGCCCAGGGCGACTGAAACACACACACACACAGGTTACAAGTGGCGAATAGGTACTGCTATGCCAGTCATGACCTACGGTGCTGAGACGTAGACACTTATGGTTGGTCTATTCCACAATTTTAAAGTTGCACAGCGGGCTATGGAGCGAGCTATGCTCGGGGTTTCTTAGAAGGATAAAATTCGCAACGAGGTTATCCGACAAAGAACTAAAGTTACCGACATAGCTCGCAAGTAAAGCACACTAGAGTGGCAATCGGCATATCTGCCGAATGACTGATGGCCGCTGGAACAATGAGTCCTAGATTGAAGACCACGATTTAAATGGTAAACGTAAGAAAAAAAGATGGTCACGAGGTTGGACTGGATGCGAAAGGCTCTCCACCTTCGTGACAGGATGTTGTGGCAAAAATTTGGAGAGATTTATGTCTAGATGTGGACCGATACGGGCTAATGATAAAGAAAAAAAAAGAGGGACATCAGAAACATTCCTCTGTGTTTGCAGGTTAAGGAAATCAATATCATGACTGTTGCATGTCAGTACATCTATGAAAAGCATTTATATGTTCACAAAAAAATTGATACTAAGAAGTCAAAAACTCTTTTACTGTTGAATAACCCATTTATCGAGAAAGGCTATATAACATCACGGTATGACCGACAGAAGCGGAGCAGCAATGAAAAATGTTAAAAAAAAACGCGGAAAATTGACGCATACGAAGTTGCGTGGGTTAACTGAATACGTAAACATTTACTTATTTAACCATTTGTTTGGTTTTACGAAATAAAGATATTTGAGTTTACCTGTTTGGTACAAGGCAGCCAGAGCGGGATTACGTTCAAGGGATCTATGAAAGTGCTCTTCTGCGGCGGACCGTCGCTGACGTCGCGACCGTTCACTAATTGTGTATTGGTGTAACAGCACGCCGATGTCGAATGGGTACACTGCTTGGGAAGTTTTGTGGAAACTTTGCTTGCCACGCCGAGCCCAGGGTACTTGTACCATCTGTAGGAGTTCCCGCCACCACGGTTGCTCTTGGACATCACCGCGCGACTGTACAATGGTATATTCTTAGCTACGTCGAAGCAGACTTCGTAAGTTTCCAAGAAGCCGTGCACTTCGTGACCCACGCGCATCATTTCAGTTTTGTCACCTAAACATTTCTCGTGCTTCTTCAAAACCACGGAGTGAACCGGTTGAGCACATTGGAAATCTGACACCTTGTACACTATGTCCTGCACTTTGAACACATCTTGATTAACACACGTTGCGGTTATTTCATTTACTTTAGAGATATTTTGTAAGAAATTTATTTCGTTCTTGAACGTTGGACAGGAGAAGATGACCGTGTCCTCAGGTTCAACTATCAAGTAATCAGTGGTGCTCTCCAACTCAGGCCAAGTGTGTGTTGGGCTCAATATAAGAGGCATTGTGTCCACGTTCTTAGGTTTCCGACGTATGAGACATTCTGAAACAATCCAAATTAAATACTAAGTAAGTATTTTTAGAAAATATCATATAGACTAACATTGTAAAGGTTGATTTTTAATATAATTATAACCTTCCGCTTTTAGTTTCTTTACATAACACCAAATAACTTAGTAATACAATTTTTGAAAAAAATAAATATATAAATTAACCTTTTACCACCTACCACCTTTTTTTTAACGTATGTCAAAATCCCCACGGTGTCCCCACGTCTTGTAGGTTCATTGCCGGAGATGAGGGTGTCCCTTACGGAATAGTTTCCTTCACCTGCGGCGGACCTTGGCCAAGTATATCGCCCCATCAATTGCTTTTTTCAATTAGCTGCTTTGTGTCGTCGGCCGCGAATCGTGCCTCTAGTTTGAAAACGACAGGCTGCCCTACCCGTCGCTCACAAACCAACCAAATCAAGTTTTAGAGCAAGAGATAACGTGCCACATAAACGGCCACCGCCAGGTTAGCAGCCTACTACCTACTTTTGTTACACAATCATTTATCATACATCTGAGAGACTCTGGAGTAAAATCGATGTTTCTTTGTCCTAAACCTCACAATAAACAATAATTTTAGTCCAGTAAAATAGTCCTAAAACAAGGGATAGGATGGTTAATTTATTAAATATTTTCCAAAACTGATATTACAAAGTTATTTAGTGTTATTTAAAGAAGCCATGAGCGGGAGGTTATTAGTATATTAAAAATTACCCTGTTTTATCTGTATTTAGCTAACTTACGAGTTGATACAACAACAAAGCTCCTCTGGATCGCGCCGTGAATATTGCTCACGTTACAGGTGTAGTGTCCCCACTCGCCGGGTACAGCTAGATCCGCCGAGTTCTGGGAACTCAATACCTTACCGTTATACGTCCAAACGACCTGAAAGCAAAAAGACTTTCGAAGAATGTACAACCATAGACTTAGAATTATTCTAGTGTACCTGTCCCAAGTCACAACCATTGACGTAGATACCAGGACTGCGCCATAACCTGACAAAATTGAAAGAGAAAACGCTACTTTGTGGACAATACCTGTCAAAGATCGCACGGGTTTTTTTTCGCGCTTTGCAGTCTACATATATTGACTTTTTAATTGAAAGGAATCGCGTGGTCCAGGTCTTTACGTCAATGGTCTTAACGTAATTCATAGACTCAACTTTAACAACTAGAAGTCTCCCAATTACCTAAATTAAACTAAAATTCATTATGTTTAAAACACCTTATTGGTTAAATATATTTTACTCTTTATAATCTTTACTAATTTTAGAATTTATATTTTAAAATTTATATTATTAGAAAGTTTGTTTATTTGTTTGACCACGATAATCTCAGGAACTACTTGTTTGAATTGAAAAATTATTTTACTGTTGGATAGCCCATTTATCGAGGAAGGCTATAGGCTATATAACATCACGTTACGAGCAAGTACAAGTGCAAGTGCTGCTCAGCAATGAAAAATATTTTAATGTGTGTTTTTTAAAGATTTTCGCTGTAGGTTGCATATCGTGTCGCGGGGGACTTTACAAACATACGGTACGGACAAAAAGTACTCCCAAACTCAGAACAACAATTAGTGGATCATACAAAGCGGTGGCCGTGTGGAAATATAATCCACGACCTCTTGCGTAGCAGTCGGACACACGCCCACCGCGCCACACACAATAAATGTTTTTACAAACAAGACTCACATTAGCTGATGGTTTAGCACTAAATTCACAGTCCAACTCGTCGCCTAGACTATATCCTGACCAGTCCACCAAGGGATCTTGTTGAGGGTTATCAAATCGGGGCGAATAGCCTACTATTACGGTGTACGTTTCTGTGCTAGCCCCATTTTGATCGCTCACGTGGCATGTGTAATTGCCTTCCAATGACAACGGGATATTTTTAAAATGATAATATTTATTGTTCACTCCTGTGTCCTCTAGCTCCTGCAAAGACCACAAAAACATTAATTGTATCTATACTATTTCCACATTGTAGCAATTATGGGGTTTAACGCGGTTATCTTGTTCCAGTTTTTCTTTTCTCTTTAAGTATAAATATTAATTTAATTCTTTACATTTTTTTTGAAGAATTTTCGCATATTTGAATTGTCCTTTGCAATAAAGCCAATGGAATTTTGGGCAATTAAATTGTTGTACTTCCGACAAAATATGGTCACTTTAAACCACATTTCTAATAAGCTAGCAAATTCTCTTACCTTGTACCACTTGACTGATTGAGAAGGATCATTGGAGCCACATTCTAGTTTAAACGTTGTACCTTCCAATACATTCACCTCGTGGATCGTTCCAAAATCTTCTAGTTTCGCTACAAAAAATTACATAGGTATGTGTCATTAAAATAAATTACAAGCACTGAAACAATCATTCACAAACGGTTTATAAACGGTCTGCGCTTGTACACATAACTCACAATCAACTACAGCTTTAAATGTTGCGTCGACGACCCCAACGTAGTTCCTAGCCTCACATGTGTAAGATTTAGAGTCACTTTCTTTGGGGTCTTTGATAATTAAAGCTCCATTGATAATGGAATATCGCGAGTCTGAAACAAAAAATCAAACAGATTTAATCCAACTTGATTTGGGTGAAATTAGTTTTACAAAAAGTATGTATAAAACGGGTATAAAACCCAAATAAATTTTATAAAAGATGACTTACTTTGGTTGATGACAGTACCATCCATTTTCCAAGTGATAGTCGGTTGTGGTACTCCGACTACGTTGCAGGGAATCCTTAGAACAAAATCTCCTTCGAGGCCTCTGTATGTCTTTGAACGATCCGTATTGATACTGGGCGCATCTAAGGAAATGAAAATTGTTGTTGACAAACAAAGGGACAGACAGGCAAACATTTCTAAAAATGATAGTAAAATTATATGAAATTGATAGAAAAAGTATTGCAAATAGTTTAAAAATTATATTTAAATACATTGTTATAAAGCGTGATAATTTATAGCGTACATGTTAATCCGGACCTATGAAAATACGCGTACAAAATTACAACCGAATCTGTTGGACAGTCTCTGCGTGATACGTTTTTAAACAAACAAACAGACACACAGACAATTCTAATAATGCAGCAATGTGTAATACTCTTTTTAAACATTTTGCAAAAAAATTATTCCTAATTTCGGCCATGTGACACGTACAATCTACAATTTCATTATATGTATAGATGTTATATTTCAGAATTAATTGAAGATGTTATTAAGTGTGATGTATCTTACATTCTACTGTAACTACAGTGACATGTTCATTCGTGCCCACGATATTGCTCGCAATGCACTTGTAGCTACCCTCATCTTTTAAATCAATGTTGTCTATATGTAACACAGCATTGTTGTATTTTGGCAAGGGTTCGTATTTTGAGGATCCTTTAGCCATAAACTGCCAACTTATCGTTGGTTGTGGTACACCTTTGACCAATCTGAAATTTAATTCACGTTTAGTTTTTAAATTCTTATGTTCGAAAAAATAAAATATTATTGCAAACTTACAGTACAATCTGACAACTTTAATAAATGGAGTGACATAGGTAGTCTGATAAAATATAATTTACATACTAACTTGTATTTAAGATCAAGAGAGGTTCCCTTTTTGACTGCCTTAGTCAGTTCTCCTGATAATTCAGGTTTTTCTGAAAGCAGAAATTTAATTAATGGATATATGTAAGCACATTTTTTTATACTGTTTTAAGATGTATCTATGAATAAATACCACATATCATACGGATGTATTTTTACAACGTTAAGATCCCAAAATATTATGCCTGTTTAGTAGTGAACTGTTACTGCAGCGTTAGAGTCATTAACACGCTGCAAGTTTCTTGCCTGTTGCTTACAATTAAATTAAAGCGATAAATGCCTTGCGTTTTCTTAACAACATGTTGGCATCGTATAATTGAGATTTTAGCCATTAACAATTCAAAAAATAACCTAAGGTCCAACTGTACTTACCAAGTCCGCTTACATTGACTTGTGTTTTGTAGATTAAAACTTTGTTTGGATATTTGTCCAGAACCGCTTTGCAACTATATTTTCCAACCATATCTAAATCCATTACGTTGATATTGAGTGTAGTACCATCAGTGGATATGGTGTACTTGTCCGAAGTGACGAGTTGTTTACTCGCACCTTTAATATTGTCAAGGTACCAACTGATGTGCATCGGCACTGCCGCTGTGATGTCACATTTCAAAGTACCTCTTTTGCCATACGGTAAGTTAGTAACATCTGTAAAAAAGATGAATTATTAGGTACTGAAACTTAATTTATTCAAAGACAAATTATATTATCATTAACAAGAGTCTACTACACTACTTGCTTGTGGTTTAAACGGATTACCTACCTTTGAAGACAGATTGAACTTTAAACGGCTCTTTGACAATTATGTCAATAGTCTTGGACGCAGTTTCAATGTCGTTTATAGCTTTGCAAGAGTATTTGTTATTTATTGTAGCATCTGTTATAGTTAGATAGCTAATGTGTTCATACGGCGGTTCCAGGACGGAACTCTGAAAGTAAAAGTTAATTAGAACCATTTTGACTTGAGCGTGTTAAGATAACAACTATCAAACTTCCTGGGATCTAGTTTTACCTGAGAGTTCAACCTAGTTCCATGACTATCGAACCATTCGATCTTCGGCTTTGGATACGCTGACACCTTACAGGTCAGCTTCGTTGTTTGTCCATACTCTACTTGTAATGACGTACCCTCAGATATGGTTATGACTGGTGCTTTAGATTTCGGTTTGGCTAGAAAATATTAATATTCCCGACATCATAAATAACGTAGACAGTCCGCCTTTTTGCGAAAAAAGTATAATGTACTAAAATATTTGTTATAAGTGTCTATTATAATTTGGGTTTGTATAATATTTTCATTTGGAAGTGAAAGTGGCCTCTTTTCTTTTATTTATGAGGTGACACTCTTTAATGTCATCTCATAAATCACTGATCTTAAATGGAGATTTAAATTTAAGAGTATTATTGCCAGGAGATTTAATTTAAGGCATCTATGAGCACATGGAACAACACCACTTACGTGGTTCTTGAGGTGTAACAGGTATTTTGGCGATACGTCTGATAACTTTTCCAGCGCCAGTTTTTCCAATCACCTGAAACATTTCGCTTGAGGTAGTTATTTGTAAACATTACCATTTTGAAAGAACACAATATGGGTGCCCTAAAATAATCTCCCATACTTACAGCAATTTTGAACCTTTGCGATGGTGCCTTAAACGGTTTAGTAGTGTACAGATCATTAGTTATCTGTCTTAAATGTAAATTATTTATAATAATCCCTTCATCCATATTTAAGATCTCCGCATATAGAATGTTAACAGTGTGTTTCGGATCGACTACTGATATCGACAGGAAAGTTTCAGCGTCTGAAATTATTATCTTTTATGAATATTTAAAATTATCAAAGTTGATAGATTTATATGGAGATCATAATATCAACTTACTGGCGATTGGCTGTGGGGTGGTGTCTTTGATGGTCTTGGGCTCTAATTCAGAGAAGCCGTGGCTGAAGGTGAAGTCAGTTCTACCGACGATGTAGATCGATGTCTCTGTGTCACCTTTCACCGTCGCCGTGTAAGTGCCGGGAGTAGGATTGATAAGTTTTATTACCTTAAATGTTACAATAGTAGTTATACATATACATTTTTATTTATTGGTACGTACCATAAGCTATTGTCGTTTCCAATACTGATTGACTTCTAAATATTAATAAGTTTATATAAAATAATTAGATTTTTTTTACCTTGGCGTTGTGCAACCACATTATGGTCTCTTGATTTCCTGGTGGGTTCACTTTTAACTCCACGTTTGTACCAGATGCTGTGATTATAGCATACTCTGTTTGGTCATCGATTACGAACTAAAATAAACGAAATTTCAAAAATGTTGGTATTTTAATTGTGTTTATTTAGAGAAACAAGATTGTTATCATAAAGCAAGTATATAATTTAGTAAGCTTAATCAAACTAATCACCTTAGCACAATAAATGTTCGTATAGAAAATTGTGATTTGGTCACCAGGATTATGCAACCAGCGTGTGAAATATTTTTATATAAGTCTGCTTTAGATTTGGGATTTTTGATTTTGATTGATTTTCCCACGTTACAATTCTTTTAGATTTTGACCGCAAGTTGAAGTGAATCAATTGAGAAATCGTCCGCGATTTCGAAAAGAAGAGTTCATCAGGAAGGTTAATAAGATTAAAACTTAACGCTCAGAATTTGGGCCTTGGTCAAGATTATTTATACTCGCAAACTCGCGACTCGCAACAAACAAATCGAATGGACAGATTTTTCTATGTAAGAAAGATGGAGTTTCTCATATTTTCATTAAAGAAAAGAGCTTGTAACACAAGTGGAATCATTTGGTCTATTTGTAACTACCCCATACTCAGCAGGGTAATCTTACTCTTACTTAATTTAAAATCTATTTTTATGCATAACAAATCTCGACATAAGTATTTATTTAATATGTTAAACATTATTTTTTAAATTTTTTTGGAACCTGGAACATAGAGCAGCTATTTCGTTTTTATCTGAATCTGTATGGTTAACTATTAAATTAGCTCGGTTATAAAATTAGCTTCGAAATCTTCATATCACTATTTTATGATTTACTGCTTACTACCTTGCATCTAAATTTAATTTTTAATATTATTTATTCTGTCTTAAGTTTGGTTAGTCTATTTTCTAATACTAGGCCCTGTACTATATCGTTTCGGCGTCAAGACTCGAAGGAGAAGGAAGTGTGAGGTATACGAGACTTAAAAGACACAGTATCAAGTAAGCAGATATGAATAAAATTAAATAGTTATACTATAGAGGAATGCTCACTGGAGCCTTCTTTAAGTTACAACATAAGTAACACCAGTACGATGATAGTACAACATAAGACTGGTTCATTGTATTAAGCACAGATTGTCAGGTTGCAAATTCGGAGAAAAAAAAAGTATTTTCCTCCCAATTGAAATGAATACTGAAGCCTTTACCTACAATTTAGATAACAACAATGTAACGTTGGCAGTGTTCATATATATATATCGATAGTTAACAGCAGTCAGTAATTTATTTAACTTAGTTTTTCTACTTACTGGTACGTCAGTATATTGGTGAGCTGGAACTTTTTTCGTTGTTATAACAGCTTGTTTCCCTTTTATGGTCTCCTTTATAATCTTGAGTACCTTAAAACCAATAATAAAGATAAAAAAACCGGCCAAGTGCGAGTCGGACTCGCGCACAAAGGGTTTTGTACCATTATCTATAAAACCTGAAAAAAATCATGTCTATTGTATGGGAGACCACCTTATATGTCCCTTTTTACCCTTTGGGTACGGAACCCTAAACATAGTAACGGCAGGTTAGTTTCCAAAACAAAGCCCGATTCAGAACTTTAATTAGGTATCAAAATATCAGTAAACATCATGTAGTAACTACAAATAAAATTTAAAATTACCTTATGTACTTCACTTTTTGGAACATAAAAAGCCAATCCCGAAGATGCCGCAGCTATATCGTAGTAAACTTGAAAGTCAGGATCATTTTGGGTAGCGCAATATCCAGTAAGTACGAATACAATCTAAAAACACAGAAGTAATACAATATCAAAAGGGACTTGTTAAGCATTCACTGCTAGATTTACTACAACTCATGTCAAACGTCGAGTGCCTCCTAGAAGTCGATGATGACATTGGCATCGACGGCCTCATTAACGTCGATCTGACTCAGATGAAGTAAAACTGCGTTTTGTGGTAGATGTGCCTACGCGAAATTAAATTGAATTTAAAGCTCAAAAATAAAGCCCATGGATAATGCTGGCATATAAACATCAGATATTAAACATCCGACAATGATATTAAAGGATTGTTATAACACGGTCAAACGTAGATATCAAAAACCGGACAAGAGCATGGCGAACCATGCTCAGTATAGGGTTCCGCAGCCTCAAACAATTGCATCAGCAGAAGAGCGTATGTTCATGGCATTTACTTGTTTGGAAACGTAGTTTTTTGTATATCCGATCTTATTCGCAATAATTTTAGTTTAAAGTATATATTAAGCGCTATCTTTGTGATTTTTTGACACACGGACACGATTTATGCAACTTTCGGAGCGATTATTTCTAAAACTATTCAAACAATTAAAAAAGTTTCTTAAAAACCTTCTTAAATGATTACCCAATGCTACGCTCCAAAGCCACGGGTGTAGACCTTAAAAATTTGACACATTCATTAAAGACAGTCATAATAACCCAAACCAATCCCGACGCTTGAGGGAGTTCCGTTATTTGCAATCATAAAATAGTTACCTGACTTTGTTTCTTTTGACACAGGTTTTTGACTTCATTACTTCGCGAAAAGTCCTTTGCTGAGGCATCAGTGAACACATAAATAAAAGAGCCTGGTAGACTGTTTTCTAAGGCTTGTATTAAGCCTTTCATTGACATCTCCTCGCAATCACCGCCTCCATTCACTTTTAGTGCATTAATATGTCTTTGGAAGACATCACGATCTTTTGTCACTGTCACTAATGATGTATCTAGAATAATAACAAACGGATAGCTGCATGCCTCATTTTGTCAAATTTAATATACTAACTCTCCCTTGTATATATATATTAAAAACGTGTAAATTTGTACGTAGCCATAAAGAATTTTTCAATACAAGAGATGATAAGCAAACAAAATACACACTAAGGCACAAAACCAAATTAAACTTACCAACTTCACATTTAAGCATGCACTCAAATAGCCCTTACGTAATGTCCATAAAAATATATAACAAATTAACCGAGAAAATTAGAAATGAATCTAAATTAAATAAAATAAAAACACTTTTACTACAAAAATGCTATTACACCGTAAATGATTATCTAAATGACAAACAATTATCGAATTAAACTACAAATAATATCCTCCTCTCTCCTAATTAGATTTAAATATTATTAATTATGTTATTTTGTTGTGCTCAACGGGGTCCACAATGGCCTATTTTAAGCCTACCACCTAAGCATACATTGTGGAATGCAAATAAACGATTGAATTGAATGGATTGAATTGAATTAATATTTGATAATTAGTTACTTCTTGAATAATCAGTTGTGAATAAACAAATTTTGCATAGGCTGTGTTTTAGGAGAGAACTTTCGAGGCGCTGTAGGTACGCCTTCGTACTGAAAAGTCTTTCCTTTAAAGTCCATAATATCAAATGTTTTGGACTAAACGGATACTGCACCAAACCGAGTAAGTTAAAATATATAAAATAATATAATATAAGTAATAATATTACAAACACTTACGTGGATCATTAACTGTGACCAGCACCATATTTTGGATTTGACTTGCTTTTTCGTGAAACACAATATCAGTGATCTCAGCGACATTTTCTTTAACTTGCCGTATATCATCGTGCATGGAATATGTATCGTCTATTACAAACGTTAAACTTGATTTTTCCTGACATAATATTTCTAGGACATTCATGAACATTAGTAATAGATATGGAAAAGAAGTCCGCAACTGCATTTTGCTAGCAGAATTTTAACTTATACGAATAAATACTAAATCCGTAACTAAATTAAATCAAGCCTACGGCCCAAGTAAGTCCCACAATATCAACAGAGGTTTATATACACTCAAGCGACCCTGTTTAATGAGTGGGTAATTAATTATGTAGGTATACAGAGTTTTCCTTATGCATGTTTATCCAATATTTAGTAGCTATTTTCAGTTATTACAAAACTTATACTTTTCTGGATTGTTTAACATTACATTTTAATTCGACTATGTTTGTTGGTGTCCTAAATATTATTCCATACCCCAACAGCTTTAAAAAATGGAACATCGTGTTGTTTGTCAAAAGTCTTTTTTTTCACAAATGTGTCAAGTTGAAATGAATATCTATTATATACTCCAAGGCATTGCAGACCCAAGTATGCAATGCCTTGAGGCAGTGAACCATACCTGGCTCCTTATTCACGTTCCTCTTTTCTCATTTTATTATGGCACATGCGCGGTGCGCTCAAAGATGTACGCCGCGTATGCGCGTTGATGCATTTCTAAGCGCAGTTTTTTATTTACAATTATAACAAGATTTTCATAGTTTGCACGGGCTTGTCGCGAAAACGGAAAAAACGTGAATAAGGTCCGGAGAATAACCCAGGTCTACCCTACGGATATAACAAATAAAAAACCGAAGTTTACTGTAAAGTGAAACGGTAGTCACTAACTAATCAGTATAAATACAAAATTATATATTAAACAATATTTAGGTTTTTAAAAATCTACTTAAGTGACGTGATTACCGAAATTGATATTAATTGTATTTACTTAGTAGTATTAGTGAACATTTTCTTAACAAACAAAGTATCGCCGTGTTTAATTACGAAAACTATATATGAACTAGTCACAATACTAGAGCTAAGAAAATACGGGTTGGCTTTCTTATTTTGTCACATTTAAAATACACTAGTGAAGAAATTACAATCTGTAAAAAAATGTATAAGGTAAAAAAATGTAAATGGTAGTTTTGAGATTTGTGGAGTTAAGGGCACAAAATTTTGGTTGAATATCTGCTTTTTATAGGGTTTCGGATGACAATTTTTTTATGATTTTTGACCAGACTGGGAACTTTATTAGATCACTTTTTCAACAAGGGTTGTGTATAATACAACCTTGGAGACTGTATGTCTGACTGTATGTAAATTTTCACAAGCAAAGTAAATATTAGTGCGATTTTATACCGTCACGTATTCACGCAATAATTTTAAATCATGTATTATCATAACATCCTGACTAACTTGCCGAACGGCCTCGGAGGATTAATTTCTGATTTAAAAATGAAAACTGCAAACACTACTGAACAAAACATGAAACTGAATTTTATAGTGAATGCAGAATCTTTACAAATAGGAACAAATATATTTTTAGGTAAAGTCTACTGAATAGTACTCCATCCGACTGCTATGTAAATTAAGGAATTCCAAAACCCCTTCGACTCGTTTTTCAAAGAGATAAATATCAAGATTAACAGTGGCCCTCAAAACAGAATCAACTGGATATCTAATGGTATTAAAGCATAAAAAAAAATAGATTTTTAAATACTATAAACAAGAAATGTAGCCACGAATCATTAGTTCAATACCAAAATAGTTCTAGTGTACAAGAAAGTAGTAACACAATTAAAAAAAAAGGAGTAAAAAAGAGGTAGCTAATGTAAAAAATAGAACTAAACAGATATGGAAAATAATTAATAGACACAGAAATAAGAACAATTTCAGGGCTATTGTACCTTTTAGTGAAGATTAAAAAGATTAAAGCCATTCTATTCCAAACGACCGCACACAGGCATGAAAATAATAATGTAATGAGTAACGGGGTGAAAGTAGAATCAGTATATGTGATTATACTAGTGATATGTGGATTAGATAGTGTGGATTTCCTGGGGATCCATATTGATTACTTCTTACACTGGAAAAAAAAAATAGACTCAATAGAGAATTCAATAAGTTCAGCCTGCTATGCTCTAAGGAGTTTAAGAGATTAGGTGGACCTTGATCATCTCAAAACAGTAGGTACACTACGCTTTAGTGGAGTCTAAGTTTAGATACATTATCAAACTCTAGAGCTATGATTATAACATGAATAAAGCTATTGCAATACAAAAACGGGCCGTACGTGGTATGGTTACCTACATGGGATTCATGTAAAGATCACTTTAAGACACCAAGCATGCTAACGCTTCCTAGTTTATACATCTTAGTGGTCCTTATGGACGTATAGTTCGGCATCCACAATCATCAAAAGTACGAAATTCTAGAACAAAGGGTGATAAGACTAAACACTAGAAGGAAAGACATAGAGGCCCCACATGTCCGAGGTTTAACGCTCCAAAGCATGGCAGTCGGTACCAAGCAGTTACATTATTTAATTCCCTACCTCTTGACGTGAAAACTATCGTAAACCCAAACATGTTTAAAAACAAATTAATAAAACTTTTGTCAGAGAGGTTCTATTCTATAAATAACTCTATTTATCTCTATATATTTAAATGTATTGTTTAGTTAACATTGACATTACTATTAGAAGTGTGTATTGTTGCAATTATCAATATTATTATGTTACACATTGACCTTTATATATTTTAATACTAGTGTAATTTGTTTTTTTTTTCGTTTTGACTTTGTTTTTTTTGTGATTTGTTTGTAAACGTGATATCCCTACTTGATGTACAACTTCGTTAGGTACTAATTTTAAGTTTCTTTTTATGTTTATTTTCAAACACGGTTGTAAAATTGTTTATGAAAATGAGTATAATTATAATAATAAACCCCTCCGGGCTAGTCGTTGTCTCTCGATATGAGAGTAACAGCTCTTGAAATCCTTATGACACCAGTAAAACATGTCTCATGAGGGTGAAATAAGAGTACACAAACCGCAGGGCAGCTTTGTGGCGAGCTGAATGTGCTTGGTGACACTGCGGTCCCAATGCCTCATAGAGTCAGTCAGGGCCTCGTCTCCCGCTTCCCTTTACTGGCTGGCGGGAGTGGAACACCAAGAGCGCCCGCAGGACACTCAACTCTGTCTTGCCTTAATCGGCCGGCCAGAGGGAGGTCGCCAGAGCTTGTATGCTCACGGGCTCACGGGCCTTCTTCGTGATGAAGAAAGCGGCGCCGCACCGCTCGGCACCCCAGCTACTCACACCCATGTTGCTCCCTGTCGCCTGTTTGGCTCGTATGCCTGTGGCGGCCCGAAGGGGGCCCATTTAGTGAGTGGCGAGTCACCGCCTGCCCATTTGTCCGTGTGTTTTACCATGTGTTTGCAGGGCAGGCGCCATAGTCCTTCAATAGTACTATAAACCATTCCACTAACACATCACCTCCACAACCTAGTTTCTTAGCTACCACTTTTCGACAATAGCTGTTACTCTAACCGGGAAATGTCGATGGGTACATTTCTATAGTGTATACACGACAACGACATACATAATAATATTAATTAAAATAATAATTCATTTATTTCAGATATAAAATCCATATTTCAATATTGACACTTAAAAAAAACAATAAACAATAATAAAATAAATAATACAATACTATAGATTATAATAAAATTACATTACATTCGCATTCATTAACATTACATTATACATAATTATAATTACGTAGAAGGACTCCACGCGAAGAAGGAATTTGCCTCGTATATGGCCATCAACACCCCGTTGTTAGACTAATGTACCCGTTACATAAAGGACGCGTTTGATTTTCTGAGGACTACAAAGAAATCGTCAACTCTGTTCTCCGTGAACATATCTGATGCACTGCCGAATTGAACAAAAGCGAGTATTTCATGGCACCAACTTCAAAATGTTAATTTGTTTTACTTAATAGTTGCCTTGTATTTAGTTTTGAAGTCGGTAATATTTTTTTTGTAAAAAAGTTTTTTATTTTATTCATTGTATTTGTCAAATTGATCAAATGCAAATCTACTTTGTTACATAGTTAGGTACTTCAATTAACATTTTTTTATACTGTTGTGAAGTAGATCAAGAAGATAAATATGACAAGATAGAGAAATAATGTACCAAAATATGGAGTAAGTAATATAAGTCTTATATTAAAAAATTAATGTACAATAACATGATATTTTATATAATCGGTTCCAACAGTGTTGTCTGCAATGCAAGTATACCAGCCCTCGTCTGCATGACGCACGGCAGGGATGTGTAAAGAATTTGATGAATCATTCCTGAAAACACAAATATTCATACTCTTACATTTATTCCCACTTTGTGGTTTTAATTAAGTTGCTTCATATTTAATATTGAATTTTATATTCAAGTAAATACGATTTTGGAATCAACCAACCACCCACCTGACCTGACCTTTTGTCATTCCTATTTACCTAAAATCAAAGCTGTTATGTTATATCATAAAATTATATATATACTACGGGGTCTTAATCGCGTGAATTATTTAAGGTAAAATACCTTGTTTATAGCCCGATGTTTCGCCCGTATTGCAACGGCCGTGGTCACGGGTAGACTGTTATTTTAAAACTTACTAAATTGTGGATACTTTTTGTATATACTGTATTGTGTGTTTATGTAGTTTAATAAGACTGCTAAGAGAGGACAATGACGTTTATCTAGACGCGTCTTAAGCTAATATTACATCATATAAAATAGCACGCGGCGACGGCAACCATTGCTATAATGTTTTCTCTTTCACACTCACGTAAAAGGCTATCTAAGCGTCACGCTCGAATTTATGCATTTGAGACATTTACCTTGCAATTTTTCTTGCCGGAGTGGGGTAAAAAGCGGCTTAAATAAAATGTCATTGATAGAGGGGTCTTTCTCCTATTCATTCACTCACGTTAGATGTTTATTTAAATGAAATAGTGGTCATTAACTTTGCCATACCTTTTCAAGACGCTATTGGTGGAGTCCAAAGCAATAAACTGCCATTTGATAGAAGGCACAGGATTGCCAACAACCAAATTACATGGCAAAGTAAGATCGCCTCCTGCTCGCACATTTACTGTTGTTGATCTCGGTGCTTCTATGTAGGGTTTAACTGTAATTTCAACGTATATTATGTACTTATACAATGTAACGTTTAGATCACTTTATGTATTTAAACAGCAGTGAGCCACTCTCTAACCTTAACAGTCCAATGTAAATCCATACCAATATTTTAAATGAGAAATTAACTCTGTTACGCTTTCACGCTCAAACAGCTAAACCGATTTAGATGAAATTTGGTATGGAGATAGTTTGAGTCCCGGGGAAGGACATAGGATATTTTTTATCGCGATAACTGACTTCCACGCGGGCAGAGCCGCGGGCGAAAGCTATTGAAGTAATAAAACGTAGACAGTTAAAATCAATACAAAACTAAACTAGTAAGTATAATTCGAACTGACCTAATACGTTGACTTTTACGGTTTTCTTAGCTCTGCCAATTTCATTTTCGGCAATGCAGTGGTAGTTGCCAGAATCTTTACCCAATGCTTTGAATCTGTGAAGCAAATAAAGTCATTTCAATTTATCATATACTAGCTGACCCATGCAACTTCGCGTTAATTTTCCCCGTTTTTGCAACATTTTTAATTGCTGCTCCGCTCCTATTGGTTGCACCGTGATGTATATAACATAGCCTTTAGTCTTCCTCGATAAATGGGTTATCCAACTAAAAATAATTTTTCAATTCGGGACAGTAGTTCTTAAGATTATCGTGTTTAAACAAACAAACAAACTCTTCAGCTTTATAATGCTAGTCGGTATAGATAACACAATTGCTGACACTATGTCTAATCTCCCACGACACTGTGAAATTAGATGGAATTTGGTTTGGAGGGGAAACCGAGGGTAAAAGATTGTTTCAAGTGAGACGATATAAAATCTGCACCTACTAGGAAGTTTAAGCTGCAGATTTGGTTAGTTTGTTAGAACACGCTAATATAGAACTACTACTAGTTCCATTTGAAATATTTTTGCTATTTCAAGGTTAAATAAATGGATGTCGCTCCGGGAGTGCCGGTAGAAGTGAAAACTTGAACATTAACGTCGTGCATTTTTGAATATTTTGGAATGATTAAAAAATATTTATTTTGCGATATATTTATATTGCATACTGATGATATTTGAATAATATTTTTAGATCTTAGTGACATAATAATAAGAAAATATGTAATAATATAAAACCAAAAGCAAAAATTAAAAAAAAAAAAACTGGTTTCTGTACCGCCCGGTTCCGTCTGTACCTACCACCTAAGCTATAATAAGGTTGTAGATGGTGGCGAAATTTACTTTCGTATTGAAATTATATTGTAGCAGTTTTTCATTGATCTTCCTCCGTCTTACGAATTTTCGAACACGGTCACGTGATCCTGACGGGAGTTTAAATTTTTTTACCCATATCAAAAAAGTGTACAACGCTATTAAAGAAGTTTTCACTTCAAAGCACGTTTAAACTTCTATATTTCCATAAAAAACACATATTTCTCCTTCTGAGTTGAGAAGAATAATTATATTTAAAATTATTCTGCTCCACTCATCCACAATTTTATATTTTATTTTTATATTTGAAGTGTATTTTCTAAAAAGTGTACAAATAAAGGGAATTTACAAGTATAATGTACAGTCAGCGACAGAAGTCGATAAACTTTAATTAAGTCATAATCATGAATCACATAAACACCTCGTTGCCAAAGCATCAATTTGTATGTAATTAAATGTAATGTTTCTGAGTAACGCTGACGGATCAGCGCTGACTTTCGTCGGTACCGCAAACTCCGACGATCAGTGTGACTGTAAAACTAGCCTTATACGTTTAACTGCAATAAATACAATGGGACTTACACAAGTGAAGACAAGTGTAAAAAGAAAATATTTTTATTTATTCTAAGGTTTTTTTTCAATTTGTTTACCGGTTATAATACAGAAGTAGTCACTGAGTTTACCAGTATATCACTTAAATACAAATACTGTTTTATTTTACTTACTACTTTATTTTACTTAATTTTACAAATACGATTTTTTCAGAATTAATTACAGTACCTGTGCATATGATTTTCATCTGTGTGGTGTCTGGTATCTAATGAGACGATGACGTCATCTTGCGACATCTCCCACCACACTGTGGCCTCGGGTGACGCACTCACGTCGCACTCAAGTGCCACGTCATCATCTTCCTTTACTATCTGTGTAGTGGTCTCATTGTTAGGCATTGACGGTGGATCTACAAATTAATTGTTCCCGGATTTAACTAAGACATTAGTTGTACTCGGAGTTTGCAGAGTACTAGGACAAATGCCTAATGTAATATTTCTTAAATAAAAGTGTTTTTTTTTTTATTTATTTTGGCAACACACAGTTATGTACAGCTATAATACTTATGATTATGTGGCTCTTTACAGTTAACCTACAGTGCCGAAAAGAAAAATTCAGTAATAAAATTTTTGTGTTGTGTGTTAAATCAAAGTTGTGAAAGCAAAAATTAACTAATGCTTGTTTTGCAGATATATTGTTAGCTGTTCGTTGATTTTTGTTTGACATAACTTACAGAAACTGGGTTCTGGTAAGTAAAGACGAGATCTTTTCAAAAACATGTAATTACTTCGTTTTATACGACTGCCCAAAAAAAGGTTGGTAGGTTGCTTTCAGGGTTCATGTATTTATGATGCTTATAGAAACTCATAAGTGTATCAATTATGAATTAATATAAACCTTTATAATAGTTTTTATTTTACATTTAATGCCGCTTAATTATTTTTATTAAACTAACTTCTTACTTAAATGTAAAATATTAACCTCCTAAGTTAATTTTTACATGTGCCGATAGGGCTCCAAAGTTTATGAAAATAGTTGACTTTGGACACTTTATTTAGAGAACCATACCCAAAGAATAAAACCCTATTACTAAGACTGCGCTGTCCATCCGTCTGTCTGAAACCAGCCTGTATTGTATTTTCCAGAAAATAATACACTCCCGAATTACAAATTTTGCAATTCAACTGACTGTTAATTTAAATTCTCGAATGTTGTAAAATAGAACTTGGCGGTTAAACGGTAACGTTTTCACGCTTAAACCGCTGAAATTATTTAGATGAAACTTGGTTTAAGGATTAAAAGATAGTTTTTTTTTCTAGCCGGTAGTTAAAGAATTACAACAGCTTTTTGGTATTGCTTCGTTACAGAGAGCATTTTAACAAATTATTATGTAGCTGAATATTGAAGTATTTTATAGGCATTCCTTGCCAATCACTTTGTTATAATTGTTATATCTTGTTACCTTCTGTATATGGAATAAATAAATTGAATTGAATTGATTCTCACATTGCACATTTATAGAGATATCGGCTGAGTGTTCTCCTTGGATATTGTTAGCATAACACCTGTACACGCCGTTGTGCACACTCTCAGCGGACGATATTTGCAGGTTGCCTTCGTCCGCTACTACGGTTTCAGGCAGCGAGCCGAAATCGACGCCTTGCTTAGATTTATACTTCCAAGTTATCTCTGGTAAAGGCTTTCCTTTAATCACTCTGAAAAACATTTTTTTTTTTTTGAAGATGACTCCCGCAATAGGGTACAAGCCCTGTGCCACAGGGGACTTTACAAACATACAAGTCACGGACACAAAGTACACCCAGACTCGGAACAACAATTTGTGGATAACACAAAGTGGTGTCCCGTGTGGGAATCGAACCCACGACCTCTTGCGTAGCAGTTGGACACACTCCCACCGCGCCACAGAGGCAGTAAAAGTAAATGTTCATCGTTGTGCTACCTGAAGATATATATATAGAAAAAATGGACATAATGAAATTACTTAAGTTAACGTAGGTACTCTTTTTACGCCCGAACTTACCTGCATTCGAGATCGCTCTGATCTCCGAGCTTGAGATTAATATTTGAATTTTCAATTTCAACTTCTGGTGCCTCTGGAAAGATAGTAGGTACCCCTATTAGTAGGAACTGTAAGAATATCTAATAATAAAAGGTAAATTTTCGCGATTTGCACACATTATAAAAATATATATATTACGGGTCTTAATCGCGTGAATAATTTAAGGGAAAATACCTTGTTTATCTATATCCTTATTTATATTATAGCGAAAAGGGTTAAGGAATATATCGCGGCTCTGAAAAACCGACAGACAAACAATTCAGCAATAGCGGAACACTTGCTGAATGCCAATCATTGGATTGAACTACACAAACCACAGGTCTCCTCCACCGACCGTCACTATAACTCCAGGATGGCGAGGGAAGTGGTTGAAATAAAAAAACATGTCAATTTCAACCGAGAAGATGGGTACCATTTGTCAACATCGTGGAATCCCTTGATCAGCAAGTGTATACACCGCCGAACAAACATTACACGCCAGTGTGCAGATGGCCTTAGTGTTGGTTGTCAAAGTACCGACAGTTCCGTAATAGTGAGTGATAAGAATCAAGCTAGGGTAGTTTCCGAAAACCGCGCTTCACGGAGGACAACGCTGAGCTGAACTAGTCTACCCGTGACCACGGCCGTTGCAATACGGTCGAAACATCGGGCAATAAACAAGGTATTTTACCTTAGATTATTCACGCGATTAAGGCCCGTAATATATATATTTTCATAGTAAAAAGTAGTACCGAATTAATAAACCCTCTTCTGAAATCTAGTTTATTTTTCGTCATGATTTGCGGGTTAAAAAAAGTCTTATCTTCTTAGCTAAAGGCCTCACCAATTCCAGACACAGTGATATAAGCTGTATACGTATTCGTGTTCTCAACGTTGGTCACTATACATTTGTATTCCCCGACATTATTTAACTTCATCTCTTTAATCATAAGCGCATTCTCTTCGGGTATTATTTCCACTCCATCCGAGTCTGTGACCAAGCTGTCGTTGTGGTACCATTTGATTTCAGCTTCTGGGTATGCTGACACTTGACAGAATAATTTACTTTCAGTTCCATATTCTACAGTTTGATCTGCAATACAACAAAAATAACCTACTTAATACATAAGGTAGAGGTGAGAGATAGGTATGATTACGCAGAGCGATTTCTCCGCTCAAAAACAATCCTTGGCGGCCATTTTCAATCAACAGTGTCGGACAGATATAGTATAGAATAGTTAAGTGGTACATAGATGTTAAAACAACTTACAATAGTGCCTTACTACACATAACGCCATACAAATGTAAAACTTAATGTAGAACTTAAAAATTAGAAGTACCTAATGTTGAAAGTAAAAAATGATGTCAATATTCTGAATACTAATTACTTTAAAAACACACATTCTTATTAATTAAAATAGTGCATTTCTTTAATGATAGGAACGACATACTTTTTTTTAAATATTCTTCAATCGAGTAAAAACTCTCTGACACCAAAAAATTATGCAAAGCAGTACAAAACTGTCTATAAGGCAGATCTATAATAGGTTTAGGTAAAGCATTCACCGTTAATTTGTAACCGTTTTGGAACCGAAAATTAAACATTTTTTAATAAAAAATGAAATTAATGTCGTTTGTGGAAAATAAATGAGCACTTGTGGTAACGCTACTTCATTTTACGTAATAAGAATAGGTACTACAATCTTAAGATAGATGTCATTCATAGTTTTCCACCACTAAAAAGTGCCCCATGCGCCGCTTTAGGCAATTTAGGGATAATAAATAAAACGTGACCACGATCGATACAATTCGATCGAAACGTCGGGTAAATAAAAGGTTCGTTTCTTATAAATTCTTCTCCTTTAAATAATTCACGCGATTGAGTCCCGAAATATATCTAATAAATAAAAAAAATATATATTTTATTATACTAATATTTTTATGGACTAGGTTGTGTTAAAAAATTTCTGAGCCAATATGAATTATCGCGGTGTATATTAAAGGTGCCATGTACAAACAGCTACGTCTAAAAATTGGTTTACTTTACACGTGTTTATATTATTTATACTTTTTAGTGATTGTAGGATGTAACAAGTACCTTTTATGCCACAGCTATTGCCAAGTATTGACAATTGAAGAAACTAATGGTTGCTAAAGGACTTTTTTAGTATTTGTTTTTATCATGTCCTACCTTTTTGAAATACTAACGATGAGCCCTATAATTTGATACTCATATTGCGGTATTTAAAAAAACTTTTTTTTGCAAATCTCTTATTTTGAACATCTTACAGCCGCCAAGTTCGTTTTTTCCAATCGTCACTTATCTAATAAAAGAGTCAAGTAAAGTTAAGATAAATCTAACAACGTCTTATTTGATTTAATCCGTCTTGTGGTTTGAAAGACATGAGGTAATAAAGAATATTACATACATTAATACAAGATATGCGCGATAAACATAACCCTTCTTGCAGTCGGATAAAAAGTGACGTTTTATTTTTTAGATTATCTAATCTCCGGTTGTACACAAAGCAAATAGCGTACTTACTGTGCTCTATATCTACAAAGAACAGTGAGTAAGTTATTTGCTTTGTATACGGGTTTACAAGAGTCGGTCCAGTCCTTAACAAAAACATAGTAACTATAGGTACCGGTAGAAGAAAAATACGTTAATAAAACTATTTCCTGAAATTTATTTGGAACAATCTAAATTTGACACATTGATTTGGATAAAATATAAACACTACGTAAGTTAATATTATAATCAAAAGATGGCACTAGAAATCTTTTATAACTTTTTATTGCTCATCGTGCAGGGTTGCGCATAGTTATTGTGTAGAAGACACTGTACGCGTACTCTTGCCTACTGTATAATACATT
This sequence comes from Herminia tarsipennalis, assembly GCA_945859575.2. Lineage (NCBI taxonomy): Eukaryota > Metazoa > Arthropoda > Insecta > Lepidoptera > Erebidae > Herminia > Herminia tarsipennalis. The sequence continues at coordinate 19,121,404 of OX243833.2, forward strand.
TATATTGAGAGCAGTTTTAAATTTATTAGTTAATCAGTGTACACATACTTACATGGACACTGATCAACTTATAAACTGAATAATACGTTTTTTAAGATGTCAAATTGGCAAAGAAAGACAATATTCGGATTCAAATGTGATAGAACATGTTTGAAAATTTATTGCAGATGGAAAGACCAAACGCCAGGTATCAGAACTTTTTCGTATGCTGAAGTTACTCTTAGATTAGGATTTAATCAAGAGACATAAGAACTCACCAAAAGCACGAAAGAAATTACCTACAATAAGTAACATTTTTTAAACAAAGAAGTCAGTAAATGCACCAAAAAAGGGCATCATCCAGATTGCTTTAAAGGCTACATTAACCCAATTGTATAAGATAATATTGAGTGTATTTCTTGCAAAAAATGGTGACACTTCAAATGCACAGCATACGTAGCCCACAGTAATTTTAAACATGGCATTTGTAAGTGATGCGCACTCTTGGCCTGCCTGCGTATACTTGCACACCTGGCTGCGCACACTTGTCCGCATATGTTGTGCAAGAGTGTGCATTTTGGAACAAAAAATAAGAACAGATACTTTTTGAGAGGTAACAAGACTAAAAATCCTACCTGCTGAAACATGCATTACGGTCTTTTATAAGAATATTTCAGAAATTTCAACAAAAACCGTTACATGCTCGTACCTAATCACACTAATATTATAAAAGCGAAAGTTTGTGAGTGTGTATGTTTTGTCTTTTTCCTTTTGTTTTAAATATGTTTTACCTTGTGTTCATTCAAATCAAAGTTTTTCTAAAAACCTTCATTTTTTCAATATGGTTTTGCACCACAGGTGGTGGAATACTTATTGCATGCGGACACGTGTTTTTACTATTAAACTGACACTAATTGTTTACAATGTTATTATATTGTGTGCTATATTTCCTACTCATTATAAATAAATCAAACTGAAACTCTAATAATATGATTAGGTAATTTGAATCACTTGGTAATAAGTAGGTATTTATTGCAAACAATGGTTTTAACGATGAACAATGTTATACCAAAGGTACCTATTTATGGTAACTATACATAAATTTAGGTAATACTCTTCCTTATGATAAGAAATCCATTAGTTTGCGGTTATAAACATGTTGATTTAATGTCAATAATAACGGCAATGGCTCATTATAAATAAATGTTATACAGGTATTTATGTATATAGTTTTATGTAGGTATTCATTTTTAAACTCAAAGGAAGGTATATCTTTTTTTCCTATTAAATATAGCTCGCATGTTATAAAACTGCACAGGAAAAGGGGTGGCTTAAGTGACAGTATTGCCGCTTATTGTCGTCATTAAGCTGACTTCATTCATTTTGCCATTGTTGTACGATTATGGATAAAAGATCTTCAAAGCAAGCCATCTAACAAAAAATCTAATTCATTTCTTCAAAGTCGTTAGAACAAACGTTATAATGGGTATGGCATACCCTTTGTTCCGTCAGGAGTCAAAATGAGTTATATTGTCCGGCCACCAAATAATTCGAGATCAGACACTGGAATAAGCTAAGAAATTAACAGTAATATAGAGAGCTGTAAGTACTTACCTTCAGGAGTTTGCAAAACTTCAAATTTGAAAGGTCTGTAAACATATATGTCCAAATTTTGAACGTCTTCGCCTTCAGAGTTTTTGCATTTGCAGTTTACAGTGATGTTTGATGTAACGTTTTGTATATTAAGGTAACTTATGTACCAATAAGGCATTTCTAATAGCACGCCCTGAAATCATCAGTTTGTTTATTAATTTTATTGTGTGTCTAAACCATAACCTATAGTATATAGTCCAAGAGAGGAGTGCCAAGAAATGCAACACTTTAAAAAAGCTGTTTTTTTTATTATAACGACAGTAAGTAGGTTAAAGAAACACCCTTTCATCAGTCAGCTGGATTCCCTAGCGTTTTGCGTAGAAGCAGGAACAATGAACTAAATATATCGTGAAACAGATCTTAAACTTAAAAAAAAATGCTTTATTACGTTTATCAGTCATTCAAAATTTTTTAACCAGGCGCGTACAGTCATGTGTTGAATATTGTATTTATTATTAGTATCGAATGCATGATCTGAAATTTAGTACATCCGATGAAGAATATTATCAGAATCACATAACAAAAGTCAGTCAGTATAATTCTGTAACAGATACTGTCAGTAGCCGATTAAAGTCCTGGGAGTCAATTCACGTATTTAAAGCAGTGCAGTTACAGTTCAGTTGCAATTAAGTTCCGATTAAAACAACCATTTATGTATCCTTGTAACTTTGGGATCGATCTTAAATAAGCTTGCGTCAAGTGCCTCTGTGGCGACTGCCTCTGTGGCGCGGTGGGAGTGTGTCCGACTGCTACGCAAGAGGTCGTGGGTTCGATTCCCACATGGGACACCACTGTGTGATCCACAAATTGTTGTTCCGGGTCTGGGTGTTATTTGTGTCCGTGACTTGTATGTTTGTAAAGTCCCCCGTGACACAGGGCTTGTACCCTACTGCGGGAGTTGTCTTTAAAAAAAAAAGTACGCGTCTCGAGAGCGCAATAACGACATTCAGTACGGTGCGCTAGCGTTTTTAAGATCGATCCCAAAGTTACAATAACCCAAGAATACGAAAATGGTTATTTTAATCGAAACTTAACTGCAACTAAACTGCAATTGTACTGCTTCAAATACGTGAATTGACCCGCTGTACGCCAAACGCTACGGAATCCAGCTGAATGACATTTTTATTTTTAATTGTCTGTGAAAAAAATGGAATTTCTTTACTTTACTAATATGACGTAACATCAAAAAATCAGCCTTTATAAATTTTTTGGTGCTCTCCTCCCAGTAATGAGTCTAAACTACGGTACAGCTTCAAATAAGTGAGGTATGAAAAATTTGCATATTTGGTTTATAACTTAACTAGTGACTATTGGAGGCCTTGCGGTTTCATCCGCGTAGTTCCCGCACCTGTGGGAATACATGGATAAATAGTAACCTTTGTCACCCGCAGATCTTCCCAACGGTGAGAGAATTTTTGAAATCGGTCCAGAAGTTTTTGAGTTTATTCGTTATATACATACATACAAATATTAAAATATAGAGAGGAAAGATTTGTAGTACAGACTTAGCCGAAGTCTATTTAACAAATTATATTTTTATGGGGCATTTATTCACTTATGAAGCAAAATACTATACTTGTGAAAAGTCGATTCTACGTTTACTTGTAATGCCTGTTCGCAAACAATAGGTACAGCCCGAGGAAAGAACAGGCAATAAAAACTCGTGGCCACTCTTTTCAAATTGCCAATCTTTCTTTATTTATAAACTGTATACGCAGGTAAGGTGCTGCCACCATTATATTATACACCATATTAGAGGACTGATGCATAAAAGAAGTCAAAAATATTAGAAGAGTACACGAGATTGGATAATATCAACCTCAATGGGCAGAACATAGTAGGAGCATTCACTTACAATGTAAAAACTTGATTTGATTAAATACTACTAATAGTTAATAGTTATACTAATAGTAAATAGTTACTGAATGAATAAGTATACATGTTTTGCAAAAGAAAGAAAAGAATGATCTAATAACGTATGCCCGATAAAAAAGTAAAGAAAAGGTATAGTTTAATTTGTATTCTGTAATTTATCAATGATTTTCTTTTATTTTTTATTTTATTTAATTAAAATTTGAAATGCGTTAATGGGAAATTTTATAGTGAAATTGGCAATGACGATTACTGTTGAGTGTTGCTGAAAATCAGCGTTACACTACTTTGCGTGTGTAGCTTAAGGTTGAGCAACAGCTCTTTTCGATAAGTGCATTGACGCACATTGCAGAACTTTGCTGTATCTTGTAATAATAATGTAATTTTTTTATAGTTTTTAAACTGTATATTGCAGTGTATTATAAAATTGATTAGTGAATGATCTGTTATTGTTATTTTTTTTTATTGTTATTCTATTACTATCCATTGTTATATTTTTTGTTTTATTGTACCTAATGTGTGTCAATATTTTATCATAATAAATATATTTATTTTCTTTTATTTTTCTTTTCTAGCTATTACGATTATGGTAATATAAATTATACTGTACGTCTGCAGAGCCAGATAGCGTGGACTCGTTGTCTTCCCACCAGACTCTAGGTTTCGGATAACCGAATACTTTACACGCTACAGTTGTACTGCTACCATAATCCACAATAACGGGCCTGTCTTCTAATATTTCAGCCTTTGGCGATGTCCATCTTGGATCTATAACTGTAAATTAATTAATTTAAGTGGATTGTAGTGAAACAAAATGTAATACGATATGTTACAACTCCAAGCGCAGATCAAGTTATCCTGTGATCAAATTAAAAACTCTCCTAAGAATATATTATTATGTATTATTCTTTTGTAAATGGTAGGTAATCAATACTTTAAGTTAGCTTCTGCTCTGTAACAGTATGTAATCATGTCTATAAGTGGGTATGATAATATTTTAGCAACATCAAATAAATTACTGCAAGCGTTTAATTAAACATTACAATTTTCCTCAGACACTTGTGTGTCTAAGGAAAATTTACTAATTAAACGCCATAATTAGTTACACAGCGCGACTGGTTCTAAAGGGAAACATTAAATTAATTATGTAATTTCTAAAATCAGTTGGTCCAGTTAAAAGGTCAATAAATATCTAACTTTAGGTTATTAACGCGCACGAAAACATATGATGATATCTGAATATTAAATGGACGGCGTTGTATTTGTTCTAACAAATAAAAGTTTTAAGGTATTATAAAAAAGATATGTGGGTTTTTGGAACATAAACGTGTATACCAAATATAAAGGTATGCAGAAAATAGAGTACAGATATAAATTACTAGCCGACCCACGCAACTTTTTCTGCGGAAATTTTCAACAACATTGCAACATTTTTTATTGCTGCTCTGCTTCTATTCGTCATAGCGTGATGTTATAAAGCCTTCCTTGTTAAATGGGCTATCTAACAATAAAATAACTGTTCAATTCGGACCAGTATTTCCTGTGATTATCGCGTTCAAACAAACAAACGAACTCTTCAATTTTATAATATTAGTATAGATTAAAAATTGAACCTAAAGCGTTACCTTAATTAATCATTATTTATCATCGCTTAAAAGGCAAGACATACCTACGACCTGAGGAATTAGGCTCTCTGTTGTACCCTTAATCTTTTTAAGAGTTATTTTGTCGTACCCATCGATCTGAAATCATAAAATGGAATAGCGAAGGGTAATTAACTTAATTAATATTAAATACAGATGGAGCAGTTCTTCAACTCATTTAATGTGATCTAGGATTTATCTACACATCGGCAAACAGTTGTTGAAACACATATGTGGCGCGGTGGGAGTGTGCCCGACTGCTACGCAAGAGGTCGTGATCTTCAAATTGTTGTTCCGATTCTGGGTGTACTTTGTGTCCGTGACTTGTATGTTTGTAAAGTCTCCCGTGACACAGGGCCTTTACCCTAATGCAGAAGTGTTCTTTAAAAAAAAACATATTTAAAGAAAATATTACCCATAAACGAAAACTCTTGTCGGGTTCTATAAACGTATTTGCCAGACAGTGGTCTTCGAGACAATCTTCTAAAACCAATGCTTTTTTCTTGTCTTCATTGAAAACTTGTATTGCAACGTTTTCCAGTGTAAATGTATTCAAAAATTCTATGAACAGGTAGTTAGTTTTTGCTAAAACAAATTTATATCTATTTAATATAAATGTAAAAGTATACACTCGGTAAGGATTTAATATTATAGAATATTTTTTATACAACCAAATAAAAATCTATACTATTTTATTTATAACCGTGACTTGCCTAATGTTAGTTCACCCTTTATTAGTGTTAGTTTCAAGCATCAAGATTTTACTTCTACTCACCTTGATACTTAAAAAAGGAATTGCTTATGTGACATAAATTAACACTAATAATTGGTGATACATTAGGCAAGTCAGTCGTCCGCTGAGGTTTATTTTCTGATTGTGATTCTTCTTTCAAATGCTATGCTCACACGTCATTTTAGATGAAAATTCACTGGAAATGAATTCTTCTCTGCTGCGCTCGTCCTGACAGAATCCTTCAAAACTTTCGTCAATCGTATTTAATTATTATCCGATAAATAAAAATGATACTTTTACCAGGCATGGGTCTTCGACTGGTTTCTTTCATTCGTCTGGGGCGTTGAGTTGAGAATCCTATTGTAACTGGCAACTCATTCTTTTTGTACAGTGACACAGAAATATTGCCTCGACAACTGAAAGTCACAGTGTAGTCACCTGCAGGTGCATCTACTAAATGAATTACCTAAAAGGCATACAAGTAATTACGACAAGAAATATTATTTTAGACAATTACTGACGTCTAGAAAACATTCCATATCATTTAGGTGCAATAGGAAAATTGTAATGTGCATTTTTATCACCATTAAAAAATAACATAATTATTAAATGTGTATATTTTACCTGAGCATATCGAGATACCATAATATTGTCAAATGTTACCCTTGAATTGTTTTGAGAAAATATCACGCTTCGGCAGTTGCCAGATATTGCTAATAGGGCTGATTTTGTGAAGTAGTCAACTGAAATCTAATAATTTTATTTTAAACATTTCGGTCTTTTTAGATTTTTAATAAACAGCGTCACGACAGCATACTCAGTAGTTTACTCTCAGTAGGTTATTAAATACCTGCTAAGTCTATCAATTTATAAATGGGCTGGTAACATAAATCAAATATTACCTATCTACTGAAAATACAATAAAAAATAAAACAGTCGGATAAAAATAAGTAAATAAGAAAACGACAAAAACGATACGATAACAAAAATAAATTAAAAGAATACCAAAGATACTTACCGACAAATCGTTTTGGTCTATGAATGTATCGTAAGATATCACGTCTGTCCATTCTACTTTTATTAGTTCCTTGATAAAATTAAACACCTAAAATACAAACATTGGTTTAAAAAATACATAAAATACAAGATATTTTTCCGTTAAATCTCACTTTTTGAAGTTAAAACAATATTGAATTGGGGCCCACTGGTTGAGATCTAATTATAATCGACTACTTAGATGTTGCCAGCAATTTCGATCCCGTGAAAACCAATGTACCCCACTGCAATCGTAGATTTTTTCGGGATAAAAAGTAGCCAATGTGCAATTCCAGACTATGATCTGTTTTAGTGTCAAATTTTATCCTGATTCACCCGTTCGAACCGTTTTGTCTTGATTGAATAACAAAAAAACATCCATCTATTCATCATGTATACCTATATATATATATATATATATATATATATATATATATATATATATATATATATAGATATATATATATATATATATAGCTAGACTAGCTGTGCCGCGCCACTTCGTATGCGTAAATTTTCCCTGTTTTTGCAACATTTCTCATTGCTGCTCCGCTCCTATTGATCGTAGCGTAATGTTATGTAACCCATAGCCTTCCTCGATAAATGGGCTAGTGAAATATTTTTTAAACTCGGATCAGTAGTTCCTGAGATTACCGCGCTCAAACAAACAAACCAACTCTTCAGTTTTATAATATTAGTATAGATTAATAGTATAAGGGTATAATAGGTACCTGTCTCAAAACAGAAATGTTTATTTCGAACACTGTGCCTTTACAGGCCTTAGCCACATCATAATAAGCTTGCACGTTAACCGAAGATGTTGTTTTACAGTGGCCAGTTAAAAAAATTACCACCTTAAAAAAAAAATATTATTAGCGTTTTTTAAATATCATTTTTGCAATAACATGAACCAAGGCAATACCTGACTGCGCGTATTTCTGCAAAGGTTTTCTATAGATGTAAGTTTATCAACATCTTTTGCATAAGCGTTCGTAAAAAGAAAAATATTAGACTGTGGTCTACTAATTTGCAGGGCTCTTTCAATACCCGCCAACGACTTCTCTGGACAGTCATCTTCATGGCCACCATTCAAAGATATTCTATTTACAGCTGCCAGAAGTTCTCTAGGAGTCAATGTTATGATGGGATCACCTACGCCTGTAAGTTCATTAAAATATATGTTAGTTAATACGTTCACCAACTTTTCTAATCAGTTTCAAAATGGCAAAAATGGAACCCTTATAGTTATGTCACGTCCGTCTGTTCGTCCGCATGTCATTTTACTAGGCTAGGATATAGGATTTTACTCAAAGACTACAAATATGGTTCGAATCCTACCTACCCATTATACTACCGACGTGCCACCACTCCTAACACAAGCCTTTGAGCTTAGCTGGAGGGGTTAACAGGATTGCTAGTAATGTGGGACTCAATCGCACATTGCTAGTTATCTTTTATTAAAAAAAAAAAAAAAAACACTATAGAAAAACGTGGAATAACAGTTACAAATATTTAAATTAAATTAATCTTACCTGGATCTCTAAACGGTACGATTATATAATCCCCTATGTTAACATTTCCAACTGCATTTATAGTCGACGCTAAATTCACTTTTAAGACATCTAGTTCTACTCCCATTGAACCGGAAGTATCTAGCACTAAAGTGAAACTCTTATCACAGTAAATCAGTCTAAATAACCACAAAAAAATTAATATGTGTTTAATAATCATCTTGAAAGGTTTTAATGTATGGTCAGATGTTGAAGAACTACATCGAATGCGTTGCTGCAAAGACAGCATACGCAAGTATTATGGTTGATAACACTTGACATTACTGCAATTACAGGTCATTCTCCGTAGCACGAGGCCACTAGTGCTACATTCTATAGCGTTACTTCATATTTTATTAAAGTAATTCATAACATCTAGTTTTAGTAAGCGATGTATCCATACTTCCATACTAATATTATAAATGTGAAAGTAACTCTGTCTGTCTGTCTGTCTGTCTGTCTGTCTGTTACGCTTTCACGCTCAAACAGCTAAACCGATTTAGATGAAATTTTGTATGGAGATAGTTTGAGTCCCGGGGAAGGACATAGGATAGTTTTTATCGTGATAACCGACATCCACGCGGGCGGAGCCGCGGGCGAAAGCTAGTATTAAATATTCATGACAGATAAAAAGCTCATGTCGTAACTCATGTAACATATACAGCCTGATTTTTAATTTGCTAATAACCTCCCGCTTGTGGTTTCTTTACCTACATTACTCCAAATAACTTCGTAATATATATTTTTATTTTATCCTTCCTTAGGGAAGCTTACAGTCTAATCAAATTTTAGTATTTTTACAATTACTTGATAAACATGTTGCTAATAACAGCTTTTACAGTTGCATTTTAAAGTTACAATTCAACATAAAAACAGAAATAATAACATAATAACAAAAAACTAGGTAAGTTGTAAATAATGTTAATAATATGTATATATTTCGTACGTAGGGTTATCTAGCTTGTAGTTATTAACATTGTAAATTTTCATTTTGTTTATTAATATAAAAATAAAATTTAAAATAACAAAAAAAAAAACAAATATAAATACCACACAAAAAAATGGTATATGGAAATACAGAAAATCTAAAAGAAAATCCTACCACTACCGCTACCATATGTACAGACCGACGACCTGGCTGTAGTGTTATATAACACCACAGCCAGGGTCGCTACTCGCTATCAAAAAAGACAACAATTACCAATAACCCTTCACCACCTACCTACCTAACCACACCTCTGGGAGACCCCGGAGTGATAAAATCTATATTTTTTTGTCAGGTTTAGAATCAAAACCTCACAATAAAGAACGATTTTACTCCAGTAAAATAAGGTGTAGGTGGTTATAGTCGTAACTCCAAAAACAGGTGGGAGATGGTTAAGGGTTAATATATTAAATATATTCACTGATATTACAAAGTTATTTAGGGTTATGTAAAGAAGCCACGAGTGGGAAGTTATTAGTATAATACAAATCATCCTGTATATTACACGATGAAAATCAAAGTCAAGGGTTTTTATGAGCTAATAAAGCTTTAGCTATAATGAATGATTTTTTTATCAAACCCATAAAAATTAATTAATTTACTGTCAAACAAACAGAAAACAAAATAGTATTTAGTTAGACGTATAAAACAAAGTAACAAGATTTATCACTGGGACAGTGTCAAGTGGTCAACGACTGTAACTTAACGATAATGACACTGAAACAGTGTAACTGAAGTAATACAGACTACTGGTAGTACGAATATTGTTTTTAAACTTTCGCGATTTTTATAATATTAGATATATTTCGGGGCTTAATCGCGTGAATTATTTATAAATAATTATTTATATCGAATTGCACCGATCGTGGTCACGGGTCGACTGGTCGACCCGTGACCACGATCGGTGCAATTCGATCGAAACGTCGGGTAAATAAAAGGTTCGTACCTTTAAATAATTCACGCGATTAAGTCCCGAAATATATCTAATATGGTAGTACGAAATCTTGTAGGTACTTTAAACAGTTGTTTTATATTGTTTAGCCATAATATTTATGGTCAATAGTTCATTGTTTTTATATTTTTTAAAACATCAATTAGTATTTTCAACCGATTTAAAAAAGGAGGAGGTTCTCAATTCAACTGTATGTTTGTTTACCGATTACGTAAAGACGGGTGGACCGATATGAAAAATTATTTTTGTGTTTGAAAGGTATATTTTTGTAAAAAAAAAATTTATTGAATTCTGTTATTTGGGCTGCGTTGCGTGCCAACATATTTTGGAAATCAAACACGAGCTATGTAATAAGAAAAATACTACCGACTTCAAAAATATTATTATTTTTCGCATTTTAGTTGCCTTGTATTTATTTTTGAAGTCGGTCATATTTTTTTGTTAAAAGGTTTTTTATTTCTCACTTTTTAGTGGGTTGGTTTGTACTTCACTTAAGTTACAATAGGCTTCGGTCAACTGCTCATATCCCTTTACAAAATATTGCTTGCTTCACATGATAGTTCACTATCAGCTCTATTACATTGTGTAATAGTAGTATGACGAGAATAAAATGCTACTCTATTGAGTAGCATTTTATAATAAAAAAATAAAAAATGGTATTCCATATTAGAGTAATTGAATCGCAAACCGCGAAATATTGAATAATTTCTCGCTCGTCATTTGTGGTCTTCATCATCAGTTCTACTTCACTAATAGGTGCTTTTTGAGAGTAAATGCACGAATCACTATGAATAAACCTAAATCACTGTAGGTGTGCCTTTAATATTTGAAGAGTTTCCTCGATTTCTTCAGGATCCCATCATCAGATCGTGATCTAATGACAATGGGACCAACTTGATACCCTTTCAAACACAAAGAAAAAAGATTTTTTCAAATCGGTCTTTGCGTACTCGGTGAACAAACATACGAAAAAAAAACATACCATAAAAATACAGTCGAATTGAGAACCTCCTCCTTTTTGAAGTCGCTTGGATAAGTACCTATGTAAATTTGTGTTTTGTAGTTTTTTTGTCATTCTATTCCGTTTTTAAAATTATGTAGGTAAAAATGATTCAGACAGTGGTGGAGCTTAAATACCTTGACCAATGATAATTTATTATTAGTTTTGATTTAGGTATACCTACCTAAAACTAAAAACAAAACTAAGTAATTGTGAAATTACAACCAGTTGTGTTTTTACTTTTGGGTCGATATCTTTTTGGGATTCCCGACTGCCTAAATTAGGAAATATTGCACGGATTTCCATATAAGGTTTTTTAACTTAGGCAAACTAAAATTACCAGGCGATAGTGATTAATCAATTCAACGGGATTCCCGGCTACGGGGAATGCAAATAAAACTATCAAATGATGAAAACAAGCGTCTGATTCCCCTATCAAGAGGAGGTCAAATGTCAAATTTATCGTTCTTGCAGAATAAGATTGTAATCGCAAAATTGTATTAAATATGTGAATATTTCTTCTGTTTATTCAATCAATATGTTTTCCAATAAATATATATCTTACGCACGGTCATTTGATCCCGAATTAAGCAGCGCTTATTTTATGGTAATTTAACAACAGCCTTATAAACATACTTATAGATTTCAAAATACATACGAGTACATATTAAATGACACCAGACACAAAACAAACCATATGCTAGATGGGAATCGAACTCACGACCTCTGGTTATACCTCAATCATAGTATCTTTGATACATTAAAGGTATTTAACATAATATGACGACTGTTATTATGGTTTTTCGGCATTTGGCTTTAAATTTTTGTGTAAAATACTACCATCCTGTGGTCTTGTACGGTTGTTCCTTAGCAATAATGTATCGCTGACACCCATATCGCAGGACTTTCGTGATCGCGAATTCTATTTAATAAGATTTAGATTTAGAGACAAATTTACCAACGCTGAGTAACATAACCACTTGCAATTGCTTGTCAATCACAACGGTAGAATAATCATCTTTTTGTAGATTGGTAGAATTTCCAGATAATAATAATAAATAAATTTTATTGTCTCGCTACAATAGTATTATTTTACAATATTTTTGTAGGTATACAATAATTGCTTTTTTAATATTGTGGGACTGGTCTTAAAGAGAGAGAGAGAGAGAGAGTATGTATCAGTTGATAGAATTTACACTAGTACATCAAGTAGTTTTTCGGTGTCATCGTAACTTAACTCCTGAAGCTAGAGAGATAGTTTCATTTAAAATTTTATCTTCTACAGGTCGTAATAGAGATATAAAAGATATACCCAAACCAGTGTCTTCTAAAATATGTATCGTGTTTTCGAGCATGATGTGTACCATCATATTGAAACCACGGGACCACTAGTGCAGGCTAGATTGCGCCAAGCGGTTAAGTCACATACATAACGATATTGTGGGCCCCTACAGACATGTAAGTCGTGTAATTGTCAGTAATTGGTTTTCAGTTTTTACTACCTCATTCCACTAGTAAAAATGGATGCAGAAGCAGATAGAAAACTCCATTCAGAAGTTTCAAAATGCTCAAATGCAACAAGTATAAGAAACCAAAGCGAATAGTTGACCATGACGTCTGCCGACTCTCACGCGGCAACATCACGGCTAGCTTACATATAGCGTAAGTAAGTTAATTACATATAGAGTTACATTGTAAGTAATACGATTAGCGAGAAATTATTATCGTCAGAAATGCTGATTCCAGTGTATAGTGTGTACAGTGAGTGCATGTTTAAGATTGAAGTAATGCTAGGGTAACTATATTTTTGTGAAATACATATTAGTTTTTATTAAGGCATCGGTCTCGCAGTCGTGAGGTCGCGGGGTCGAATCCTACCCATTAAACTACCGACGTGAACCCATTCCTTTTTTTTTTTCTTTTGGCGGGAAAAAATCCTGACGAACACCCCCACCGTCCGGGGAACACGGTGGGGGTAGTGTGGGGTAAAAAACCCCCTGCACTAGCCGGAAGGAAAGGGTTCCGTGCAGCCGCCCTGCCCACTCCTCCAGGACTGGCTGGAGCGCCTCCACGGTTCGAACACCTGCCCGTGGATCCTCCAGCCGGCCCTGCCACCGGGCCATGATTGCCCGGTGTGCCTCACCGCGCCAAGCGCGTAGCTCCTCGGGCAGAGGCACCGAACCCCTAGCCCGAACAGCCACCGCCCGCCGATATACTTCGGCGAGCACTTCCGCCTCCAAATCCCACGGGGGTGTGCCGGCCAATGCGCACGCCGCCTCTGCAGACACCGTACGGTATCTGCGTATGGCCCTGACCGCCATGGTCCGCTGGGGTCTTCCTAAGCAGACCCTATTCTGGGCGGTCAGGGACGCCGCCCACACGGGTGCGCCGTATAGAGCCATTGACCGCACCACCCCCGTATACAACCGTCTACTCGAGGCACTAGGCCCGCCCAGGTTCAGCAACAACCTCCCCAGTGCGGTCGCCGTAGCCTCGAGCTTGGGTGCCAAAATGCGGAAGTGCTCGTCGAAGAGCCACCGCCCGTCTAACGTGAACCCATTCCTAAGACAAGCCATTGAGCTTAGCTGGAGGGTTAGTAATATTGGGTTGGTAATATTAGAGAATCTAAAGTCTCCTTACCGATACAGGCGCGGATGCAACAGGGGCAATTGCCCTACCCCCATACTCAACTAAATGACTTTTTTTTGGGAATTTTGACACTGGGTCGGAGTGTTTAGGCAGGCAATTGCCCTCCGCGGTGGTGGATATGGTATACCGGTGTTGAATCAAATGCGACCCCCACCCAGCCATGCGAGCACGGATCCGCGCCTAACCCGGTATCGGCTACTTCAGCCAATCTCATCAGAAAATAGCCAATTACGCAGGAGATATTACAGTGCACAAGAGGGTGCGCGGCCACAAGTGAATTCTTTATTCCCTCAATTTCATAGCCCGATATTACCCAAATCCGACTCTACTCCAGCGCACGACTGACGGCATAACGTGCTGAAGAACGCCGACAGATTGTGATGAAGCTTTAACAGAATGTTCTGGGAAGGCCGGCAAGTGTTCCTGGCTTTAAAAACCACAGCGAAGCGTCGCCGAGTTCTGCTAATCTATACTAATATATAAATGTGAATGTAAGTTTGTTTGTTACGCTTTCACGCGAAAACTACTCAACCGATCATCATGAAAATTTGTACACATATTTGGAGGTATTAGAAGTAACATAGGATTATAAAAAAAGGGGTAAATTTACGCAGACGAATTGCGCGGGACAGCTAGTATTACATAAAAATGAATCCCTATTTCCCTTGGTCACGAGATAACTAGAGAACGACTTTACCGATTTCATTCATTCTTTTGTTTTTAGTTCTGTAATAGGTACTCTGTAGAAGGTTCTTGCATAAAAAAAAATAACGGGGCGGTAGGAAGTTCGCCGGGATAACTAGTTGTTGTTATTAAATTTACTGCAATATAATAAGTTTTCTGAATGGGAAAAAAGCTGGTAAAAAGTACCTACCTATAACAATTCAAGAGATACAGCCCCAGCAAGAAAAGATCGCCAACCAATTGATGACACTGTACAAAATTAGGTCGTAATTAGGAAATTATGGTCATGTTCGAATCACAAAGAAATAGGAATGAATAATACATTATTATGTTATTTATTATTATCATACATTAAAATATATTATTTTATTTGTATTTAAAATAAGCTTATTTACTCAGTAAATGAATATTGTTTCTCAGTAAGTGAATTATTGTTAAATCTTATGAGGAAATTAAGTTCTTAAGCCACAATATTACATACAAATAAAATTAACATAATAATAATGTACTATATTAAATAAAAGCGTAAGAAACAGATAAGAAACTAAATAGGTACTACTTATTATTACCAGGCAAAAGATGTAATATTACCTACCATGTTATTTGTCAGCAGCGTGTCTTATTATTACATACCAACATTATTATATAAACATATTCTTTATTCTTATTAGTATCAGTCTTCAACATGGATTCGTTGAAGTCATGTCTAATATTTATGGTGCTAGTAATACATATAAAAATAAATTATGGGCAAGACCTTACGAAAAGTAGTTTAACTTTTGTTATTGACGATACAGGATCAATGACTGATGAAATTAATCAAGTGAAAGAAAGTGTTAACTCTATTTTCGACTCAGTGGTTAATTCAAATAAATCGCAAATCGAGAATTTTATTCTAGTCACTTTCAATGATCCATGTAAGTGTGATTTTGTACTACTATTCATATTCATTTATTGTTAAAGGATTCTTACATGTCCAAAAAAAAATAGTTCAAGAATAATTACATACAATTCATGTCAATAACAATTGCAGAATCAATCACCAAATAATAAAACAATAAAAAGAATTAGATATATTTCGGGACTTAATCGCGTGAATTATTTAAAGGTTCGAACCTTTTATTTACCCGACATCGACCCGTGACCACGATCGGTGGATTGAAACGTCGATGGATTCGATCGAAACGTCGGGTAAATAAAAGGTTCGTACCTTTAAATAATTCACGCGATTAAGTCCCGAAATATATATAATATGTATGAAAATCGCAAATGTATGAATTCTATCTTTCAAAAATGCAATTATTGTATTAATAATAAAAAGAATAATAATAAAATAAAAATATAAATTTACATAGACATACTAGCCGTTTGCTGTTGAATTTGCAAGCTAACAACAAAATCAAGGCTATCCGAACTAAAACTTTAGTTATACCTACAACAGAAGATAATGTGTCAAATTCCCAGTAACCAATTAACATCGCAAAATAATAATTATACACTAGACTGTTTGGATGTTATTTACCTCTTTATCCCTTTTTCCTATTACCTACACATATTCCGAGGTAATGGGAATATCTTAGGTAATAACACTAATTAAATTGTAATTTTGAACATTGTTTTCTGCACATTAGTGGGTGTTGTTTATCTATAATATGTATGTATTTAGAAATATATAAGTATGTTTATCGGTAGTCTGGTTTCCATAGTACAAGCTATGCTTAGTTTAGAATCAGATAGCGTTGTGTGAGTTGTCCCAAGATATTATTATATATTTTTTTTTGTGTCGATAATATATTTTTCAGTGGAAAAAAAATATTAATAATTTCGAGCCCTAATCCTTGTAGTTTATTTAGTAAGTTGTAAATAATTGGTTTATTTTAGGTTTATTTTGATTATTATAGTTAGTTCGTAGAGTATTCTATTATTAAGGCCCTTTGGATTATTATACATGCAAATAAAAAACATCATGGATTCGTACATTTCATTCGATTATACTTCATGGAATGAATCTTACCAGTAAAACAGCTGTAAATGACTAATAAGTTTTTTTAAAAAAATGGTTTAAGTCTTAGTCCTTAGTCCAAGTCTCTTCCTGATTTACATTAATGAACTATGTCAGTATACCCCATCAAATGGTAAAATATTCTCTTACGCAGACGACACAGCACTTATTTTCCAGAGAGAGACTTAGACCGACGCAAAGTTTCACACCAAAATAGGACTCTACCATGTTTCGCGATAGCATAACAATAATCTTTTAGCATTAAATGTCAAAAAATCTATGTATTTTATCAATAAAAAAGTCCTCACAAACCGAATTCTAACAATTTTACACTCAAACCACATACATGTAACAACATTAACTCAACGATATATCCTTGTTTGTCACTCGAAAGAACAAGGTGTCATGAAGTTGAACGCCAAGATATCGCGTGGTGACCACACGATGTTTTGGCGTTCAACTTGATGACACCTGGTCCTGGAATGCGCATATGAACCTCTTGACAGTAAAAAAACGCAAAATGGTCTGGATTTTCAAAAAGCTTAGAAAATAAACGTTTGTTTTTTCCTGTTAAAGTCTAATCTAAGTGTGCTGGAGTCCTGAAATACAGGACTTTCTTAGCTTAGGCTCCAGTCCACTCCAAAATAATTACAAATAACATGTTTCAGAATGATTGCTACATTATTACTGCAAACCTTGTATTTTTGTAATTTTATTGTGGTGGAAAATAAAATATTATAATTGTCTTTATTATTATTAAAAATAATTTCATCTAATAGTAGATTAAACATTGGCAAATAATACCTGCCAATTTATATTACCTCGTAGGAAAACTAAACTTAAACTCGAACATTTGGTTTAGTTTTATCTTTAAAATAATTAATATTGTTATCACTTTCGGGTTCAGAGGTCACGTAATTTGAAGAATGACCGATTAGTTATCTACTAAGAATACTGAAATATAACATTTAAAATGATTTCAGATGCTAAATTACTAACAATCACCAAAGATCGACATATTTTTAAAAGCAAATTACAAGGAATCAATGTAGATGGTGGTGACGACTGTCCGGAATACGCTATGAAAGGCATCAAATTGGCACTTGAAAATAGTTTACCTTTTTCTTATTTGTATGTCTTCACTGATGCCTCAGCGAAGGACCATAGCGAATTTGAAGAAATGATAAGACTATCGCGGAAAAAACAAATCGAGGTAAGGTCTCCATACCTACTTCAAAACATACATGTGAGATTGAATACTGCACCAAATAGTGACCAATACCGATTTTGGGCCAAGGTTAAACTTTTCATTTTTTGCCTCTGTGGCGCGGTGGGAGTGTATCCGACTGCTAGGCAAGAGGATTCGATTCCCACATGGGACACCACTTTGTGTGATCCACAAATTGTTGTTCCGAGTCTAGGTGTACTTTGTGTCCGTGACTTGTATGTTTGTGAACTCCCCCGCGACGCAGGGCTTGTATCCTACTGCGGGAGTCGTCTTACAAAATAAAAAGAAAAAAACGAATTTCATAATTTAAATTATACTTTCAGGTAAATTTTTTGCTAACCGGTATATGTGGAACTCGAAGCGATGCCGATTATCAAGTTTATAAAAAACTTGCCAAAGCTACGTCTGGAGAGGTGTATAATATGGAGAAAGGAGATGTGAAGGACGTAAGTTTTAGGCAAATCGTTGAAAATGTTGATGTATATTATTTTAAGAAAGATTAAATAGAGTATTAAATATTTTTACAGGTTATAAAGTACATAGAGGATAAAATAACAGAAAGAAGTAACGGGATTTTTGAGTCAGTGTTTCCCCCCGGAAAGAATTCATTTACCGTAAGTATGATAATAGAATAATACATATTATAGAGTTTATTTGTTTTTTACTTTGACTACACTGCGTCAAAATTAAAACGACGATGAACAATGGCCAAGACGATGGCCAGCGGGAGTCGCTTCGTCGACTTCAATAATAATGACACTGAAAGTTTGTTTAAAATTGTAAATTACAGCTTTTGATATTTAGCTGCGTTTTGTGAAGACAACGCTGCAACAGATTTTTGACTTGTTGAATCACCCTCCGGATCACGTCAAGATGCAAATCACAGTTAATCCTAGTAAGATTTAATAATACCATATTTAATTCATTTCAGTTCATTGCCGACAGTAAAATGAACGACATCGTTATTTCTGTTAGTGGTTTGACACCAAAAGTTCAAATCATTAGTCCAGATGGCGAAAAAGTAAAAACAAAAGTTATTGTCGACAAACATGAAATAGCGGTCAGTATCTACAATCACAGTATTATATTAATTTATTAATTAGGCGTGTCTAATATGACACGTTTTGCATGTTTCAAATAAATTCCAGATTTTCCTTTGCTTAAAAACACTAGGTATTCTTAAAGCGACCATTGTCTGGTCTAGCTAGTTTTGAAATATTAATCTTAATTGACTCTACTTGGCCATACCCCACGTATGAAATTTCAAAATATTTCAGAAATTCATACATTCCTTCTTTTATATACATAGATTATTTAAATATTGGCAGGTCGTAAAAATAACAGAAATTAAACCCGGCGTATACACAGTAGAAATTGACAGTGCCTCAGAGTCATCTGTAAAAGTTACGGGTAAAACAGACATCAATTTCGAGCACGGGTTTTCTTCTTTCGAACCTACTTCATTGAACGACACGGCTACTAGACCGCCCCCAGGTAAGATTTTTTTGTTGTAATATAATCGTCAGGATTTTATAACATTAGGTATTCTTTAATTAGACGTCCGTCGTTTAGACATAAAAATCGACTTTTTGAATCTATTAGTATAGATAAACTAATATTATAAAGAGATATAATTTGTGAGATTGTAGGGTGTAATCTCTGGATCTACTAAACAATTTTGAAAATTCTTATACCAATAGAAAACCACGTTATTTATGAGTATCACAGGCCTAACAAAGTGGGCACGGGTCAGGTATTATAAATATAACTGTAACTCAAAACAATGATTTTTTTGCTCTAGATGGAAACACACATTTATCAATACAGTTACATGGTGAAGGCGTAGAACTTAAAACTGTTGAATTACGAGACGAGAGCGGTGGGATTTTGAACGAGTTACCATTACGATTAATCAACAAAGAAACAAAATTTTACGTAACTGATCTATTCGATCCACCTAAAACAGTTTTTCGAATTTTGGTAAGTGGTCAATGTAAAACATTCGGGTAACATTACAAGGATGTTCTAAATACTATAGAAATACTAGATAATCCTTAATTATTAGCATTTTTGAAGGCAAAAGAATAACATAGGTATGTACGTTTTTTTGGTTTCAAGGTGTCGGGTATTGACATGAAAACGAACACATCTGTAGACAGACTGGGTACTACTCCGATCGAACGACAAAATGCGACACTTGGTAAGAGAGATAATTTTCGACTTTGTTATTTGGATTCAAATAATACTGAAACAACTAAATTTGTTAAAATCTTATTCTCAGAAAAGCCGATAAATGTTGCACCCGTGGTTACAATTGATGGAAGCCCGACCGTAATTATAGATTACAATGCACCGGTACAATTGAAGTGCAAAGTACATGGATATCCAAAACCTATAATAATATGGCAAGAAAAAGATACAGGAATGATTGTAGCAACTAAAGTAAGTAGCAAAAAAGATTGTGAAACTTGTAAAGACAGTACGTTATAAAAATATTTTTCACAAAAACATTATCTGATTAATACTTTTCATTTCTTTGACGTTACAATAATACTAGTAGGTATCAAGACTATTTAAAAATCGGACATTTCCTACAATGTAAAAGGATTTGATGATTGTTTGCCTCTCACTAGTATTTTTTAAATGTATTTTAAACTTTTTTGATTCAGTCAATAAATCATTTAAAAAACGATTAGCTTATAGCACCTATACAACACTATGTAGTTATACCAAGCAAAAATCAGATCAAGAAATCACATTTAAAGACACACATCATTTTGAAAGTTTAAACTAATAGTTGCCATTCATAAAATATGGTTTTACAGGTTTTGACTATTGAAGCACCATATGACTATATAAGCATTCTTAATAAAGATAAATTAAATAAGAATAGTAGCTATGAGTGTAAAGCAACGAATCCATTAGGAGAAAGTTCTTCATCAATAGCTGTTAAGACAAACTCATATTTCAAAGCCTTAGAAACTCCAAAAGGTGAGTAATAATTTAAACTTAGTCACTTTATTAGTATTATATTTGAATTTATGCTGTATGTGCCTATACACACCTTATCCTTACAGGTGGTATAACACTTATAGAATATGACAAAATGGGCAGTATTCCGTGTATAGTGGATGCTATGCCACCAGCAACCATAACTTGGTACAAAGATGGAAAACTATTATCTAATGACAGCAATATAGTTATAAATAATGACATGGCAGCTGTTACTATAAAACAAATGGATTTCAAATCACAGGGAAAATTTTCGTGTGAAGTAGAAAATGAGCTACAGAAAAGGGTTTTTTATACAGATGTGGTTGAATTTGGATCAGGTGAATTGATATATAATATCTGAATTGATAATTATGAAAATCTCGAATTTTTTTATATGTATCTAAGAGTAAATAATTATTATATTTTTAATGGTAGTTTAAAATAAAATTGTGATTAGTATAAAACACTTCATAATGAAACAAAAATATTTTTAGAAAAACCGGAAATTGAAAAGATAGATACGGATATAAGTGCAATAAAGGGAGAAGATGAGCAGATTCAATGTAGGTAAGTGAGAATTGTAGTATACTTTCATCTTAACAATCATAACATAATATAGGCAATTCAATACTAAAAATGAGAATCATTTTGGCAGCACATGACAATATTAGTTAGTAATTTAAATATAAAATAAATTTAAGTATTTAGTCATGGAGATTTAATTGCAGAAAATAAAAATTGCAGACTTAACGTAATGTTACTGCTCCACCTGGATCTTAACGCGTAAATTGTCACGTTATTTAAGGTATTACGTAGATGTGGTCATCATTCTAACATGTTACATATTTTCTCAAAATGCCTTCATTAACGAGTACTTGAACAGTAACATCAACGTTAACGTTAACACAGTTACAATAAAAATTATTTACAACCGTTAAAACCATTTGTGTAAATAAATACGGGTTCCCGATGAAAATCAGCGCCAAGCAGTAAACAGTCTCTGCTTGACATATTAGCTGATCTGGGTACCTTTTGGGTTCGGCCAAACCGCAATCCACAACAGAGTTATAAAATTTTTAATAGTATTGTTTTGTAATTACTTAGATTTATAATCTTAGTGTATATTTTGCGTCTCTTATGTACCGTTCCCAAATAAATGTATTTTCTAAATGAAAGGACATGCGTAAATAATTAATATTATAATGAACAATTAATCGATTAATTTACCTCGGTAAAAAAAACTGAATCCAAACTTTTTACATTTTTGTGATACTGACACAAAAATTTAAAGACGTTCTTTTTTTTCAGAATTCTAAGAGGGAATCCGTATCCTACGATACAGTGGTATTTTCAAGCAAAGGAAGACTCAACATTTACTACGTTGAATGAAACCAGTGACACTTTGAAATTGAAGCACGTGACTACAGATCATGTCGGCACATATTTATGTAGAGCTACTAATAAATTGGGATATACAGATTACGCTGTAGAATTTACTGTAGAGTGTAAGTAATAGTTTTATAATTTATAAAATTTAGGTTTATACTATTACCAAGCGCACTCAGCATATGTCCGTAAAGCAATAACGTTTTGTTGTATAATTTGATGTACCCACACCCTCAGTCAGCACAGGAGGTGACCGGCAGGAACTCTGGCCAGGCGTGGATGGTCAGGGGGGCCAACATTTGTCTTTAGGGCAAGTGTGAGTCATGGATGCATTTCATTAAACACCGGTACCAATGGGTAATTGCCTGTCAAAACTTTGACTGCCTCTGTGGCGCGGAGGGAGTGGATCTGACTGCAACGCAAGAGGTCATGGGTTAGATCCCCACCCAGAATAAAACTTTGTGTGATGGGTACGATGGTTTATTCTGTGTCTGGGTGTTATATAAATATATAAGTATGTTTATCGTTTGTCTGGTTTCCATAGTACAAGCTCCGTTGAGTTTGGAATCAGATACCTTCGTGTGAGTTGTCCCAAGATATTATTACACAGCAGCTTAGTGTCAAAACTCTCAAATTTCTTCAAAAAATGGTAATTCTGCCGAGTCTGGGGGGCGGGGTTACCCCTGTTGCCCTTGGATCCACGCCTGACTCTGACTTTAATTTATCTTCTATATGAATAAAAATCAATGTTTGTTTGTTTGTCCTCAATGCGTTCCCAACCAATGGTTTTCGATCAATGGATCAAATTGTGAGGAAAAGTAGAGTGAGAAATCAAAATGTCCTGGACCGCCCGCGAAAATTACTGACCCAAAAAGCTACACAGAAGCGTAGCCAGGTTTAGCTAATTCTGAATAAAATATTATTTTATTTATTTTATTTAAAACTTTATGCACAAAGTTGTACAAAGGTGGACTTAATGCTAAAAGCATTCTCTGCCAGTCTACCTTAGGGTGGTGTAGAAATGGAATGTGTGAAAGGTGCAGTAACCTAATTGTAAGAACTTCCTTATTATTCTTACATAATACATAAATAAAACAATATAACTATACAATACTATACATACTTACAAAAATACATATATACATATATACCTACATATATACCTATATATTACTGTTTTAGATCCTCCAGAAATTGAGGAGGATGGTCTCAGCAGGATCCAAGTGAAAGATGGCGAAGTAGTTACTGTACCGTGCAAGGTCGACGGTGTTCCACGCCCAAAAATTAAATGGTTTATAAATGGCAGCCCACTACTGAGCACGAAGGAGCATCGCATTAACAAACATGACCTAAGGTATACCAAAGTATAGGTTATCAGAGGCGGAAAAAATACAGTCGATATTTAAAACTTTTCGGATATTTTTAAATTGCATCAGGTACGGGCCAGCAAACGGAGTCTGATATTTTAAATAAAAGATTAAATACATATCTACACATTAGTCATATTTTGTGTTACAAAAACGACTATATGTCTTCTATAGTAATTTAAATTGCAGTTTTGAAAAATCTCAAGTTCCTTTACAATAAACAAAGTATAAAAAAAAATGTAATTAATTGTACAGGAACTTAATAGACTATGTACTTAATATATGTAAACTTTCGCGATTTTATAAGCTACGGATCTTAATCGCGTAAATATCTTAATCTAAGGTTACATCCCTTTGTTTTATTGCCCGAAGTTTCGGTCGTATTGCAACGGCCGTGGTCTTGCCCGACGTTTCGACTGTATTGCAACGGCTATAGTCACTCACGGGTTGACTGTCTACCTGTACTCTACCTGACTACGGCCGTTATAATTATTATTAAAATTTAATTTATATATTATTATTAATATTGCATTTTTTTACATAAACAGGTGCATATTATTATTCTATAGTATGTACCTAATACAATGTTTTAAACTACTTTTATATTAGACTGTGCTTTGATTTTAGGTTTCGTGCAATAAGGGTGTCCAATTCTGGTCATTATACGTGTATTGCGGAAAATCAATATGGATTAAAGGAGAAGAACATTATTGTTGACGTGGTTGGTAAGTTTTCGAAGGCTCTATTGAAAAAAAGTATTTATTATGGTAGTTTTATTTAGTTATAGTGTTTCATTCATCAACATTAATTGGTTTTTGACGTGATAACAGATGCACGCATGAAAAAGTGTCACGATCTGTCACGTTCCGCCTGCTGATAGGCTGAAGTATTGTGTGCGCGTGCATGCGGCCAGGTCTACTAAAGCTGTCATAGGCATGGTTGTTTATTGTTATGTTATGTCATTAATGTTTTGGCGATTGCAGCGACATGCGATATAATTGAAAATGAAAGAAAATAAACCCTCCCTGGCGTGGTTATTTATTACAATGACATCATTGTTTTCTTATGATATTATAACGTAGAATTATCGTATGCAAACCGACTTTACAGACAACCATTTTTTAAAATGTTGATAAACTTTCGCGATTTGTACACATTATGAAAATATGTATATTACGGGTCTTAATCGCGTGAATAATTTAAGGTAAAATACCTTGTTTATAACCCGACGCTTCGACCGTATTGAAACGTCGCGTCGATCAATAAACAAGGTATTTTACATAGACTATTCACGCGATTAAGACACGTAATATATATATATTTTCATAACCATTATTTTTCTGCAGTTCCGGCAAATATCGAAGTTCCACGTGAAACTCATATAGAAACCACAGTCGGCCAAAACTTAATATTACCGTGTCGTTCAGACGGATACCCCCAGCCAAAAATAAATTGGTTCCGGCGTAGATATGATGAGAAAGCCCCCGAGCATTTAAAGTAAGTTTATGTTTAAGTGTATATTTTTACAGTTTTATACATATCCAAGCTTTGTAGGATCACATTATCAATTATTAGATGTAGAAAATGTCCTGATAGACATTTATGGCGTTTTTGATAAGTTTAATTCTGCTTTATCGTAAAAACATGTAAACGTACCAACATACTTAAGACCTTAGAGAAAACTTACATGTTTATAAAAAATAAAAAAAACCCGCCACCACAAATAATTTTATGCAGTCAGAGGCACTTTACTAAGTTTATCGAGATTCACAATACCTCCGACTGCATTAAATTAAATATGCGGGGGATCTTATTTCCAACTTTTTGTGCAGGCGACTTTTTTTAGTGGTTGTAGGAGCTAACAACTAACGTTTATCACAGCTATTAGGTAGGTACCTATTGAAAATGAAAAAAAAAGTTGCTAAGTAACTTTTTAAGTATTACAGTTATAATCATGTTATTTATATACCTTTTTGAAATTAATTTAATGATTAATTTGATACCCATATTGTTTTTTTTTCACACCTCTTTATTTGACATCTCACAGCCGCCATTTTTGTTTTTTAAACGTCACTTAATAACCCCGTCCAGTGGTTAGAAAGTTAAGAAGTAATAAAGAATATTTACATACCTACCTATATAAACATACAAGATACGCGAGCAAGACATTACCCTTTCTTACAGTCGGGTAAATAGTCAAATTGGCACATAAATTATGAAACATCACTTGAGAACGACTTGATCGATTTCTATTTTGTTGTTTGTAATTGTCAGAACGAGGCATAAAACTGTTTTTTTTAATTACACCGCATACTTAGATGATTGGCAGCTTGTCTAAGTTCTTTAGTAAATTAGATTCCTTGTGAACCGGGACGGATTGCTATTAAATGATAAAAGCCGGTCAAGTGAGAGAATTGGACCTACGCTAACTATCGAAATAAAAAGTAGATACAGTCCGTGAGTCAGTTTGGAAGTGACCACTCTGTACATAACACACATTGGTTTACGTAATAAGATCTAGGTCTACGTTAATTACTGTTAGCATTTTTACTTAAGATTCATTTCCGTGCATCGCGGCCCATCGCGAGTCGCGCGCGGCTTACGACAAGCGGCTAACGCGCGCGGGCGATGCGATGATAGTCAGCTTACATCGGCACGCTAGTCGTAAGCCGCGCGCGGCTCGCGATGGGCCGCGATGCATGGATATGAACCTTTAGGGGCTATTACATAGGTACAAACCTTTTCTTATGTATCTATTCGCAATTTATCTATAATATTATGATTAATTAAAACTTACTTAAATTTTTGAAAATATTTTATTTTGTTGATTATTAGGGAGAGATCCCTCCACCCACCCTAGATTTGTGAATCACCACGATTGAAGTAGTAAGGAAACGCCCTTAATACCACAATTGAAATAGATTAACGGATCGCACTTAAAAAGAGAGACCTGCAACAAAGAAAATTAATGACAAATACTCTCACCAAGTCGAGTGGTAGACATCTGCGGACCCTTGACTCACAATGGAATATTGTGAGTCAAGGGTCCGCAGATGTCTACCACTCGACTTGTAAAACTTCAGTAACAAATTGTAACTTGCCAGTTTGACTTATTTTGAAGATGTCACAGAACGTGTGTCGAAGGTATGGAATTATAAACCTCAAAATTTTAAGATATTTGTGCAATGGTGATTCACATATCGAGTGTGTGGGTGGTGGGATCCCTTCCTAATAATCTACTTAAGACTAATTTCCGCCATGTGACGTCTGATTCAATCAGTTATATATATTTTTTGTTGTTTTTTTTGTTTTGGTTTCATTAACTTGTTATAACTTTTTTTAGGTCTTTTATTAATTCAACCGTGTTTGGATTAGCTCATATACAACTGAAAGATCAAGGATATTATACATGTACAGCCAGGAACGTTGGTAAGCCGGCTCGACTGACATATAACGTTACTATTTATGGTATGTATTGTTTGGAACTTGTTTGTTTAAACTTTTTTAACTTTTAAGGCACAGGCATTAACACTCTGCCTATGCCACATAATATTTCCAAGCTAACTTTAAAATTCATGTTCATTTACAGCTCCACCTGTAATAGAAGAGTATCCAGATAGAACATTAGAATCCGTGATTGGTGATTTATCATTAAGAATTCCTTGCAACGCCAGTGGCAATCCAAAACCTACTATCACCTGGCAAAAGAACAATTTGAACGTAGCTTATGGTAGTATAATATTTAAAAACAATTTTTAATAGAGCAATAACATTTTTACATTTTTTCACTGTCTAAATAATAATAAAAATATCTTAAGACAACTCAAACAACGCCATCTTATCTCAAACTAAGCAGAGTACTATGTCAACTAGACAACAGATAAGCATACCTATACAAAGTATTTTTGGTATAGTTCAAAGCTTAGACACCCCAACAAGATTTTTACTTTAAGATATCATTTAAAATAAAGAAAATAAACATATTAAAAACTTACAGACTTATCTTGTGTTCTTCGCGCTATCGTGCTCATTGCGTCCCGTGTACGTAATCCATGGTTATTGTTGAAAAATAAGTAATTATCACATTTCACATCACATAGCGAACAGGAATACGACCTTAGAATGAATAATGAATTAATAAATGATAGATTAATTAATTAATTGAAAGATATAACATAGTGCAAATATACCCATTACATTATTACATTGGATTATGTTAGTGATTCTTTCAAATATAAATAATATATAATATACAAAGCGGCGGTAGCCTAATGGCTAAGGCATCGGCCTCGCAATCGCATTGAGATCGCGGGTTCGAATCCTACCCATTACACTACCGACGTGAACCCACTCCTAACACAAGCCTTTGAGCTTAGCTGGAGGGGTTAACAAGATTGCTAGTAATGTGGGACTCGATCCCACATTGCAATTATCTTTTTTTTTATATAAAAAATATATATTATTGTTATACTCCATCAGGTACAGAATGGTATGACCTAGAAGATGGAACTTTAGTAATCAAGAAAATAAACAACAAAATTCCAGGGACATATGTGTGTGTAGCTCAAAATAAATTAGGAAATGCTACGATGGAATTTAACGTTACAGTCACAGGTAAATTTAACAGATACATGAAGTAAAAACATGAAACAAATAATAATAATATATTGGGACAACTTACACAATGCTATCTGATCCCAAACTAAGCAGAGCTTGTACTATGGAAACCAGACAACACAACTATATATTTCTAAATACATACATATTATTTATAAATAACACCCAGACACAGAATAACCCATCGTGCTCAACACACAAAGTTTTATCCTGGGTGGGGATCACGACCTCTTGCGTAGCAGTCGGATACACTCCCACCGCGCCACAGAGGCAGTCTATGAAAAAAAGTTTTTTTTTTTTAATTAAATGTACTAACAAAGTGGACACAAGTAATGACTGACAGTCTAAAAGCTAACGTTTATTTTCAGACTACCCAAATGTCGATAAATCTCCTACTACAAAATTTGTTGAAGCTGGAACATCTGTCAACATTGAGTGTGACATACCGCATTCAAAAACTGATTTAATACGTTGGTTTAAGGTAATACATTTATCTTGATACTTTAAATAGAATTTCATTCATCATCAATCGCTTGCAGGTATGATTAAAGTAAAGGTTTAAAATTAGAAACCTTTTTTTTCCTTTCTCTTCCCGCCTCGGTAGGGATTTTATCCCACACATTCTGTACATTCGTCAGTTTCAAGTTAATTTTCTTTCTAGTTTTCTTCTTTGAATCACAAGTCACGATGTCAATTCCAAGTTCAGTTTCTTTTTAGTTTCTACTTTGAATCACAAAGTCTCGTAGCTGGTTTGAAGTTCATTCTTTTATGTATATTTTGCACTCGTAGAGTATATTTCTTCTATGATTATACACGTTCAACCTCCGCGTTGAACGTGTTTTAATCACGGATAAAAAGTACACCCAGACTCGGAACAACAGTTTGTGGATTACACAAACTGGTGTCCCGCGTGGAAATCGAACTAACGACCTCTGGCTTAGCAATCAGGGTCACTAACAGTGGTTAGTGACCCTGATTGATTTTATGTTGCCCGTTAGTCTAGTGAGACTAACGGGCGTCATAAACACGAACGGAAACATATTTTGGAAACTTAAATGGATATATGTATCCATTTAAGTTTCCAAAATACTCCTTCCATTAGTAGTACCTTTAACATGTTAGAAAAATATATTTTTAATTCAATACAAATGATACTTGTTTTCATTTTCACCTTATATTACACATTATAATACCTATATTAATATTTTACAGAACGAAAAATTAATCACAACAGACGAACTTATACTCAAAAACGTTACATTAAGTGATGCTGGCATTTATACCTGCAGAGTGAGCAATTTAATAAAATCAAGTTCATCACATGTTAATGTAACTGTGGGGGAGAAACCATATTTTGATGAAGAAGAGGAAGAACTTATTGACTTCGTAGAAGGTGATGTGGTTGTCATGTCCTGTAAAGCCGGCGGTGATCCTAGCCCTAAGGTAAAATTTATATTATATTGTGTGATATTACCTACGCAGTTGATAAATGATAAGTGAAGTAGTGCATAACGAATTACTTCACTCAAATATAGTAGCTCGACTGTGGAAGAACAACACATGTTTTGAGAAAGCAATATTAGAAGCGGCGGTAGCCTAATGGCTTAGGCATCGGTCTCTCAATCTTGAGGTTGCGCGTTCGAATCCTACCAATGGGTAGGATTCGAACCCGCAACGTCAAGATTCCAGGCTCAAAGCTTAGCTAGTAATGTGGGACTCAATGGGATATTATAAAATAAAAAATTGTATAAAACTTGCCGCTTGGGGAGACACTGTACTATCAGATAACTGATAGCCCATTTTTTTTATGGCAACTATGCTGGTGCCTACCAATCTGCCAATGTCAGATGTGCAATGGAGGAACTCGTCATTTTGGAAAATTTGTAGAATTAATTATGTAATTAGTGAACTGGAACAATCAAAAGACAAATTACATATTATATAATAAAAATAGACTATTAAAGAAAAGGGTTAGACATATACCATACCAAGCCCGTAATTATATTCTGCTTTGTGTTTATGTCACGGGTTGACATATATTTTACTGTCAGAGTCAGAAGGCACTAGCTGTAAGTTTTCAATAGTTTTTCGCCATTTGCAACCACAGTAAGTATTATGATGGCGTCGCTCGAGACAATTCTGCTTACGTTAGCCTACGTGCTAGGTTTAAAACGACGACCAAGAATAGAACAGAAACAGTGGTTGCACAAACAAAGGCGCTAAAAGCGCGCGTTTGAATCGATCAAAACGCGCGTTTCATTTATTACATTTCAATCAAAACGCCCGTCGTTGCGCATAAAAAAACGTGGTGTGCAAAGGCCACTAATAAGTGAAGTCTATGTACATAAATAGTATTTATAAAAAGCTAGCAATAGTAAACACTATCATTTTACTGACAGGTCTCCTGGCAGTTGAACGGAAAGAACATTGACATAGCGGATATGGTCTTTGAAAATGAATTGGAAATGAAATTGAATAACAGAGGAATTTATACTTGCGAAGTTAGTAATGATCTTGGAAGTATTAAGCGTTCTTTCAACATTGTATCTAAAGGTAAAACTATTCATTACTGTATTATACTTACAATCTATACTAACATTATAAATGCGAAAGATCAGATGTATAGATGGATGGATGTTTGATATTCAATCACGCCACAATGGGTTCACGGATCTGGACGAAATTTGGAACAGGTATAGATTATTGAAGTAACTTTTATAGGCATTTCTTGCCAATTACTTTACAAATACAATAATTGCATTTTTTAAAGATAGAAAAATTTGAAGTCCAGACCCAGGAATCGAACCCGAGACTTCCGTAGCCAAACCGGGGCCAGAAGCGAACCACCTATCTGGACTATGTTACTAGACCTCAAATTTCTCTATCCTTTGATGCTAAAAGCCGTGATAGTTCTTTTACTACCGACTAGATGGCGCATGCATACCACCCTGGTATGGCCTGTGCCGAATGATGCCCGAATGAACATATGTGTAGCAACTTTAGCAAGCTAAGTTAATATACGTTTGCTCCTTGTTTCACTCTAAACTGATTTTTTATTATACATTATTTTCATTACAGATTGCTTCTTAGACGTAAAAGAAGACTTTTTAGGTACTGGTCAGTCATTAATGCTGTCACCTGGTAGGTCTCTTTCATGGGCGCGCTTTCCAGTAATCGATGGTTACATGATTATAGAGAAAGATAAACCATTACGCATGCACTGTTCTCAAGGCTTCCAAATGTTTCCTGCAAACGAGACAATTGTCGGCTATTGCGAAAGCGAAACAAATATAAAAATCAATGGAAATATATTCAAATATACAGAACTGAAGTGCAAAGAAGAAGCCACACCAATTACACGAAGCGAGCACATTAACTGTTTACCGGGTAATACGGAATCCTTGCAAGTAGGATATGATATCGAAGGTGCATTCCTCGATGTGTATGATGTTTGTTTTGACAAGGACAACAATATGCCCCTTTATACACAACACAAACTATCTCCAGCCCGGTATGATGTTACAGAAAATGCGAATAAATGGTTCAGAGACCCGTTGTTACCTCTCGACTTTGATACAATGTACGATTGCGTAACTCAAGTTGAGGATATTTCAGCAACGTTGGGCAAGCCTTTTCATCCATACGATAAATGCTGTTATGGTAAAAGACAGTTAGTTAATCCGAAAGATTTACGACCCGGTATACCTCCAACAGTGGCATATTCATATTTGAACGTGGTTCCTCATTGGAGTACATGTAATTCTAAAGTAAGCAATTGTTCTGTGTTAATATTTTGATTTACGTACTACAAATATTTACATTTTATATTTAAAGACGTTTATATTTTTTTTAGAATTGGGTCAAAATAGAAGAACTAGTAAGAGACTTTGCAACGACTGCGGGTCGTGAATTAATAATATCAACAGGGACAGCAAACTCAATACGGCCTACCAGTTCTAGTGATTTAAGAATCCATGATAAACGAGGCAGAACTCAACCCATTGCTGAATCTTTGTGGAAGGTACCTATTTAATTTCATTAAACGACTGCCTCTGTGGCGCGTTGGGAGTGTATCCGACTGCTACGCAAGAGGTCGTGGGTTCGATCCCCACCCAGGATAAAACTTTGTGTGATGAGCACGATGGTTTATTCTGTGTCTGGGTGTTATTTAAAAATAATATGTATGTATTTAGAAATATATAAGTATGTTTATCAGTTGCCTGGTTTCCATAATACAAGCTTTGCTTAGTTTGGTATCAGATAGCGTTGTGTGAGTTGTCTCAAAATATAATTATTAAAACTCGTTATATTTTTAAATTTCTTGTTCTTATAAAATCATGATATTTCCAGGTGGTCCAGGACCCTGTATCGAGAAGCTCTCTCGCTATAATACAAATCAATGTTCCCGATATATCGACAGCGGAGGCTCGCAAATATGTTAAATGTAGGGATATATGCCACAGGGTTGATTGGATGAGAAACAGTAATTGGCAAAATGTTACAGACGGTTATACGTATTGTTGTTCGATACTTGAGTTTGAGTCGGCATTTAATTACAATGGACAATTCAGTGGCGGTATGAATTCAATCTTAACTACTTACCGTTTGAGTCCACATTATAGGTATAGTCTGACTGTTTAAAATAAACGTTATAACAGTTAAATAGTTTTAAATATATTAATGAAATAAAAAACCGTGACATGATTTTTTCGTTTTTTTTTTACATTGGCAAACAATAATTACCCAAAGCTGTCTTTATTTATCATATTTAAGTGTCTAATCAAATAAATACAATTCAAATTACAGGTGGGTTGGTTCATTATGTATAGTAGTAGGTAACCCTCAAAACGGTTCATAAAAACCTTATTGCAGTATTAGGCATATAGTCATGTAACAAGTAATGATGGCTACACACAATCACTTAACTGTCAGTTTTAACTAAACAGATTTACTTGACAGTCAAAACTAACGCCCCTTGTTGACTGAACTGACAGTTTTCATTGTCACAGTTTTCACACACTCAGTTTTAATTTTTAGTTTAAAGTGTTGAGCTAAAACTTACAGTTAAAAGTAATCGTGTGTTATCACTAAAATTTAACCTGATAGTTTTTCTATTAGATCCACTAAACTGGTACAACTAATTATGTGATATTGCTAAGACAAAATCTGTACTAATGTTATAAATGTGGAAGTAACTCTGTCTGTCTGTTAAGCTTTCACGCTCAAACAACAAAACTGATTTAGATGAAATTTGGTATGGAGATAGTTTGAGTCCCGGGGAAGGACATAGGATATAGGATAGTTTTATCGCGATAACCGACTCCGCGCCGGCGAAGCCGCGAGTGAAAGCTGGGTACGAATATAATGGACAAACGATCGAATCCTTAACAAAAATCTCCAATAAAAATGCTAAAGCATTACTGTTTTAATATTTGACTTGACTAGTACTTGTAGTATTGAGGTCGTGGGTTCGATACCCGCCCAGGGTATAACTTTATGTGATGAGCACAGTGGTTTAATCTGTGTCTGGGTCTTTTTTATCTATAACAAGTATGATTGTATGTATTTAGAAATATTTATATATGTTTATCAGTTGTCCGGTTTCCATAGTACAAGCTCTGCTTAGTTTGTGATCAGATAGCTTTGTATGAGTTGTCCCAAGATATTATTATCATTTTTGACGTGACTGAGGTGGTAAAAAATATTACTAATAGTAAGTACAGTAACTGTAATTAACCCCTATAGCTATAATGTTACCTGGGCAACTGCTTGGAAAAAAATATTTCTTAGAACATCTTATAATTATATTCCCTAACCACATGGGAATAATTATAAGATGTTTTAAGAAATATTTTTTATCCTTCTTCACAGTATTAAATAAAATAGCAAATAGCATTTCGGGGAAAATCTTATCCATACCTATATTCATATATTGCGCAATATTATATTACATGCGCTGGCGGTTTTAGGTGATCTTAACGTACTCTCAAAAACAAACTCACATAAGATAGGTTAAATAAAAAATTACCGACTTCAAATAAATGAAACATTTTGAAGTTGGTGCCGAATAAAACATAAAAACTACTATTTCATGGCACTCACTTCAAAATGTTATTTATTTTATGTTATTCTATATTATTTATTGCCTTGTATTTATTTTTGAAGTCGGTAATATTATTTTGTACAAAAGTTTTTTTGGTGGTTTGTAATTCACTTTATGTTACAATAGGCCTATGTCAACTGCTCAAATTCTTTACAAAATATTGCTTTTCCCGATGCAGGGTCGTTAATTGTTGAGGACTTAGCATGATAGTTCACTATTAGCTCTATTACATTGTGTAATACTAGAACGACAAGAATAAAGTACTACTCAATACCATATTAAAGTAATTGTATCGCAAACCGTAAAATATTGAATAGTTCAGCTTATCATTTATGGTCTTCATTATGGTCTTTACGTTAGACATAGGTACAAAAAATCTGGCTGTTCAAAACCTAAGGACAACAAATCACAAAGCGAATAGACACCCCTCGGTGCAGTAGTTGGTGTACCGGTGTTAAATCAAATGCACCCCCGTCCCCCGTCTCCTCCCCCCCGTTAACAAAGGTCTGGATACGTGCCTGATTAGCTTAGCTAGAGAGGTTATCATAATTGCTAGTAATGTGGGACCACGATCCTACATATGGGACTAACTGTACAAAAATAATTTATAATCATGTTTTCTCGAAAAAAATTGCGCTTTATCGCTATTTCCAATGCAGCTTATTTAAAGTAAGTTTTTTTAGTTTAATTCGTGGCAATCTAGCCTATTTCAAATCTAATTTCTGCCAGGGTCAAGTATTTACTGTAACTTGTAACAATTTGACTGTACCTATGTATTTCAAGTCTTTTTGCATTTCTTACGCGGAGTCGCAGAAAAACAATGACAGGTCAGTCCGCCGCCATTTTTAGAAAGAAAGAAAATACATTTACATACAATATATGTATATACAATTAATAATTAAAAACATTTGAAATAAATATTATTTAAAACATTGAAATTATAACCAAATCATTAGAAATAAGAATAATAGAAACGTACGATTAATAATTCAAACGTCGGAAAATAAATGGGTGTCTCGCGGCTGCACCAAAATAGGAACCCAGTTCAGCTTATTGTTGGTTGCATATTATATGCGCCTGGCGCTCCACCCCTTACAACTCTAATCCTATAAGTTAAACAATACAAAAATATTTATAAACTGTCATGAGATACCTCCTTATTTTTATGTTGAGGCTGTTTTTTACAAGAATTTTGTTCACTCATCATGATTAAATTGGGTTCTACCACAGAATAAGGAAAGCATGTTTTATTCAGAGAAATATGTTTTTTTTTTCCAACGACGCCTCCCACCGTAGGGTACACCTGTGTCACAGGGAACTTTACAAAACATACAAGTCACGGACACAAAATACACCCAGACCCGGAACAACAGTTTGTAGATCACACAAAGTGCTGTCCCGTCACACAAAGTGTGTGGGAATCGAACCCACGGCCTCTAGCGTAGCGGTCGGACACACTTCCACCACGCCACAGAGGCAGTCAATTTAGTTAACAGCTAGTTATTATATTTCCTATTAATAAATAAATAAAAATAAAATTAATTGTATTTAACTTTGTAACCAAGCGCCTGCCAAAAACTAATAGGCAATTAGACGTAGTTCAGCAAAAGTGATCCAAGTCACGTTTGATATATAGCGCTTAGAAATTTGTCATTACTGTTTTTTTAAAGCTGTGTCTTATAACCGTTGTCCTTAAAATAACATAGCCATACAGGGTAATTATTAATATAACTTTGCATACACTTGGCTTCTTTACATTATACCAAATAACTTCGTCAAATAATTTAAAAAAAAATTACAAATTAACCCTTCATCATTTAACACCTACTTTTGTCACTCTAGCATTTACCATAGACTCCGGAGTAAAATTATCGATGTTTCTTTGTCAGGTTTAGGGCCTAAACCTCACAATACACAACGATTTTACTAATCAAATGGTCCGCAGGTGGTTAAGGTCATAACTCCAAAAACAATTGGTAGGTGAGTTTATATTACATATTTTTCAAAACTGATTTTACAAAGTTATTTAGTATTATGCATAGAAGCCACAAGCAGGAGGTTATTAGCATATTACAAATCATTATGTTTAAGACTTTAAAACAAAATAAGAGTGACAATACATTACATTACTTCTAATTGTTTTTCAGGCATGATTTGAATCCTCACATGACTCCCCCATGCATGTATTGAGAAATGTTCATCTGAAGACCTTGTGAACTTGAAATTCATCATTCATCTCATCATCAGCCTATCGCAGTCCACTGCTGGACATAGGCCTCTCCAATTGCACGCCACTTTGTTCTATCTTCGGCTTCTCGCATCCAGCTCCTGCCAGCCGTTTTGCGTAAATCATCACTCCACCTGGCCTGAGGGCGTCCTACACTACGTTTGCCGTGCCGTGGTCTCCACTCAAGAACTCGTTTACCCCAACGGTTGTCGGTTCTTCGGCAAATATGGCCAGCCCACTGCCACTTCAGCTTGCTAATCCGGTGGGCTATGTCGATAACTTTGGTTCTCTGCCGGATCACCCAAACCCAAACCCAAACTTGAAATTACCACACATAATATGCTGTGTTATTAACCAACCAATGTAATTTCTCCCTGCCTGTTTAAAGATCTGATAACGGCCAGTCTCAATAATCTACCTATCGATGGATTTGGCTATTAGAGGTAGAATTTTGACATATTTTGTAAGGAGCTTATGTCAAATATATACCTCTAGTAGCCAAATCCATCGATAGTTAGATTATTGAGACCAGACGTAAGTGATATAAGGCAAACCCCTATTTTATAGTTAGGTATAGGATAAAAGATCAGATCAAATATAAACAAAAAACCCGCCTGCACAAAAATTCATGGAGTCGGAGGCAATAATGAATATCGATGAACTTAGTAAAGTGCCTCCGACTGCATGAAATTATATAATTAGGTATGTAGGGGATCTTGTTTCCATATTTTTTGTGCAGGCGGGTTTTTTATTTTTATAATTTCATTTTTTATTTTTACTTTTTAGTAGTAACCGATGTAAAAACTAACTTTTATCACAGCTATTGTCAAGTATTGAAAATTGAAAAAAGAATGGTTGCTAACTAACTGTTTTAGTATTACAGTCCTAATCATGTTATACTTTTTTGAAATGCTTAAGATGAGCCCTTTAATTTGATGCCCATATTGCAGTATTCAAAATAACTTTTTTTTTCACACCTCTTTATTTTGACATCTCATAGCCGCCATGTTTGTTTTTTTCAAAGGTCACACATCTAAGAGCACTTGGGCGATCAAGACGAATCTAACGACGTCTTAATTGTTTATATCCGTTCAGTAGATTGTGAGATATCAGGTAATAAAGAAAATTACATACATACATACAAGCTGCGCGCGAAAAACATAGCCCTTCTTTACAGTCGGGTAAAAATATTATGCGCGATCATCCGCTTCACTTCAATAATACAGGAGAATTTCGTAAAAATAAAAGCAAGGGAGGTAGACTCCGTAACTGCTGTTTTTAATAAACAATTGACTTATCAGTTCATAGCCATAAGTGTTGATTGTGCCATTGTTTTGGTAAGACAGCAGCACTCTTATTAAAACAATTTAAAAATATACCTATTAAGGCACCTGTCTGACCAACAGCGTGAAAAAGAGTAGCGAGTAGCGATTTATGAAATGTACATACTTATGTAGATCCCGTGTAAACAAAAGAGATACAGATATTAATAGTTGATCGCTGAGTGTTCACACTGCCGGCGAGTACTCGCTCTATACTGCATCTCTTTTGTTTACATGGACGGGATCTATACAATACATCTGATATACGTTTCTTGAGCGATAAATTGCTACTCGCTTCTCGCTCATCCTCGTTGATGAGACAGGTGCCTTAGTCCCATCAGAAAGATCAAATTATGGCAGGCCAAATGTATCACAATTTAATTTTTGTACACAGTTTGCATTCACTTTAGATTTACTATTTCAAGGACGACGTCGTAGACATTATACAAAGATGTGTGTTGTTTTTATCTGCCACTAAACACTTATAAATGCGAACTTTCTGTAGTATTATTTATTCTGGTGATCTGTAATACAGGGTTTTGTATGAAATCTACCTCAGACACCAGCTCTCTCGAAGGATTTATGTATACCTACTGTATTCAATTAGCTCTAAGTAAATTTGTAACTATCTTTGTGGATTAACTATTATTATTATTATTATTGTTCTACTTTGATGCGATCGAATAATTTCAATTACCCACTGGCACTATTTTGTTCGCCTGTTTCTGGCACTACTTAAGACCTAACCGATATACGGGATATTAATGTATGCTAATATTATAAAGCTGAAGAGTATGTTTGTTTGTTTGAACGCGGTAATCTCAGGAACTACTGGGCCGAATTGAAAAAATCTTTTCTGTTGGGTAGCCCATTTATCGAGGAAGGCTATAGGCTATATAATATCACGCTACGACCAATAGTAGCGGAGCAGTAATGATGAATGAGGATAGCTAGTTTTAAATAATCAGGCAGCACTGTACATATTGACACGGTATATTTTAGTTAGGCGCGGTAGCCTGTAAAACTGCTTCTGAAGATTTCATATTTATACGATACAATAATGAGGCTATGTTAATGAGCCTACATCAATGTTGTTAAATAAAGTCAAAAAAATAGTGTTAAGCAAAGACTAACTTTTATTCCATTTAATTAATATTTTAGAATTAAGTTGTGTGTAAGTACTGAATTTTATAACTGACTAGCGCAACTTCGTCTGCGTAAATTTTCCCCGTATTTGCAACATTTC
Source organism: Herminia tarsipennalis (assembly GCA_945859575.2). Lineage (NCBI taxonomy): Eukaryota > Metazoa > Arthropoda > Insecta > Lepidoptera > Erebidae > Herminia > Herminia tarsipennalis. The sequence goes on from OX243833.2 coordinate 19,160,631, forward strand.
TCATTGCTGCTCCGCTCCTATTAGTCGTAGCCTAATATTATATAGCGTACAGCTTTCCCCGATAAATGGGCTATCTAACAGTAAAATAGTTTTTGAATTCGGATCAGTAGTTTCTGAGATTACTGCGTTCAAACAAACAAACGAACTCTTCAGCTTTATAATATTAGTATAGATTTGATAAAACATAGGGAAACTTCTTAAAAGTACAATTTTCGGGGTTTTTTTTTTCAAAATATCAGGGGACCATGTAATAACAAATAAACATAATACGTGATAACGACGCAGATACTTTGCTTTATGTAGAAGCGTGATAATATAGTTTTAGCCTCACGATCTTCAATCAAGATACTTAATCATCAGGATATCAATTCCGTGATCCAACCTGTCTACGTTTCATGTCAATGAGTCATTGAACAAATTTATTGCTTGAGTACTTATTTTACTTAAATAAATACTTATCTACGAAACAGTTTGAAATTCAATATCGCATTGAAAGTATCTACAGATGTAGAGGTCAAGGCAATGACATTATTATCTGTTGTCTGACATTAAGCTCATCTATATTACTATAACTAAACAATTATCATCTACGTGATTGTCTTGTAAATTATTACGAATAAAAATAAATCATATTTTTAATCTATACATTACAATAGCTATAGATATTTACTGCTTAGAACCTTGATCAATTTTGGCCGTGACTCACTTGTAAAAGCATATTAAAGATGTCATGTTTGTAATTATGTGTTGCTATGATCTGCGCAAAAAAAAAAACGGGCAAGAGCATGTCTGACCATGCTCAGTGTAGGGTTCCGCAGCCTTGAATAATTGCATCAGCAGAAGAGCGTAGTATATGGCAGCTTTTCGGCTATATCTCAATGACGGTATCATCATGTCTGAAATAAGTTTTAGTTTAAACTATTTATTAAGCGCTACCTTTGTGATTTTTTTCATATTTTTTGGTCACATGGTTTAAAAGTTAAGGGGGGACGAGTTTATGCAACTTTCGGAGTGATAACCGTGAAATATTGACTCAATCAAAAATAATTATTTGAAACCTTAAAATGATTTTGTAAGACCTGTCGAATGAAGTGCCACACGTTCAATTTTGCGGAAAAAAAGGTTCTGTTACATGTATAGAGTGCCCCCCTAAAAATATTTATTATTTAGCTATCAAACTAAGTAGCGGCTACTACAAGACATCTTTTCACCAAATTTCATAAATATTCATTAATTAGTCGATGAGTAAAATGCCTGTGACATACGGACGGATAGACAGACAGACAGACAGACGGACATGACGCAACTATAAGGGGTCCGTTTTGGTCATTTTGGCTACGGAACCCTAAAAAAATGTTGTTTGAAAAGTCGGTTTATGGACGACAATTAAATTTTACGTGATAACGTCATCACAAAACATTGATGACATTGTAATAAACAACCATGTCTGTGATAGTTATTGTTTTTTTTTTATTTTAATTGGATCGCATGTCGCTGCAATCACAAAACCTTGATGACATTGTAATAAACAACCATGTCTGTGATAGCTATTGTTTTTTTTTTATTTTAATTGGATCGCATGTCGCTGCAATCACAAAACCTTGATGACATTGTAATAAACAACCATGTCTGTGATAGTTATTGTTTTTTTTTTATTTTAATTGGATCGCATGTCGCTGCAATCACAAAACCTTGATGACATTGTAATAAACAACCATGTCTGTGATAGTTATTGTTTTTTTTTTATTTTAATTGGATCGCATGTCGCTGCAATCACAAAACCTTGATGACATTGTAATAAACAACCATGTCTGTGATAGTTATTGTTTTTTTTTATTTTAATTAGATCGCATGTCGCTGCAATCACCAAAACATTGACGACATTGCATTGTAATAAACAACCATTCCTGTGACAGCTTTAGTGGGCCCACAATACTTCAGCCTATCAGCAGGCGAAATGTGACTGTGACACTTTTTCGCACGTGCACCCGGTTGTCAATTTATAAGACGTTGTCACGTCAAACAGTAATAAATTAATATACCTACGTGGAATTTGAAAAAAGACTATTTCGAATTATCTGCGGTTCAGTTACTAACAACATATTCTAGATAAGGTTGAAGCTAAGAAGTTTATGAATATTTACCTATTAGCAGTGGCATGGGTTAAGCCGCAGAATGACACTGCAATATAATTTGGTTTTGGTGTCGTGCTCAATGAATGACGTAGTAGGTACCTATATTCAATATCTAACTCTATATGCTGGCTTGTTGTTCTAGTGGTTAGTGACCCTGACTGAAAAGCCGGAAGTCGTGGGTTCGATCCCGACCCAGGATAAGACTTTGTGTGATGAGCACGATGGTTTATTCTGTGTATGGGTGTTATTTATCTATGATATGTATGTATTTAAAAATATATAATATAATATAATATCTTAGGACAATTCCCACAACGCTATCTGATCCCAAACTAACCAGAGCTTGTACTATGGAAACCAGACAACTGATAAACATACTTATATATTTCTAAATACATACATATTATTGACTTGCTCTGTGGCGCGGTGGGAGTGTATCCGACTGCTACGCAAGAGGTCGTGGGCTCGATCCCCACCCAGGATAAAACTTCGTGTGATGAGCACGATGGTTTATTCTGTGTCTGGGTGTTGTTTATCTATAATTTGTATGTATTTAGAAATATATAAGTATGTTTATCAGTTGTCTGGTTTCCATAGTACAAGCTCTGCTTAGTTTGGGATCAGATAACGTTGTGTGAGTTGTCCCAAAATATTATTACTATTATTATTATTATTAGATAAATAACACCCAGACACAGAATAAACCATCGTACTCATCACACAAAGTTTTATCCTGGGTGGAGATCGAACCCACTCCTCTAGCGTGAACGGAAACATTACCAAGGCGCTACAGAGGCATTCAATAAGTATGTTTATCAGTTATATGGTTTCCATAAGTGAGTTGTCCCAAGATATTATTGCATTGTATAACAACAAAAGAAATTGTAAATTTATTTGTAAGATTGATTTATTTTCGAAAAAGTAAAAATCACAAAGTATTAGGTATCAAAACCGCCGCCCAACCTGTTGAAATCGGATAGATATGAACTCTTCCAAAAATAGACACTTAACACTTAAAAAATAGGACCACGTAACACATTATTCAAAGATATTATTATCACAACGTATTGCATAGAATCTATAATATATGAATTGCCGATTATTGAACTATTGACCCTTATCTTTTGTAACACGTACAAATGTATAGAACAATCGCCAAACTTCAAAGAACAATACAGACTGAAATCAAATATTACGTAATAGAATTAACGGCTTGAAGACCATAACTGCGCGGTTACAGTATTTATCTAATGCAATTTTTATAGGCAGTACAGCACCAGGCGTATTTTGATACAATATTTGTAATTTGTACGTGATTTTTACTATTTCTCTGATATAAAACTTGGTGTGCAAATACCAGTGTACATTTTGGACACAATGCTATCATTATATCTAAAATGTACACTGAAATTTAAAGTTAAGATTGTTATATAGATAATCAGGCTTAAGAAGCCTTACAATTCCTTAATGTGGGTTTTTGACACGATAACGTCTTATAAATCGATGACGGGGGCACGCACGATAAAGTGTCACGTAGCAACGGTCACGTTATTGATTAGTTGCCTAGCAACGGACACGTTATTGATTGCTGGCGTAGCAACGGTCACGTTATTGATTAGTTGCGTAGCAACGGTCACGTTATTGATTGGTTGCTAAGCAGTCACGTTATTGACTGATTGCCAAGCAACGGGAATGGCGATTCCACCTGCTGATAGGCTGAAGTATTGTGGTCGTCGGGCGCATGCGCCCGGGTCCAATAAAGCTGTCACAGGCGTGGTTGTTTATTACAATGTCATCAATGTTTTGGCGATTGCAGTGACATGCAATACAAAATCGTCGAAACATTGATGTTGATGTATGTCGTATGACGTTATCACGTAAAATTATCGTCCGTAAACCGACTTTATACATTTTGGACAATATTTTTTTTTTAATCTTTATTTTATTTAGCTCTAATATTACCATGTAAGCCGCATTACAATCTTAAAATAGATTAAAAAGTAAACAAATTCAGTAACACTTTCCGTTTAATAACGTAATTTTTAGGCAGTATTTCTATTGCTAATGCGAATAGAAATAAATCATAATTGTATTATTACTTTACCAAATAAGAATCTATGTTGACATGATTACGCAGCTAACATAATTATCTGTTTTGTGGCATCACTGAGCACAAAGCGGATGCGGTCAGTGTAGCGGCCTTCACTGTAGTGCCCTTTCAACTGAGTGGTGCACATTGTCAGAAGCCTAACCTATTACGATTGAGATGCAGTGACATTAATTGATTTAGGCTCCGTATATACTTATATTAAGTAAAATGTCATGCACCCAAAAAATGAAAATAATTCAATGGAATAGTGGAAGTCGGTTCAAGTGCGTGTTGGGCCACGCACAATGTACCGTAATTTTCCATCACAATAATGCAGTTTTTGTTTCATACTTATTAACTAATAACAACGATAAAGTACATGTCATAACATGTCATTTATATAAGTAATTTTCAATGGAATTTGTACGAAAGTTATTGCTACCTACTTATTACTTGGTCGGCTATTAGTCTTTTTAACTTGTGAAGCTACTCATCTGTTTTCCTTTTATTACTACCGCCACCCTGACTTTTTTTTACTATTCCAAAAACAACGATTTCGCTGGAAGAGTAAAGGGACACTTGACTCTTACAAAAATTGCGCTTTAAAGCCTAATATTTTACAAACGGATCCCTAAATCAAAAAATGGTATGTGCAACCTTTAAATATTTTTAAAGACCTATACGACATTATGGGGTAGGTGAGAAAAAAACCACATCCACACACTACCCTATTTTTTTTATTTCTTTCTATTTTTTCTTCCACGAACGTGTGGACTATGGAATGAACTACCTGCTGCGGTGTTTCCCGAGCGCTACGACATGTCCTTCTTCAAACGAGGTTTAAAGAGAGTTTTCACTTAGGTAGGCAGCGGCTTGGGTGTGTCCCTGACATTCCTGTAGTCCATGAGCGGCGGTTGCCGCCTACCATCAGGTGGCCCGCTAGCTCGTCTGCAAACCATAGGCAATAAAAAAAAAAAGATCAACAGCTACAAAACCATTATTGATACGTAAGCAACAAGCAGCCAATTACAGAACTTCACTATTAAAATTTATTCAAATCTTCACTATCTAAATTACCTATTTTACGAGTATTACAGCTTCCTATACTAAGGGTCTCTGAGCTAATCTGGGAACAGACACATGGACATAACGAAAGTATTAGATTGTTTACTACAGGACCCTAAATACGATAAATACCTATACTCCTGTTTAGAGAATAATCTAATCTACATCTATTATATTCATACTACTGCTATATTCGATTTCTAGTCTTTTTTCTCGGCGAATGCGTATTTTGTAGGACTTTTCTACCTCACCTCTTTTAATTTGGATGAAAACCTTGCCTTTTTTGCAAGAAAATATAAAGATTTTGTGATTAAATGAAGTTCAAAGTAATAAAATTAATTGGTGTAGCCGCGTGTCAACCAAATCACTAGCGAAATCAATCAATTGATAAGTCATTTATATTCAAATTTTAAACTTTAAATGCTAATAGAAGCGTGATCCATTTTATTTATTAATTATGAATATTTATCCATATGCATGGGTGACTATTATTTAACAAGTTAGTTAATTACTTTGTTCTTTGAAACACCACCTTCCGTAACAAGGAGGCCAATCGGTGGAGAGAAATATCAGAAATATTGTATTAAATCCTATTCACATGAGATTCGAAAAACATGGTGGGGTCCCGCCATCTTGACGTTCATGAAAGTATCAGAAGCAGGCAATGAATGGGTTTTCTGCGATGAATCTACGTTTTCATAATGCTTAAGACACAGCGTTCATAAAAATTACAGGGTACTATCATTGTCATTAACCTGTTCAAATGTAATTATTGTAAATAAAGTCAGTCGTGGTCAGGGATTCCCTTTTGACAATTCTTTATGCATATTAATAAGAATCAGAATATTATTATTATTGTTTAGAATATTACATCCTAGGAAATCAATACAAAGAAGAAAATGTTTACAAGGATAACAGCTAACGTCTCATAGAGAGGAAATGTATGTATGAAATGGCCAAATATTTAAATTTTTTACCGAAAATGTATATGATGTATTACTTATTTAACGTTAGTGCTCCATTACACCAGGCTTGGACAGAATATCTACGGTCGGCATGTTTTCTGCTATTGACTATATGCTTAGTCCAGGACCTTTAAGTCTTTTATTTTTATTTATAGTTTGTGTACCATATGTCAAAGTTTAATCGTATTTAATGTACAAATAAAGGCTTATTATTATTAATTAGAGGTTTTCAGGTTAATCGTTATCTGGTACATGTTGTGCTTCACCGATGAGGGTTGTAAGTAAGTATGCATAAAGTTTAAACTTTTAGTGCATAAGACATACCACGACGCGAAGACAAGTTGCATTTGCATACTTTATAGAGCTGCACTAGCAATCATCCAGATTCAATGCAGTGGAATTCACCTTTGTTTTGTTCACAAAAGCATAATTAGATGTGTATCGACGTTTGGAATCCTATTTTTGTAAGCCATCCGGTTTTCAAATTAAGCGGAGCGTGACGCTTCTTTAAGTATTTTTGCATCTATACTAATATTATAAAGCGGCAGAGTTTGTTTGTTTGTTTGAAGGCGGTAATCTCAGGAACTACTAGCCCGAATTTAAAAAATATTTCACTGTTGGATAGCCCATTTATCGAGAAAGGCTATAGGCTATATAACATCACGCTACGACCAATAGGAGCTGAGCAGCCACGAGAAATGTTGCAAAAGCGGGGAAAATTTACTCAGATGAAGTTGCGCGGAACAGCTAGTATATGATTAAGCTTCTTGATGTCAAACACAAATACATTATGAGATTTGCTTATTTCAAAAGTACGTAGATAAACTTATACATTATTTTACGTAAGTCATATTGTAATATTATTAATTAAAAACGATTAATCATCAATCAGAAATGTTTGATTAAACGGCAGTAACCTTCAGTTAGCATGTACTCATATACCACAGGATAGATAAAAAAAATAACATCATCAAAATCTCACACTATTAAACACGTGAAAGGTTGTTTGTCGAGCGGTTTCGATATCTCAATATCATTTATATTAGGTGAATCCCTAATATAATATAAATGATATTGATAGTCATTCATTATATTGCAATCGGCAATCAACGGCAATTTCATTGATATATAATGAAATTGCAAACAATATTTTGTATATATTTATTACCCAAAGTTCGTTATTTATACATTTCTGCCATCTAATTGGAAGATCATTTATACCCTTGCGATAGAATTCTACGGATGTGGACTCCACAAACTATGTGAAGGCATTTTGTACTGCTTCTTGAGAAGAAATCAAAATCAAAAATTCTTTCCTCACTTAGGTAGCAAAATAATACTACGCTTGTGTGAAAAGTCATGACTTTCATCCTACATGTAGTATAATGACTCATGATTCTACATGTAGGATAGACCTGTACAAAATCGTATACCGGGATAAAACAGTACAGCATGTTTAGACTTGTCATTATTTTAAATATCTCGCGCGTTAGCTGCTTAGCGCCGCCAACCAATGATAGTTATTTGTCATAAGTCATCAAAATATTAAGTTTTATTGTTTCTTAGTGTCCGTGCTCCTATTCCAAGACCCCTGCAAGAGGCTTGCAAGACCTACTTTATTTTCCTTCCGGTAGTGTATATATGTATGTACACTCAATGCTAGCATACCAGCTAAGTTAAGTAGACAGCAAACTTTCAGTACCAGGTGAGAAAGGTTAGAAAAAAATCGGACTTAGTTATCTTATTTTCTGACAGTTGATTTTCATTTAAATGGTGTAAAATACAATAAAATATTATTCGGCATTGCCAGACACTTCTCGCCGGCCATGACTTCCGCCAGACACTTTAAAGTGACCAAAAAAAGGTGACAACTTACCTTATTTTCTGATGCTTGATTCTTATGATGTTACTTCGAGGATTATAAGGAACATGAATATATGTTCCTTATAATCCTCTAAGTAACTTAAATAAGAATCAAGTAGACTAGAACTAGACAAGTTGTGTGGGTCAAAGATTCTCCCAGACACCAAATAGATTCAGCCTTTAATGTGATCGTGAAGGATTTTTATATATATTATTCAGGGGTTTATAAGAAACATATATGTGCTCAGCCAAACAAATTGTATGGGCCAAGACATTAAAAACGCAGCAGCGTGAGGGTATTATAAAAACTACTTAGCTTATATTTTGACACTTCATTTTTATATCTATTACTTGCGAGATTGTATGGAACATATATTTACTCAGCCAGACAAATTGCTAGAGCGAAACCTTCTCCTAGACACCAAAAACATTCAGCCCTAATATGATCGTGAAGGTATTATCATACTTAGCTTATATTCTGATGCTTGATTCTTATATATGTTGCTTACAGGATTACATAGAACATATAATTAAAGCGCGGCGGTAGCCTAATGGTTAAGGCATCGGTCTCGCAATCGTGAGGTCGTGGTTCGAATCCTGGCCATTATACTATCGACGTGAACCTACTCCTAACACAAGGCATAGAGCTTAGCTGGAGAGATTAACAGGATTTCTAGTAATGTGGAACCATCCAAAAAAAAAAAAAAATTGCTCAGCCAGACAAATTGAAAGGGCAAAATATTCTACCTACTTAGTCCGATTTTTACTTACCTTTCTTACCTTGTACCTGAAAATTGGCCGTCTATATACGTTCAAGTCGTATTTGATGGAAGTATGGATTATTTGAAAGCTGCTCAAACTTATCAGGTACCAAAATCCACATCGCAAAAACGAGTCAACGAATTCGTACAGAATATTGATCTGGTTGCATCAACATGCAAAGGTCTTGGACGTTTTAAACCAATATTTTCGAACTCTCAAGAACAAAGTCTAGTTGATCATATTTTACTTATAGAGCAAAGATTATTTGACCTCACATGTAAAGATCTTCGTTGTTCAGAAGCGAATAATAATAACCATACTTTCAACAGAACCTATAAACTAGCTGGAGAAAAACTTTTTTTTAATTGACTACTGCTGTTCTTTATGTCTCAGCTTCAGGAAATTATATACCCACGTTGCTGATATTTCTACGTGTTCGTATGAAAGCAGAACTTTTAGATAGTGCACCTCCAGAAACAGTTTAAGTTTGTCATCCAAATGGGTGGATTTTATTTCGTCAGTAAAACCTCAACAGGAAAACCTTGTCTTACTATTACTTGATGGACATTCAACCCATACAAAAAATATCAAATTACTGGAAAAAGCTAGGGACAACGGGATTACTAATTTTACCCATAAATAACATCCGCTAGATGTAAGTATAATGGGTCCAATAAGTACATACTATATTACAATATACAAAATGTAAACGTATGGCTACGCAGCATCCCTGGCAGGCTTGTAAAGCAATTCCAGCTGGGTAGACTTTTTGGCATAGCCTATCGCAAGGCGACTACAGTACAAAAAGCCGTATCAGTATTTTAAAACCTGTATTTTCCCTACTAATCGGAATGTATTCGATGAAGCTGAAACAATAGAAATAGATGTGTAGCAACCTTCAACTTCCGCGGGTGCAAATGTTAACCTGACGACATCCACTTCTACTACACCATGTGTAAAACTGGAACCAACAACTGCTACTGTAATGTGGTACTATCAACTTCTACAGCGCCCCTAATTACCTGGTACCATCAAATTCTTCTACCGCACACCTTGACTTGACACCATCCACTTCTGTTGCGTCATTGACTTCTATTACTTTCGACCTTGTCAGTGAATCTCTGTTTCTAGTGTAAGCAAAATTTAAAAAAGAACCACGAACAAAACCACGAAAAACAGCCGTCTTCACTTCCTCTCCCTATAGAAACAAGTTCAATAATAAATCACAAAATAAAGAAACACCTGAGAAATCTCCAAAACAGAAAACCATTAATGTTAAACTTTGCCTTTACAGGGTCGAAGAATATGGTGCTAGTCGAATCGATGAATGTTGGGTATAGTGTACATAGTGTAGAAGGCTACAACACAGAGGAATTGGATGATTTCGTATGTATGGATTGTATTGCTTGATTTATCGGGGCTGATTTTATCGGGACAGTGTCGTACATTATGTACGATTTTCTCAAAATTGTGCTGTGGTTGTGTACCTTATGAGACTGATTAATAATTAATGTTAATTTAGTGTATTTATGTTTTAAAATCTACATCCCTAAACCATTAAAACAGTAACAGGTTATGGACCGGTTTCCCCTACATGTAGTGCCTGTTCGCAAGCACTAGGTAAAGCCGGAAAAGTGGGTGGGTTAGGGCGAGATCCGGCAAGTAAGGATGACTGATGGTTTCTAAATGCAGGTTTTGTAATGTTAAAACTGATTCTGGAGCAACGTGAGGTCTTGCGATAACATGGAGCAAGATGGGGAAGATCGATAGAAGAGAAGAGCTTTTCTGCTGTGTGTTTCGCTTTAATATAAACCAAACAGTTATTATCACCTCTCTATGGGTAAGCATCGCTTTAAGGGGTCGGCCATTGAGTTTTTGATAGTTTGATAAAGATCGGTTTCCACCATCACTTCATCATTATTTACTTAGTGACTGGTCTTCCTCGTAGTTCATTCTTTAGATCGAAGTTCAATGATAAATCACAAAATAACTACGAAAGCGATTAAACCAAAAATGCACGGTGCGTTCATTAGCCGTTTCCTCTCAAAATGCAACTATTATTATAATATTATAAAAGTCATTTTTCAATAACAATTTTAATTGCGGTTGGTAAACTAACTGCGGCCTATGTTGATGTATGGGGATAATGGTTTTCCAACGGCAAAGTTAAGTTTGTCATATTTAACACCTGTTTTTTTCACTAACGTACCACTATGTAAAGTTGTCGTATACATAAAGTTTTACGTCTCGTCAAAACGAAGCTACGAGTACCATGGCAATTCCTGCTTGATATGTATCATTTTAAATTTGATTCCAGGGAACTCGTACTATAAAGAAAACATGATGAAGCAAAGAAAATATTGGTGGAAAGAACGATATTTTGACGGAACCAACACTGCTACCTACATCTGTCTTATTTTAACACATTATTTTCACGTATTGCAATCAGTGGCAGAGAATGATAGGGGATAATGTGTCAGATATAAACATTTAATCTATTCTTTAATTTAATTAATCCGAGAGGTTTTAGAGTAAATTTAAACTCTGTTGTCAAACAGATAAGCACAATATACAGCATACGGGTATACAACTGTTTGGTGTGACACATAGTTTGAAAAGGTAACATGTGCTTGCAAAGCGATAAATAAGTGTATTTGAAAACTGAGGAACCTTTTCATTCCGCGGCTGTACAATAAAACAATATTCTGAAATAGTGAGTAAACCTAAATCTTTGAATACGAATCTCAGTTGTCACCGTTATGTTGCTGTATTTCGTAAACGTTAACTAACATTGTTTAGAAATCAACCACTGATATTAGCGAACCAGCGATAATTGAAATCGCATTGACTCCACCAGATGTTATCGAAGCGTATGCATGTGGAACATTGCTCAATTTTCAGATTAGCGCGATATAACATTGGAATTTTATTGTTTATTTGAATCTTTTATTCAATGTTTGACTGCCTCTGTGGCGCGGTGGGAGTGTATTCGACAGATACACAAGAGGTCGTGGGTTTGATTCCCACCCAGGATAAAACTTTGTGTGATGAGCACGATGGTTTATTCTGTGTCTGGGTGTTATTTATCTATAATATGTATGTATTTAGAAATATATATGTCTGGTTTCCATAATACAAGCTCTGCTCTTGTTTTGCTCTCTTATTTCTTTTTTAATTTAAAAAATGTACGTAAATCGAATGGGAACATGATCGGACAGGGATTAAATATACATGTTGTATATTATAAAATTATATATATAACGGGTCTTAATTGCGTGAATAATTTAAGGTAAAATACCTTGTTTATTGCCCGACGTTTCGACCGTATTGCACGCGATTAAAACACGTAGTATATATAAGTTTATAATGCGTACAAATCGCGAAAGTTTATCAACATGTTGTACTTATATCATCTTACGTATACATAAAATATATGATAGCATCTACCGACTTTATTATATTTTCTACTATCAGATCTAATAGTAGAAAATATAATTAAGTTTGGTTTCAACAGACAATAATAAAAACATCGATATAATGTTGAATACTGTCGAAACCAAGGAATGTTAGCTTATTTGAAAGTAACATTAGTAAGTACCCTCGCGACTCTGCTAATTGTGCCATCAATCGGCCCGACCGTCTTCTCAAGATGTCACTATTTGCCAAAGACGTCTAAGATCTTTACACGATATGCTCCTAGAAAACCGTATCTTTCAAGCCTTAATACATGAAATAAATATTAATTGATTTCTTATTAGCAATTTTTGACTGAAACCGACTGCTACTCAAGAGGTTGTGGGTTCGATTCCCACACGGGACACCACTTTGCACAAAAAGTACATCGTACACATACACACACAAAGTACATCCAGACTCGGAACAACAATTTGTGGATCACAATCCACAATTTGTTGTTCCGTATCTGGATGTACTTTGTATCCGTGTCTTATATGTTTGTAAAGTCCCCCACAATACAGGGCTTGTACATAGAGCGGGAGTAGCCTTTAAAAAAATAGAGTCATTGCATTAAATTTCATTCACGTGCCAATTTAGAATGAAAGCGTATAATAGAAAATTCAATTATTTCAGACAAACTTTAAGCTACGTATTAGACATGAGTTCTAAGTATTGTATCTAGAAACGATTGGGTAAATATTACCATAATAAACAAAATAAAACACACCGAATAACACACTTGCAACCTAACATTGCTTGAGTTATAAAGTCATAATAAAGTAAAACAATAGGTTACAAGCTCATTATTCGATAATCTACAAAACAAACTCATCATTTGGACTCGTAACCAAACCTAAATACAGCGACCCAAACATAGCGGTTATTTATTAGGCAATGTGGTCATTATTGGATCATACCCAACAACAAGGTGTTTGGCAAAAGTCAGTATCATTCGAACATCGCAAACTGATATTTAACACACGACTTAACCTATTATTGACTAACGGCCAAGATGTAATTGTCTGACATTTTTCACGTAATGACCCGTGCGCACATTGGATTCATCTCAAGATCGTAAAACTGAAGGTCTTTATGTTTGTAAATCATAAAGGCCGGTCGAGATGAGAATTTTTTACAATAAATTTTCTCAACATATCGCAACCATTTAACTCAATAAGCATTTCATATTTTTATCTATTGCCTATATATTTTACTGATAAAATGTATCTAGCATCTATCGGTAATACCGACCTATTGGCAAACGGTTTTTGTGATAAACGTGGCTTCAAGCAGTGGCCCGGACAAATGATTCATTGATGATAACAAAATTAGGCCAAGTGCAAGTGGTACTTTCGAACCGAGGGTTCCGTATATGTGCAACAGGGGTAGTTGCAACGGGCTTACCGGTCAAATGCGCCACAGCTTGAAGCCACGTTTATCACAAAAACCGTAACAATAGTAGGTTGGTATTACCGATAGATGCTAGATACATTTTATCAGTAAAAATAGACAATAGGTTAGCAGTTTTAATAGCTAAATAATAGTAATAAATATTATTATTACTCCATACATGTAACAGAAGCCGTATTTTTTAGCAAACATCAACGTGTGGCAAATCATTCGGCAGGTCTTTTAAAAACATTTTAAGGTTTCTAATAAACTTTTTTAATTGAGTGAATATTTTTGGAAATAATCGCCCCGAAAGTTGCATAAATCGTGTCCCCCGGTCACACGGTTCTGAACCAAAAAATATGGCGCTTAATAAATACTTTAAACTAAAAATATTTCGGATAAGATCGGATATACCGCCATTGAGTTGTTGCTAAAAAACTGCGTTTTTCAACAAAAGGGTGTAAGTGCCATGAACATACGATCTTCTGCTGACGCAATTATTCAAGGCTTCATTGTTTTATTTGAACGCAAAACTAATAAGGTTATTATAATTAGGTAGGCACTGATTATATAAGTAGGTAACTATAATAGTTAAAGTCTGAGCACAAAATCCTTGCGGTTATATACGTGATTCACTTGTATCGAAAGAGTTAAAACTATTAAAAATATCGATAAGATAAAATGTAATAGTCAAAATGAACTAACTCGAACATCAATTTCTTAAGATTATCTTTTCGTGCTTATTAAACGAAATCGTGTAACTAATGGCTCGTATGTTATTGACTTATCGAGTATAGTTTAAAGCTTTCCAAAAACAAAAGAATAAGATGTATAATATTTAAGTGGTTTTCAAGATCTGTAACAAAACAATTAAAACATACTCATAGCTGACCCGCGCAACGGCGTTTGCGTCAACTTTTCCCGTTTTTGCAACATTTTTTATTGCTGCTCCGCTTCTGTTGGTCATAGCGTGATGTTATGTAGCCTTATACTTATAGCCTTCCTCGATAAATGGGCTATCCAACAGTAAAATAATTTTCAAATTTGGACCAGTAGCTCTTGAGATTATCGCGTTCAAACAAGGACTTCAGGTTAGTTTTAGTTTACCTTATTTACCGATTAAGTGGAAATTTGGTACACATATTACTTTTTCACTTGAACATATTTCATTTTAATTTCTGCAACCCAAACGCGGAGAATTTTAAAATAAACGGTAAAAAGATTATTTAAGATAATACATGAAAAGTTGTCTCCATAATAATAATAATAATAACCATGGCAACCGCAAACATGTCAGTCAGTTTTATCATCAGAAAATATTTTAATATTGCATTATTATACACCACAATAGATTAGCAGCGTAAATAAGCGCTAAACACACAATGAAGATCTACAAAAAAAAGTGTGATGTGGATAAATGTGTAACCATAACAACCGTGTTACTTTAAAATATTTTATACGAGACGATGTGGACAAGAGCCAAAACAAAGGCACGCCTTCCATCTCCGGGCTCCTTGCCCAGCTCCGCTTTGCAGCCGCCTGGCCAGGATCATGTCAGGTCAGACAGTACATCAGCTGCGGTTGCAGTTGCGTCGAGCTCGAGCGACGAGTTTTTCTCCCCGGCGGCGTCACCAACACCTGCGCGTCGTCGAGGAAGAGGCCGGCCCCCGGCAGGCTTGGGACCCCGTGGCTCACCGGCTGCGAATAGGGCCCCCGCTACCGGTGGTAATGTGCAGCGCATGCGATGGACGGAATCCATTAACGAAAACGTCATGCGCGCATATTTTGCGGCTACAGAGGGAGGCACTAACCTCACTGCGTATCGTAGTCGGATACTTGCTTTCTTTCAGACCTTTGAACCATCTCTCAACGTTTCAGTTCAACGACTGTCGGATCAAGTGCGTGTCATCCAGCGGAATCGTATGCTGGGGGATGACGTACTTGAGAGGCTACGCTCGGACGCACAGTGCAACCGCCTCGTACCTACCTCATCGGATGTAGTTGAAACCGCCGCCGCTACAGCTTCAGTGGCCCCTAGGTGCGCCGATGAGGAAGTGAATGATGTTATTACCACTGTGAGTACCCATTGCAATGATTTACTGAGGAGCTCTTTTGAGGATGCGCTTCGGGAGTATCGCTCCACGCAGTCAAACAGACCACGCCTACCTTGTTTGCCCACACAAAGAAAAAATATAGCGCTGGTGTGTGCCCTGGACTCACAGTTGAGTAGTTATTTTGACTCGTGCAACAGTTTGGCTGATGCGCATTCAATTATGTACTGCGCCGCCATTGCGGCATGTCGCGTAGCTCGTGTCAAGTTTCCCCAGGACACGCCTACGCGACCAAAAGCAGCCGAGCCGGCGTGGCAGTGCAGAATTGAAAGGCGTATCGGCGAGTCTAGGGCACTCATCGGCAAGCTAATATGCTTTAGGTCGGGCAATACACGCCCAAAGATAATGCGCTATGTGAACCGAGCGTTTATGGGGACCGGCATTGGGCCCCACGAATATGCCACTCGGGTCACGGAGCGCATTGACTACTACAAACAAAAAAATTATGCGTGGGCAAACCGTATTCGTAGATACAGGAGACGTGTGGAGAGATACACCCAGAACCGCATGTTCAAAAGTGATCAGAAGTGGGTTTATCGAACATGGGAGCGAGCGGATCCCGGTGGTGACGATGGGTGCTTGCCGAATGATGATGCTATGGAGACTTTCTGGTGCAACATCTGGTCGGTACCCGTCGTCCACACCGAAGGTGATTGGATGAGAGTTGTTGAGCGAGCATGTGAGCCCATTGCAGAAATGCCGACAACTAATATCGTTGTCGAAGACGTAGCCCTAGCAGCCCAACAGTTACCAAATTGGAAGTCACCGGGCCCCGATGGATTGCACAACTTCTGGATTAAGTGGCTACGTAGCTCACATGCTTGCTTGGCCTCTCGGTTCCAAGAATCACTGAAGTCCAGTTCGTTACCGGACTTTATGACAAAAGGCATTACCCACTTGCTCCACAAGACCGGTAGTACCATAGACCCCAAGAACTATAGACCAATAACGTGCCTTCCAACGTTGTATAAGTTGCTTACATCCATTCTGAGAAACAAAATGAATAAACATATCGAAGACAATAACATCATGTCACTATCTCAGAATGGGTGTAAGCGTGGGGCCCGTGGTACTAAGGAGCTTCTCCTCATAGACATGACCATTAGTGAACAGGCTCACCGTTGCCACAAGAGTCTGTCGACATGTTGGATAGACTATAAGAAGGCTTATGACTCTGTGCCACATACATGGCTCCTGAGAGTGCTGGAGTTGTACAAAGTTAATGCAACTCTGTGTACCTTCTTGAGGTCGTGTATGGGGCAATGGAGAACGGTCCTTCACTATCCAGGGTGTCACCGGACTCTGGGCAACGGCGAGCCTGTGAGGATCGAGCGGGGAATTTTCCAGGGCGACAGTCTGAGCCCATTGTTATTCTGTCTGGCTCTGAACCCACTCAGTACCCTACTGGAGGATTCAGGACTAGGCTATAAGTTGCGAAAAGGAAGTCGGGGGATATCTCACTTGCTATACATGGATGACCTTAAGTTATTTGCCACCAGCAGTACACAACTGATGGATCTGCTGAAGGTAACCGAAGCCTTCAGCAGCTCCATCAGGATGGAATTTGGGGTGGATAAATGTGCGGTTATGCATGTAAAGCAAGGGAGGGTGGTGGAATCCGTGGGAATACAGCTTCCGGATTCCACTCAACTTCGATCACTCTCCGGGACTGACACCTACAAATACTTAGGTATGTCGCAGGCTTTGGGTATTAATAATGCGGATATGAAACAAGCGTTGCAGGAGCGCTTCTTTGGCCGTCTTAAAAAAGTTCTTAACAGTCTTCTTTCAGGCGGCAACAATATAATGAAGGATGGGACGGTTGACATCTGTCGGGCATGCCATCATCCCGGAGAATCCCTCAGACATATTATCTCTGGTTGTTCTCGTCTTGCTAACAGCGAGTATTTGCATAGACATAACCAAGTAGCCAGAATTGTCCATCAGCAACTTGCCTTGAAATATTACCTTGTTGAAACAGAGGTACCATATTACAGGTATGCACCCGACCCTGTTCTCGAAAATGGTCGTGCCACATTGTACTGGGATCGATCTATCATCACTGACAGGACTATTGTCGCCAATAAGCCTGACATAGCGATGATAGATCGATTAGAGCGCCGCGCAATGATTGTTGACATCACCATCCCGCATGACAATAATCTCGTGAAGGCAGAAAAAGATAAGGAAATAAAATATTTGGACTTAGCCCGCGAGATTGTTGACATGTGGGATGTGGATTCAGCAGTCATTGTGCCGATAGTTGTATCAGTTCACGGACTTGTTGCGAAGAGCCTGGACCAACATCTACAGAGGCTCGCGTTGGGTAGCTGGGTCAAGGGCCTGATGCAGAAGGCCGTACTCCTTGACACGGCACGTATAGTGAGGAGGTTCCTCTCCCTGAAGCCTTAACCACCGGTGGCTTGGTCCCTGTACCCGACGCCGGTGGGTTTGCAATTTTTTATACAATTAAATGTTTTTATTATTATTTTTATATAAATATTTAATAGTGTAAAAAATTAGAGAAATGTTAAATAAAGGGAATAATAATAATATTTTTTACGGAACCCTCGATGCAAGAAATAAGATGACAATCAAGTATGCCACCAGTTTGACAATATGTAAATGTTTAGGGTAGTGACTTTAATGAATACTTTTGCTTCATCATGAATTTAAAAAGACTACTAAAACTAAAGGGGCGTCTAAACACCCCTATTGGCAACTAATGGCTCGGCTAATAATATATGATCCAGTATAGGCATGATCCAGTCTCCTAAACGGGCTACACAACCCGGCAACAATAAAATAGAGGGCGACTGAAACAACAACAAAATTGACCGGGCAACATTGCGGAAAATAGATCGCTCAGCGATCGTCCTGCAACCCAAATTAATTTGGGAGAGTACTGCCATGTTACCGGCCACAGCATTGCCGTAAAAAGTTACCTGTTTAGACGCCCCTTAATTAATTAACTATAGGAACTTGTTGTCGTTTTACCCAATTTTTCATAATAACTTTAGTAACACCACTTTAACTAAAGAAAGTTAATATCAATACTTAAAAAAAAATAATACCCATTTCTCATGGTGACGAGATAACTAGTGAAAGAGTTTACCGAATTCGTTCCTTTTTTTTAGTTTTCTAAGACTGTGTAGAAGGAATTGTGCAACATTTATACAAGTATGGTGGATATTTGCATAGTGCAAGATTGCAAAAGTGAGTGGTACCCAGAATGTGGACTCTCTTTTCATTCGTAAGTATATAAAGGGTAATGTTCAAGTGACTATGGAACTTAGTATCACTACAAATTTTGTTACGTAAAAAATAAAAAATAACGAAAAAAATAATAATGGTGTGGTTCGTAGTCTGGGACAGCTACTATTTAATAAATGGAACTAAAATTTAGACAAAACAACATTTGCTAGGTAAAATGCTGTAACTAAGATATTATGTGGGGTAAGGCAACATAAGTACACATTTTGATTTAAAAAAAAAACAGTTTTGACGTGACATCCCTGTTCTGATGAACAACATGAAACAAACATTAAAAAGAAATAATGGAACTTGCACTTTCTTATAACTTGCTTACATTCATAATACAATATTTAAAATTTTCTTGTCCTTTTGCGTTATTGTTCTTTGAGTCTAGTTCGAGTTTAATGACTCTCAAGTTACTTACATTTTATTTAGTTACAGCCATATAGAAATTCGATTTATTTTATCTAATATACACTTATAATAAAAATGTAACAACTATAAAAATATGCATAAAAGTTTGAGGCAATAAATTCAGAACAACGATGAGAACCTATGTGATGTGTATTCTATTACATTTAACATTACTCTTATCTGTTCATTTAAATAAAGGAGATGAGTATAACTCACGCAATCTGACAGTCAAAGAAATGACTAACAAAATTGTTGACATATTTAATGTAAATCATGAACAGGGAAGAATAAAAGAGCTAAAAATTAAAATGGATAAAATAAACAACTACGTACTCGACAATGAACTTTTTGCAAAATTACTGGTTAATGTGACGAGTGAAACAGAATTGAACCAGACGAATTTTTACCAGGCTCTAAATGAAAACGATCAATTTAGATTTTTGACAACAAATGATTCACAAAACCTTTATTTACAACTAAAATCAAGAATGAATCACGATGATGTTATGAAGATATTAGCAATTAGAGGAGAAAAAGGAAAACTAATGAAATCGGCTAGACGTATGATTAAAAACATAATTCCTAAAGGAGACGACGAAAGGAAAGTGAACGATGTAGTAGATAAAATCATAGGTGAGGTGCCAAAAGACGATCACAAGATACAAGCAAATGAGAGTATTTATTGGGGTATGTGAGATATTTCTTTGACTAATATAATCATCGCTATATAGGTAAAAAATGCTTAGTACTCACATACTTTCTTTTTGTACTTAGATCCTCAAGGCGAGTTAGAAGATCTAAAAGAATACCATGACGCTAAGCGGAACGGACGTCGAGTTTTCAGAGGCGTGCGGACTAACATCAGAGAATGGCCTTTTATGGCATCTATTCATATAACTGGCAGATTTTGGTGTGGTGGTGTAATATATTGGCAAGATCTAGTTATTACATCAGCGTCCTGCTTACAATTGTAAGTTTAACAAAAAGGTTGTAGGTTAACTTATATACCTAGAACACTTTTACCATAATTACTTCCAGAAAATTCGAACCGCCCGACGAATCGACTATGAATCACAAGAAGCCGTGTCTTAGTCTGGTCCGGGAATTCAGCTAAGACCTGTGTTGCATTATACCTATAAAACAATTTTTTCCGACTGATGGCTCCATAGCGTTGTAGATTTTTAATAAACATTAAATTAATATATTTTTGAGGATTCCGAACCCAAAGATTATCAACGGAACCCTATTACTAAGACTTCGCTGCCAGTCCGTATTTCTTGAACCGTAATATAGGTAGGTACCTATTCCAAATATTAAAAAAAAACTATTAGAATTGTGTTTGCTATTACAACAAGTAATAAAAAATAGTCCAAAATGAAAGAATGTACTCACTTTATTGTTTTGAATTTTTTTTATGAGAATAGGAGACAATTGAAATTTTCCTTTTTTTCTACGGTCATTATAACAGCAAATATTAAAAATAAAATAAAGGTAAACATTATAGGTTTGTTGCTCTATCAAATTGGTAGGTGCTTGAAACATTGTTTATAGTATGTGATAATTAATGTAGGCGCTATAATAAGAATTTACACAAAGCAGGGTTCTGTAGTTCCTATCTGAATAATGCGGCTTATGAAATGGGTTTTCTGTTGTTTTTGTTTCATACCACTAAAAACGTTATATAAGTATTTTTCAAAGGAATCTATACGAAAATTTAGTTACTTCTCACTTGGTCTACTGTTAGTCGTTATGTTATAAAGCCTACTAAGCTGTGATAGTTTTTCTTCTAATTTCACTATATATGCTACAACTGTGATTTTTTTCACATACCCAACATCAACCATTTAGATAGCAGGGGGAGGGAAACACACTTGACTCCAACAAAAAATTGCACTTTAAAGCCTAATATTTCACAAACAGGTCCCTAAATAAAAAAAATGGTCTTTACAACCCCTATACGTATTTAAAAGACCTATTTAATGACACAATGGGGTAGGTGAGAAAAAATAACATGTAGGGGAGGTACCTACCCTATTTTTTTTTAAATTTTATTCTTTTACTTTTTCGGCATCAGTAATTTAATACGTATTCATGCAAAATTACAGTCTTCTAGCACTAACAATCTTTGAGCTAAGTTGCTGACGGACCGATATGATGAAACTAAGGGTTCCGTTTTGCCATTTTGGCTACGGAACCCTAAAAATGATAAATAAAAGTATTTAAGACGCTTTTTTTACGTGTGTAAGTTTATTAAATATTACTACTACGGTGGGTCGAAACGAAACCCTTATCTGCTTAAATCTGTAACTTAAACCCCATCTTTTTGGCCTAAAGATAACGACAGCGGCGGAGTAATGTCTTGATTTACGCACTACGGCTTATGAAGGGTTTCGTTCCGACCCACCGTAGTACTCTGACTCGCACTTCACGTTTATTTATTACTTACGTTCACTAGGTTATACAACAACCGATTCTTCCGCGAAAATCCTCGAGTGGTACATGTGAGGATCGGCAGCAATCACAGCAGAGTGGGCGGTGAGATGATAGATGTCCAGGAGGTTGGTATTCCTCAGACCCTTAAATTAAATTTTTAAATATTTGCAATGTATTTAACAGACTTCCTTGGTCTCAGCCGCGAAGATTTTAAGGTAGAAGTATCAGTTTTTATGTCACTCGTGAACGAACAAACTAATTAACAACTTCCATAGAGGACTATATAAAAATTACATAAGTGACGGTGGTAGGTACTTTTAATATGCTACAGTTCTTAAGATAAAATGTGACGTTAAATTCGATTAAAATTTATCGATAAGCGCGAAATTACTCGTAAAATTGTTTTACATAAAAACCTGAACCACCTGTCGTGTTTTTTACCCGACTCTGATGAAGCCAAAAAGGAAGGGTTGTGTTTTTAGCAGTCTATACATATTTGTTTTTTAGTATTTACGTATGTTCCACCGTAGAGCCTAAACTACTCATCCGATTTCGATGAATGAGGTGTCAATCGATTCGTATTCCATAGGCTACATATTTCTCCATCATGATGATCACATAGCGTATGGTAAGCATGTAAATAGAGTATTTCTTCTTATTATGCTGTTTCAGTATCAAAAAAATGGGCTTAATTAGCACATTAATTTGATACCAAACACATTGCTAGTTTTGTTTGCATTAATTCCATTACTGCGTAGTATCTCTGTATCTCTTCATAAAATACAATGAAATAGAATAGACGTTAAAAAAAAATTACACTTTTAGTTGACAGTACAATCTCAAGCACTATATAATTTAACGAAAAATTCAGGGTCCTTATTCATTTTTTTTCTGTTTTTGCGGCAAGTCCGTGCGAACTAGCGCATGCGCGTGTCATAGATATCCGCCGCCCATGCGCGTTGATGCATTTCTAAGCGCAGCTCTGTATTTACCATTAAGATAAGATTTTGACCGTTCGCGCAACGTGATTAAGGACCATCAGGGTCCTCTCACTCTGTGATTGACCTTTCTACACCTTTTTACTTAAAACAACGGCGTAAAAAAATTGCCGTAGTCGATATAAAGTTTTTGGTAAAACTTATGCTTATATATTTATAAATACCTATAAAAACTGTTTTGTTTCGTGTAACATTTGTTCTAGATATACTTTCATCCAAGCTACGACCCTAAGACGCTTCAAGCTAATTTGGCTGTCCTACGACTACAGAGACATTTGAGGTTTACGTATCACAGGATCCCGAAGATCCTCGACATTTCAGATCAACCAACTAGCATTCCTCCAACTTCCGATATTTTGATACTTGGCTGGGGAGTTGCCAAGGTAAGATTAACAAAAATCACAAAAATAGCTAGAAAAAGTTCTTGATTTTTTTTTAGATATTGTTTACAAACTGCTTCTCCTATTCATTTTGACTGATCGGTATAGATCCACGCTAAACTTAACTAAAATAATCATGGTTTGTTTAAAGAATTTGACACGGGAATAAAAAACCACGGGAACTCGGGGAGTGGCGGCAGAAGTGAAAACTTGAACATTATATCACATTTATTATATTATATTATTATAGATAAAATTTGAAATTCGATCTTACTGACATAATAATAAAAAAATATGAAATAATAAATCACAAACCGAAAAACCAGAATCAAAAATAAAAATAAAAAAGGAAAAAAAATCGTTGCTCGGACTCGAACTGAGGTCTTCTGGTTTCTGCACCGCCCGATTTCCCACCTGAGCTGTAATGACATTGTAGATGATGGCGAAACTTACCTTCGTAGTCTAATGATATTGTAGCAGTTTTTCATTGCTCTCCCTCCATCTTACGAATTTTCAATCAGGTCACATGTCCTGACGCGAGTTTAACATTTGTTACTCATCCCAAAAAGTGCACAACACCGCTAAAGAAATTTTCACTTCAAAAAAGTAGGTATTTACTTTATGGATTGCTTGACGGTTCGACCGGGTTGTACCGACCGTGGTCACTAGCTAAAACGAGATAGCATGATCCTCATATTCTCCTGTCAAATTGTAGATAATGCAACGCGATTATTCAAAAGTTATAGTTTTTTATTAAAATATGTACTTATACAAATTTTGTTTTAGATGTCACAAAAGTTATCATTCGAGCCAATATTTTTACAAAAGAAATATCTGCCAGTGTATCCAAACTCATTTTGTAAAGAAGTCTACGGAAGGTGAGCAAATACCTACTAAGTAACCCAACAAAAAAATACATTAAATGGAGCTCGAAGTTTTAATACTTATTTTATCTTTCAGCAAATTCATTACAGAGACCATGTTTTGTGC
Source organism: Herminia tarsipennalis (assembly GCA_945859575.2). Taxonomy (NCBI): domain Eukaryota; kingdom Metazoa; phylum Arthropoda; class Insecta; order Lepidoptera; family Erebidae; genus Herminia; species Herminia tarsipennalis. The sequence continues at coordinate 19,184,939 of OX243833.2, forward strand.
TGGTACTATCACCACGGGGGAGGGTGCTTGTGACGTAAGTGATATCTCTCACGTGGAATAAATAGAACCACTCATTACCACAGAATTTCCTTCACTGCAAAGAAATACCGAGTTGGAGTATTTATATGCTGTATATTTATAAGAAGGTATAGCGTATGGTGCCTATGTATTTGCAAAGGTCTCTCTGTTGGTCTCGTGGTTAGTGACCCTGACTGCTAAACCGGAGGTCGTGGGTTCGATCCCCACCCAGGATAAAACTTTGTGTGATGAGCACGATGGTTTATTCTGGGTCTGGATGTTATTTATCTATATTTTGTATGTACTAATACATAGTACTACTTAGTTTGAGATCTAGAGGTCAATTCACGTATTTAAAGCAGTACAGTTGCAGTTAAGTTTCGTTCAAAACGGCCATTTTTTTTATTCTTGTAACGTGTGAAAACAGTTTTTCGGCTGTAGCTCAATGACGGTATATCCGATCATGTCCAAAATAATTTAAGTTTAAAGCATTTAGTAAGCGCTACCTTTGTAATTTTTTCACATTTTTTGGTCACACGGTTCAAAAGTTAAGATTACAATTTATGCGATTTTCGGAGCGATTATTACCAAAAATATTGACTCAAACAAAAAGTTTTTTAAAAACGTTTTATTTTTAAAACAACCTGCCAAATGATGTGCTACACGTTAATGTTATAAAATTCAGGTTCTGTTACATGTATGGAGTGCCCCCCCCCCCCCTAAAACATATTTATTTTTATTAATTAGCTGCTAAAAAACGTGCACAACGCCGCTAAAAAAGTTTTCACTTCAATATAAAAATACAGCACAAGTTAAATAAATGTACATCATAATTATTTATACATACTAAGAGGCGCTAAATTATTTAGAGGATATTATTATATTTGTAATTGCCCACTAGCACGACGCAGGAGGTCCAGCGGTCCTCGCAGGACGTCTAGTCGGCGTCATCTCATTTGGTCCGGCAACCTGTGGTTTTGTGAATGCTCCGACTGTATTCACGTTGGTCGGAGCCTTTTCAGATTGGATCGAGAGTGTTAATGAAAGTGTATGTCATTTTCGTTTATTTTACATATGTATCAATTGGAATTGTATTAGTAGGATTTTCGCGAAAGGTAATAGAAAAAAATACTGAAATAATCGAATGCCTCTGTGGCGCGGTGGGAGTGTATCCGACTGCAACGCAAGAGGTTGTGGTTTCGATCCCCACCCAGTATATAAAACTTTGTGTAATGAGCACGATGGTTATTACATTTATGAATGCCTACAAGCAATAGCTGGGCACAAAATGGCATTAATCGGTTAGTTAACAAAGTTAAATTTTGGGTAATTCATTAACTTTTAAATTATTTTTAAATTTTTTAACTTCCGTTACTTTTCTGTTCAAGTGACCTGAACTATGTCGCAAACATCAAATTTATCTTTCCTTTGCAAATGGTTTGAAACAATAATTTTAAAATGGCTACATTACGAGTAGGTATCTTTATTGTAATATTAGATTTATTTGACAAAAAAATTACAATTTCAGATGCCACAATATTACCGTTACAAACACCCAACCAGTCTTAGTACAAAGTCTATAATAAGTGACTTCTTCCATACTTGGGTACCATCAAACACGAAGCACCCTCCTGAAAGTGTCGTAGAGCCAGTGCAGGATACAACGGCACCGTTCCACGAGCGAAGTGAGACATCCGTACCGACTACAACATCTGAAAAACCTGAAACTACAGAAAAAGCTGAAGCGTTGCTTGAAGCTCCTGAAACTCCCAAAGAACATGAAACTCCCAATGATCTTGAAACTCCCAAAGATCATGAAACTCCCAAAGATCAAGAAAATCCCAAAGAAATTGAAATTCCCAAAGATATTGAAACTCCCAATGATATTGAAACTCCCATTGTTCCTGAAACTCCTGAACCTGCAGAGGAAACTCCTGAACCCGAAGCACCTCCTGAGAGTGCTTTGAGAATAGACGCCTCTGATGGTGAATGGAGCATTGAAAATCGTTAATAAAGTTTTTAGAAGTTTCCTCTGGTAATCATTTTTGATTAATGCAGGACAGCTGTGAAGTTTATTTTTCTTAATAACTATAAAGCTGCTCCCGGCGACGTGTGAGCTAGGGTTACAAACCTAACATTTTGGCAGTTGATGCCTTTTATTGTGTAGGCATCCACTAAGAAATGATTTTTAAAATTATTATGTAATATTGGGGTATTAGATATATTTCGGGACTTAATCGCGTGAATTATTTAAAGGTACGAACCTTTTAATTACCTATTGATCGTGGTCACGGGTCATATAGAATATAGAACTCTGTCAGTTTTGAAGTTAAATTGTGATGTAATTGTTATGTATTGTTAAATGTCTGTGAAAGTTGGCTTTGTGACTGTATAGTATAATAAGGAAAAATGTGTTTTATCGTTTTGATCGAAAGTGATAAATCAACCCTTCAGGTGGTAAAATCAACAACGCGGCCAAAGCCGCGGCCGATAGAAATAACTTGATACAGTGCAGCAATTACTCCCTAAACTTTGACTACTTACACAAGGTAACTATTTTTTCTTATTTTCCAAAAAAGGGCTTACAGAAGCCTTTATTGGTAAGTCAAAAAGGCTTATGGTTAAGGTAAAGACTTTACCTTAACCAAATCAAATGGAATTGTCTCAAGCATATAAACAGTTTAATCTCCATTTTTTTAAACGGGTTAGAAATTTAAAACATCACAGCATCTTTTGTACATTATAAATCTTAATTTTATTTTGTACAAACTACATAAAGTTAATTTTTATGATCATCTTGTAAAGAGTTCATGGTCGCTTTGATTCATTTGAGCAAAAATGTGGCTGACCACAGAAGGTTAAACGCTTAAAAAAACATTGTTTTCAATGAAACAACTATGATTTTGAACTGTTTTCCGGTTGTACAATGAACGAACCGAAAAGGAAGATTATCATATATCTGGTCAATTCGTTAGTATTTTAGGGTTACGTATCTAAATAGTGCCAACGGCACTCTAGTAGGTACTTAAGTACCGCCACTGGGCCAATACATATTATGTCCTTTTAAATAGTAAAAGGCTGACACTTTATTGGGGTGTATACAGGCAACGTAAAATACTTTTTTTTTTAAAGACGACTCCCGCATTAGGGTACAAGAACTGTGTCGCGGGGGTTTTTACAAACATACAACCATGGCTTGTATATTTGTAAAGACCCCCGCGACACAGTTCTTGTACACACACAAAGTACAACCAGACTCGGAACCATAATTTGTGGATCACACAAAGTGGTGTCCCGTGTGGAAATTGAATCCGTCGTTCTTCTTGCTATTCAGACAGTCAACATTAAAGATTTTACATTAAAGATATATTTTATAAATGTAGCCCGAGGTCCTTATTCACTATCTTATTTCGTTTTTGCTGCAAGCCCGCGCGAACTGTCATAATCTTGTCATAATGGTACATAGAGAGCTGGGCTTAGAAATTCATCAACGCGTATGCGCGCGGACATCTTTGAGCGCACCGCGCATGCTCCAGATCGCGGACTTGCCGCGAAAACAAAAAAAGAGATAGTGAATAAAGGCCCAGAATGCGTCAACTTTGGATACATTATTGGAGGCGGCCAGAAATCATCCTGTGTGCTGGTGGTAAGGCACACAAAACACGGTGTCAGGTGGGTCATTGTTTATATTGCACCGTACAAGCAACTCAAGTTCATACTCGGTGAGAATCTAAGCATGTTATCCTTACTTCGATCGACCTTGGTCTGCTGTCAAGTCTTCAGATCGGTTTTGGTAATTTATGTCCAGGATCATTTATCGATCTTCTTTCCGTGTCCGTGGCAAGCCCTTGCAAATTGTCAAAATGTTATTATAATGGTAAATGGAGAGCTGCGCATAGAAATGCATCAACGCGCATGCGCGGCGGACATTCTTGAGTGCACCGCGCATACGCCAGTTCGTGAATAAGGAACCAGGAGGAGGATTTTCGGAAAAAACATGCCGCAAATGCAATAACCAGCAAGGAATACGACCAACTTAGGGCGCTTTAGTCGATGATTCTACGACACAAACGCGCATAGCTGATTACTCCTCTGTATGAGGTCGCAAAAGTCAAAGCTTTAAATTAATATCAATTCGTTCTATCATAAACTACGCCTGTAGATAGCCATAATTTAAAATAAATTAATTTATAGAAGAAAGACTTAAAACGTTTCAGAATTTTAGCATGTTAATTTTTCTTATTTATTGTTTAACCTTATTATTATTTTGTTCCTTTTTATTTTTATTAGTAGCAGCTTTGTAGTAGTGATAATGTTACTGTTACATCCAACACAATGTAAATAAACAATTTGATTTTGGCGGAATTCCAATGTTTAAATTAGTTTTCAATTATGGCTGCCTATAGGCCTAGCTTATAATAAAACGAATTGATATTCATTTTAAGCTTTAACTTACGACCTTAAACAGGAAAGTAATCACATAAGCGCGTTTGTATGGTAGAATCATCGACTAGGACGCCCTTAAGCGAAAAATAAAAGATATGATTTCCGACATATTTTGTATTAATTAATTAATTACATTATATGTTACATTAATAATAGAATAACCTTACAAACAATAAAAGTTCCTACTAAAAATGATGACCAAACGCTCACTGCACTTTCAGCCATTGTCTATGATATTACACGCACGGATTTATTATACAACAGAGTTGTTTGTGTGTCAGGTAGCACAATACAACTATTAATCATTGATATTTGTAATAATATGATCTTGCAAAATCAGCACCGAGAAGATAACCGATGATATCAACGCCAATCAACAGATTTGATGTTGTAGGGATAGGTACCTCCCTTTGTAGTGTACCTACCTGTGTGAAAATTGCAGCAATATTAACACAATGACAGTGAATTTCACAATAGGGATGCAAGTTTTTTTTTATAGTTCTTATGCAACATCGACATATCTTTGAAAAAAAAAATCACGCGCCAAAAAACTAGAAAGAAAAAAAATATAAACTGGTAAAAGCATTTTCAAAAGCACGCCATCTTTGCGCGTAAAAAGTCGTGGATTGTGACGTCACAGCAATCGTGACCGCCAATTAAACATTGAAGTAAAGACCAGGACTGCGCCTTACCTCTCAAAATTGACCACTCTCTAGAAAGAGACAACGCTACTTTGTAGGATATACCTGTCAAAGGCCACACGAGATTTCTCTCTCTTTCACGCTTTGCAGTCAATATTTACTTTTTAATTGATAGAGATAACACGGTTCATGTCTTTACGTCAATGAGGACACAGCATGTATTAACATTATATGGACTGTCACGTCATATTTTTATCTGACAAAAAAGCATTCGTTTCCTGAATTAAATTTCCCGCCCCATTTTTGGTATTATAATAATTATTTTCTTAATTTTAGATGCATTTTATTAAAATACTAGCTGTCCCGCGCAACTTCGTATGCGTACATTTTCCCCGTTTATACCCGACTGTAAGGAAGGGTTATGTTTTTGCTACATTTTTCATTGCTGCTCCGCTCCTATTGATCATAGCGTGATGTTTTATAACCTATAGCCTTCTTCGATAAATGGGCTATCCAGCAGTAAAAGATTTTTTTAATTCGGACTCCTGAGATTATCACGTTTAAACAAACAAAATCTACAGCTTTATAATATTAGTATAGATATCAAAAAGCTTTAAACTGCTATTCAAAGTACGTCATGTAAATAAAACAATAACATTATAAAATTCATACGAGAAATATCCCAATTATTTTCTTTATTGGCCCTCATACATTCACTATGACGTTAGTAAAGAGGATTTAGCTTCCTATTTATATTTTATATTTCCTATTTTAAGTAGTTTAAATCATTTTTATAACTAAAAAACTAATAACTTTTATAACACATTATAACATAAAGTGTTATGAAAGTTTTTAGAGAACATGCGATAATTTAAGGCATATCCATGTTACCATTTACTAAAAATTAAAATATACAAATGAAAGAATAAGCTTTTTAATAAATCATATTATAAGTATAATCAAAAGAAATAAACAAACATAGAAAATATGAAATAATTGATTGAAATTTAAAAGGAAATAAAATTAAATAAAATAACATTAAATAATTATTTAAGTTCTCGTTTTTTTTTAACACAACACAACAAGGGACTTTACAAAGATACAAGTCACGAACACAAAGTACACCCAGACTCGGAACGACAATTAGTGGAACCACACAAAGTGGTGTCCCGTGTGAGAATCGCATTCACGACCTTTTGCGTAGCCCTCGGACACACTCCCACCGCGCCACAGAGGCAGTCTAAAATAAAATAAATAAGTCACCTTTAATTTAAAAGCTACTTATTATACCTATATATATAATATATTTTATTATATGTAATATCATATACAAAAATTATTATGTTTATTAGCCCTTAGTTAGTTTAAAGGTTAATTACAGAAGCATTCTGAGTTTTGTTATATTTATATAGGGACACATCAGATGTCTCTCCACAGACCAAAGAACAACATCCCTGTTCAATCTCAATAAAGTCGGTCAAAGCATTTAGACCTAGAAGAATAATTACATCTAAAAGTTTTAATACTTAGTTTATACACACCTTAAGCTTAACACAAATTATAGGTTTTACTACGTGTAACAGAAAGGTGTGGCCAAATTTCAGCTGCGGATATAGTATATTATAGGATATAGTATATTCTTTTTGTCAAAATTCAGTACCGAAAGGCTTATGGCATAAGTGTTATATTTTATGCACCTCTCTGGTGCAAAATTCGATTGGATTATTATGGCATAGAATTTTTCAAGTCATACTTTTTTTAATTGATAACTTTTTCATTTGTTAGGAACACAGCATTGCTAGTAATGTGGAACCACAATCCCACATTGCTAGTTATCAAAAAAAAAAAAAATTAATAAATACAATTTAAAGGTACTTCGATTTTGATAAACCAACCCATCAACCAACCCTTGAATATGACCACACCTTACTGTAACACCTTGTATACAGTTTTTACGATTATGAGTACTTAGTCGATTGTGCAATTTTATGGTAAATATGTCATTGCCAATATGACTGAGCTTTTTATATGTACCTATACTGGTGTAAAAACCTCATCTGAAGCTTCGCCCAAAGTTCATCTCATTGTTTCGGCCGCCCATAAATCCATTGCATCGGATGTGTGTGACGTCAACGTGCACGCTTGCAACTAAAAGGCTATATAAGCACTTTCACTGCGCGAGCTCGCGAGTCGCGGGATGACACCGCGGTTACACGCATGCGCACTCTGACCCCAGTAAGCACGGCTAACGGACATTACATATTTGAATTTAGAATTTTGTGTGTGTGACGTGGTGTCGTGTTTTTCTTGTATACAAGGTGAGTTTTTTTTTATTTATTGGATTTTTTTTATTTTATAATTTTATCTGTAATATGACTAATATTAATTATGTACTTTATATTTTAAAATTACGTGTGACAACAAAGGTCTAACTCCCATTTTTGGAGGAGATTACATATCTGTAATTTATACTTAAAGCCATAAAGAAAATATAAAATAAAAAAGTCATTCGTAAAATAGATACGATTGTCAGCGCATCAAAAAGACATCAACGAGCGACCGCGCTTCAAGTAAGCTAACCGGCAAATTTAATGATTATTATGATAGACCGTTGCGGTGAACTTTAAACGTACAAATACGAAGAACTTATAGTTTTATGTGATTACTGTAAATATTGACTTGTTATTAATATAATTCTGCAACAATAATATGATGTAAATTTTATTTAAATTCAGTTCAAACATAAAAATATGAAAACACTAGATACGTTATTAAAAGTAACAAAAGAAAAAATATTTGAATAAAAATAATCATATTCTCTCTAAGATATATAATAAATAATTTGATTAGTTGACATGAGCATTCGAAATATTGTTAGTATATATATATATATAAACAAATAAGTTTCTTGGTAACCTTTATTTTTTTTAAACCTATGAGTTGCAATTTAGAATGTCATTTTTCTATACCTATGTATAGCGGTTCGGATTATACAGAGTTAATTTTATAAACGAGGATTTGGACTCATTTAAAAAATACAACCTGTATAAACATGATTACGCCCATTTTTAGAGGGCAATGATTCAATATACTATGATTACTTGTGATTATATTTGCTTACTAGCTACTACTACTAGTGAACCGCAAGTTTATCGTATTTTAGTTCGTGGATATGCTCAATAACAATACGGCATTGTATTATGCGCGTACGCACCCGACCTTTAAGATAAATTAAAGCGCCGTTGATACATCGTGTGATGAATACTAAACAAAATTACATTTATATAGCCAAAACTAAAAGCTTATTGCAAATGTAAATTGCTATTAAATATTAATTTATAAAATGGCCACACATCAAAAGCACATCAGAGTTATTCAATTTCAGTCAATTGCACTTAGCGTGTCATCATTACTATGCAATGTGCGAAAAGACATTTGCGACACCTGGGTTACGCCTGCAATAAAATATTTAAATAGATATAATGTTATTTTGAATATCTGAAATAAAGTACGGCATGTATGTAATGTTATAGTACAAAATTTATGCACATCATTAATTACACCTATTAATGATGCCTAAATGCAAAATGCTATTTTTACATACCTAACTAAATTAATGGCTCTTGAAACATACTATACCTTCAATTTCCCACTACTCCACGCTTGGTGAGCGGGTTGTAGATCGCAGTAAGGCTTTAAAGTACGCAGAGGACGCTGCTGCCTGTCCTCAGGTGTGACATCCTATAGTGGCCTTGACGACACCCACGGGAAGAGATGGGGTAGTACTATTTTTAAGCCGGTCATTATTATCAATATAAAAGCCATGTCCTAAAGATATATCTGTTTGTTTGCAGATAGGTAATTCCTAGAAAAACCACCTCTCCAGCGGATAAGACTTGATTAAGACCTATTTTATATATCCCAGAGAAAAATCTAAAAACGAGTTTTTTTTTGTATTTACGAGTACAATAATAGTTTGGATTAAACTATGTCCCGTTTTTCTGATGGATCAACTAAGTATGCATACCTAGTTGTGCCATCCCAGAATGTGTTACTTATGACACAACTACGCACAACTAAGCACAACTGAGTATTCCTTATAACACAACTACAGTCAAGCGAGAAAAAATAAAATTAAAACGATTTTATGAAACCTCTTCAGAAATCGATAATGATGTTGACTATTTCCTTGCAAAAAACTTAAAAAAGCCATTTCGTCTCATAAAAATAATTATCTTCAGGAAAACAATTATCTACTAAACAACTTAAAATTATATTAAAATTATCTATACGTGATGACTTGTAATTGTAATTGGCTTATATCACTCACCGATTTACTATGATTCGTTTAACTGTAAGTCTTCCATAGTAAATAAATAAATAAAAATGAATGTAAAATTCTTCGAAAGCTATTAGTAATACTGCCATAATTGATAATTTCGTAGATACCTAAAGGAATGGTAGAAAATTGCAATATTTTTATGTTTTACTCAAACAGGCCAAGCACGGCTTAGGTAAATCTCTAAATCAGATGACACTAGTGACCTGAATTTTCTAGCTTGTTAACTATTCGTATGGCGGACTTCATTAAACGTCGGAGATCTAAGATATGCCTGGAGCTACGCAACAATGGGCCGCATCTCAAGTGCGTATCGTCCGGTAGCGGTTGCACGTTAGTACATCATCAGTAATGCCACTATGAGAAATAACTGATAGGCGTCATTCTCGACGGAACTAATATATTATGTTGTTCTTTTGCTATTATTTAGGTAGCAGTTTGTAGTCATTGACATTGATAAATATGTGTTGTATCTACTAGTTAAAGTTTTAATATATGAATGACATATAAGTTTTTTTTTAAATAACTAGCAATGTGGGTTTGAGTCCCACAATACTAACAATCTTGTTAACCCCTCTAGCTAAGCTCAATAGTTAGGTGTGTGTGTGTTAGGAGTGGGTTCACGTCGGTAGTATAATGTGTAGGATTCGAACCCGCGACCTCACGATTGCGAGACCGATGCCTTAGCCATTAGGCTTATGACCTGTAAGTAATAAGTAGTTACAAAATCAATAACGTGTAGGTAAATGTAGGTCTAAATATTTTTGTGCTCCTTAATTTTATATATTTTTCTAAAGAAATTTCAACATTTTATTTTAAAATATCATTTTATCATATTACACACACACATACTAGGTATATTTTTTTTTCACATCAAATCTCATATATTTAAAACTCGTCGATGAAACTAGCTGACCCGTGCCTACTTCGTTCAGCCTCTGACATACAAATAATGTGGCTTCCTATTGGTAGCAGAATTTTCCAAAATCTGATTTATAAAGATCAAAATCTCACAGACTCACAAACTTTACCTCTATATAATATTAGAATAGATTTAAAAAAACGAGTAGGTAGATACTGTATGTAATGTTGAAAATGATTTCACTTATTCGATCGTTCGTTACTCGGTAACTAGTATTGACAGCTTTAACAATAAGCGTTTTACAACGTAGATATACTGCACAGGCCTGAGGCAACTGTGACATAATGATAGTAAAATATCTCATTTGTCGTAAGAAGTCACTTGAAGCTTTAAGTATCGTCTGTTATTTATATTATCTAGTTGTAACTATACCATTAAGCAATTGTAGGTATTTTTATTAATAAATATATTTTCTCTTAAAATATATATTTATATAATATGACGATACTGCGTCTAATTCAACAACAACAACTTAAACTTTATTAGTTTTAGCAATTTGTAAATAGTATTTTTTATGCTACGTTACTAAATGCATTTAATTCAACTGTTTATTCTAAATTATCATACTTTCGCTCTTGAAACTGCTTATTGTTGTAGTCAGTCTACGAATAAGTAGCACAGAATACCGAGAGTACAGAAGAAAACATACTTACAAAACGCACTTGACGGACGCACACATTACGGATTATCACTGTCAAGTCAAATCAGTCTCTAAAAAAAGTCAAAACGACAAGCTTTATAGAAATTGTGTATGGAATAACAACCTATGACGTCATAAGTTCCTATCGTCAAATCATTACTTGTAGTATTCGTTCTCATGCTTTTAAATTCAAAAACATGTTAAATTGTGAAAAATCACTTATTTTCAAAGGATTTTAAGACCTTTATTGTCTAATTTGTTTAAAGTAATAATTGTTTCTTGTAGTCAACTACCCAGTTGGGTATTTGACTACTATCAAAACAAAATATTTTATATTAACCCATTAATAAGTTGTAAAGTCTTCAAAAAAAATATGTTCACCACATTAACTTTTAATCATAATAACAAATACTAAAAGTAAATGTTTTGACATGCTTGCATTTCATACAAACTTGTACGGAACAAGTCGTTTTTGACGTTTCATAAAAATATGCTGATTTGACTTCTGTCAAATACCCTGTTAGACATTAGACACGGACGCTTAAACAAGGCACGCCTTCCTATCAAAGTGCAGCGATGTGGTCTTATAACAATAGCTATGTGGCCATTGCTCTAGTGAAGTACGCCTTCTGTACTCTCGCTCTCCTGTGTAAGTAGTGTCTGACGACGCTGACGAATATGAACAAAACTCGCTTCTGTTAAATAGTATCATTTACATTTTATTATTCAACTTAATTCCCATAGTTTCATGTGATGCAATATGTTATTATGAATAATTATAATCGTCGGAAGCCAACTTCAATTAATTGCTCTTACATTGATACATCATATACCTATATCAAATTAAAGACATTAATAGGTTTAATTACTGCTGGCACATTTATATTTAATTTTTAGAAATTTAGTACGTTTTTTATAATTTATTTAATAACTTTTGGTTCTGTTATTTGCTTCTATTTGCAGCTCTATCTGAGTAAACCATTAAAGGTATTTGTAACGCTATTTACCCTTTTCCGGGAAAATTGCAAATAATCACGAATTAAAACTATTGGTAGTTATAATGACTTAGATCTGAATATCGGCTCCTTTTAAAGTGAAAATATAAATTCTCTTAATGTCCAACAAATGGGCAGTTCGATACATCTGCCCATGTCTACATTATACAGGGACCTCCATTTTGGTTTTATGAATTTAATGGCAAACCTGCAGCTGTAAAACTAAAATTTTCCAAAACACCACAAACACTTTTTATTTATTTCAGAGTTAAAAATTTAGGACAATCTGTAATTTGTTTAGGCTTAATTATCGCTGCTTTACTATAATACTTTATATTATAGTATATAACCACCTCTTTTGAATCATAGCGAGTTATACATACGAGAATCATGTCGCTATGGATATACCGGGGCTGACAAATTACAATCATACTTGCTGACCCACGAAACTTCGTCTGCGTAATATTATCCCGTTTTTGCAACAGTTTTGATTAATTCTTAGCTCCTATTTGTCATAGCGTGATGTTACGTAGTCTATCCTTTCTCGATATTTATCGAGAAAGGTTTCTAGACTACCTTTTGAGCTATCCAACACTAAAAGAATTTTTATATTCGAACCAGCTGACCCACGCAACGTCGTCTGCATAAATTTTCCCCGTTTTGCAACATTTTTCCTTGCCACTCTGGTCCTCTTAGTCGTAGCGTGGTGTTATATAGCCTTTAACCTTACTCGATAAATGGGCTATCTAACAGTAAAATATTTTTTCAATTCGAACCCGTAGTTCCTGAGATTATCGCATTCAAACAAATCAACAAACTCATCAGCTTTATAATATTATAGCATAGTTATAAATTTTAGGAGTGGTCAACCCCTATCACTTAGGGGTATGTAAAATACATAGTAGCCGATTCTTAAACCAATACTGAATATGCGTATAACATTTTATAAAAATCGGTCAAGCAGTTTCGGAGGAGTATGGTAGGTAACTAACATTGTGACACGAGAATGTTATATATGTATAAGATCTGCTAATAATTTACAGTATACCTAACACGAGACTAGTTTTTTTTCACACGGTCCAAACCCGTCATGTTCTGGTAGAGTTCAGTATGACCTCTACATTGCCTCCATTGCATAACAAACTACTAAAGACTGTAGATAAAAAAGGTATTGTCCTTTTTATCCTCTGCTGAATGTAACGTGATGTCGCTGGGCAATACGCCTACACACTGGTTTTTGTTTATTAGGTAAGAACATATCATCAGTTCCATTTGCGTATTTTTCTTATTATAATAATAATTTTAAATAATTCAGATAGGTATGTGTGATGTCACTATTTGAATATAATAAAGTTACGAGAAAAATAAAATCCAATAAAAATAGAATGGTATCTAATTGATACTCTTGTTGGTTCATGTTTGACATCAGAATTTCACAAAAACCAGGAAAATTCAGCGTCTTGGTCGTAAACAAGGAACAGCTGATTAGTTAGTTTAGCGTGATGTATTATAACAATTGTTAAATAGTTTTTCATTCTTTATATTATGCATAAAAATATATAGTAGAAACCATTCATATGTATAAAAAATAATATTATTTTCTCTCTATTTATTTAAATTTACGTGATTTATACTAATATTATAAAGCTAAAGAGTTTGTTTGTTTGAACGCGGTAATCAAGGAAGTACTGATCTGAATTGAAAAATTATTTTACTGTTGGATAGCCCATTTATCGATGAAGGCTATAGGCTATATAACATCACGCTATGATTAATAGGAGCGGAGCCGCAATGAAAAACGTTGCAAGAACGGGGAACGACGCAGACGAAGTTGCGCGGGACAGCTAGTTGATTATATTTTAGATAAAATTTCAAAAACAAAAAACATGTAACAAAACATTTAAAAATAGTAACCCCACCGGCATCAGGCAAAAGAATCAGGGCACAAGTGGTTAGAGCCCCTCACGATATTAGTATTAAAGTATATAATCTGATGCTCTACCTATAGTTTTGAATGCCTAAGCATTAAGTATGTTTAATTCACGTGCCTCCCAACATTTCAGAATATCAATAAGATCGTTAGTATCACTATTATTATAATAATCACGTGTCCACATTGGATGCATAAATCTTTGAAGCCGAAACTTTGACCTTTAAATCTATAAGCCGGTATCAAAACAAAAATGCATTTGCATAAAATGTAGATTCTTTAAAAAACTATCACCAAAGTAATCAATTAGATACATCTTGTTTTCAGTCTTTATTTAGGTAATAAAACTAGTTTCAATTTTTTTACCAGTTCCAGAATTAATCCATACAGGGTGTTTCTTTCTTTTTATGTTAAACTCTTTAACAAAATACCACTTTCTTGAGGTAAACATAATATTACAAAGATGAACTTAACAAGTTTCCTACATAGTCGTATCTACTGTTCTATGTAACTAACCGTTAATAATACAATTGAGAAATAACATAGACCCCGTATATTTTCAGCGCAGTTTGTCGACATAACTCGGAAATTAATTACTTCCTACGAATTTTAATTCATACAAAGCTCTTCTCATTAAATGTTAATATTATGCGCGTTACTTTTGTGTTGTACGTATTCAAAATAACTTCCTATTAATTTACCTGATGAACATAGATCCCTAGCGATGATAGTATTATATGAGCCACAAGTAGTCGGACAAGTCAAAAATTGAACACTTCATAAGTGCTGTAACCTGTATATTTTTTATGTAATTTACTTGTCAGAAGTTAGATTATAAGATTAAGTTTAGTAAGACATTTTACAAGAGCTACATTAGCAAACTATTATTTGATGAGCGCATTGTTATTTGGAATTAACCCAAATGATCCACGTTCTAGATGAATATTTCTGATAATAAAAATAAAGATTCATATCAAAGGTGAACAAGAAAACAAAAGTGTAATAAAAAGAGAACAAGAATGTATCTGTAGATATTGCAAAACATGAATTATAATCAAAACAATAGTCGAGAATTTGAAAAATGAAGGAACCGAGCATGTAGCCGTTGCGACGAGATTTTAATTTCGATTCATGAAGCAATCACTTCGTACATCTTAGTTCAGGCCCTGGATGGATACTCGTACGTTCCCAAACTGTCAATCCGCTTAAAGCTACAATCCCTAATACCAGCTGTCACATCATAAATCACGGAAAAAAGAATGTTCTAAGCTGTCCGGTCATCGAAGTAATGTCAGAGGTCGGCCGACGGAGCGAAAGCTGAGACGTTACGTAGATATTACGTAACATTATCGCACTGCTGACATACTGCTACTTTGATTACTAAGCGGTGGGTTACTGGGTAATATGCTAATTTACGTATTTACCTTTGTGTCAAAGTCAAACAATAAGATCGAAATAAAATTGCATTTGTTTAAGGAATACAGAATACTAGTTGGGGAATTTGATTAAAATATTTCATCATTTTTTGTTTGTGTGACTAATAAATCCAATAATAATATATTAAACAAAGGTCACAAAACATAATTAAAGCATTCACTTTTTTCTGATATTAAAAATATTTGGCAGAGAAGATTATTATTAGTAGGTAGATAAGAATGATAATAAATAGATACATGCAATATGTTTATCTGGTCTGGTTGTCATAGTACAGGTTCTGCCTAGTTTGCGATCAGATGGCGTTGTGTGAGTTGTAATAATATCTATTATATCTTGGGACAACTCACACAACGCTATCTGATCCCATACTAAGCAGAGCTTGTACTATGGAAAGCAGACAACTGCTAAACATACTTATATATTTTTAAATATATACAGATTATAAATAAATAACACCCAGACACAGAATAAACCATCGTGTTCATCACACAAAGTTTTATCCTGGGCGGAGATCGAACCCACGACCTCCGGATAAGGCACTAGACCAACAGGCCAGTCTAAGTTGTATATATGTGTAGAGTACGAGTATTAACAAAAGTAGGATGTCGTATAAAAGCCATTTTGTAGTTCCATTTTGCAGTTCATTGTTGTATACCATTGTAAATTCCACAAATAGCAAATACGAGCCACACTCAAATTTTACTACATTTCCTACGTAACTGCACAATGTGGGTAAGTGTGACGGGAGAAGCGCGCACACCTTCCGTGAGAATCGCCCACTTAGAACAATGATAGATAAATTTCGACCGACTTACCAATTGTTAGTAAACCAGTAGATTATAAATACGAATATTGCACTTAATTGAAATAATGTTAATCTAAATTGCTGTTTGGAAGAGGTATCTGTAACCACAACAAGTGCTTAACACACGTTGGAAGACAATTGAGACTCAACCTCGTTAGTTCAGCCATGTGAATCAGAATCAGAATTTGCTGTAAAAACAACAAGTGTAGGTATACTGCGTGCAATCACGGTACAACAAAATAAGAGCGGTATAGTATTCACAAACTTCTTAACAAAATGTACATTTTATAGTAAAATATTACTGTGGAAAAAAGTTAGTAAATTATATTTTAAAATAATGGCGGCCTCTGTAGTGCGGTGGGAGTGTGTCCGACTGCTACGCAAAAGGTCGTGGGTTTGAGTCCCACACGGGACACCACTTTGTGTGATCCACTAATTGTTGGTTCAAGTCTGGGTGTACTTTGTGTCCGTAAATTGAATTTTGTAAAGTCCCCCGCGACACACTTGTAACCTAATGCGGGAGTCGTCCTACAATCTAAATTACAAAAAATAGAATTGACAATGTAATACTATTTCCCGTAATCAATTAAAAATATTACTTGTATCTTGTAAAAATAATTGGATTAACCATGTTTATGGCAACAACGGATTATAGTCCTAATTTTTCTTTATTAAGTCCACTGAATTGAATTCAAACGTAAACACATAAGAATTAACATTACTAATACGTACAAGTGTTTATATTTCTAGAAGCAAACCTCTTTTGAAATAGAGTAATAAAAGTAACTTTTGATCCAGGAAAACTATACTCTCGGTGTCTATGCTAACCTGAAAATTATATTTATCTAATTATACTTCCACCTACGTCTTACTAAGCGGGTACAACACACAGGTATCTCTCTTGCGGGAAGTTTTACCATGCTCCCTATCAATTTGGAATTCAATGATAACTGCCTCTGTGGCGCGGTGGGAGTGTATCCGACTGCTACGCAAGAGGTCGTGCGTTCGATCCCCACCCAGGATAAAACTTTGTGTGATGAGCACAATGGTTTATTCTGTGTCTGGGTGTTATTTATCTATAATATGTATGTATTTAGATATATATAAGTATGTTTATCAGTTGTCTGGTTTCCATAGTACAAGCTCTGCTTAGTTTGGGATCAGATGGATTGTGTGAGTGAAAAAAAAATAGCATTCTAGGATGTTTGTTACTCAATCACGTCCAAACATGACGTGGTATTAAAAAAAACTCTCCATTATGGATGATAGGTACGTGTATTGTAAAGGTTACGCTTGTTTGTTGTATTGTGTTTTTATGAAAAACTTGATATATTTAAAGATCGACACGGAAATGGCACCAAATACATAAATTATTAACGAAGAAGTTCAAGGTATTTTTGTGAAAAAAGATATGTATCTATTAATAGGTATTATAAGAATGTTGATAGATAGGTGTTTTTGTTATTGATAAATGTTTTAGATAGTGTCTCTATACCTAGGACCTCCTACATAAATACACGAGCTCGCATTTAACGCCAGAACTATACCATCTACATTTGAATTACGCATCCTTAATAATGACGATTTATACTAACATATCTATAAACATAAAATATGTGTATTTGCCACAACTTAGAAATATTAAAAAAGTTCTTTACCCAATATACCACAAAAGCGAAACATTGGTACAATCATCCTACATCTATACTTATATTATAAAGCTGAAAAGTTTGTTTGTTTGAACGCGGTAATCTCAGGAACTAATGATCTTAATTATATTCTTACTGTTGGATAGCCCATTTATCGAGGAAGTCTATAGACTATATAATATTACGCTACGACCAATAGGAGCAGAGCAGCAATTAGAAGTGTTGCCAAAAAGGGGAAAATTTACGCATACGAAGTTGCGCGGGACAGCTAGTCTTACATAGTTATAAAAAGTAAGAAGCATATTGTAGTCAGTTAACAATTGACATTGTCTAACTAACGTTAGTACCTCTAGCTCAAGTTTATTAACGTTGTATACTTACGTCAACTAATCAGGCAAAACAAAAAAATATTTACAATTTGATAAACTTGGGTGAAACCTTGAAGTATCTATGGTCGCAACTTACCTTGGTTTAATATTTATAATTAACTAGCTTTCGCCCGCGGCTCCGCCCGCGTGGATGTCGGTTATCGCTATAAAAACTATCCTATGTCCTTCCCCGGGACACAAACTATCTCCATACCAAATTTCATCTAAATCGGTTTAGCTGTTTGAGCGTGAAAGCGTAACAGATAGACAGACAGACAGACAGACAGAGTTACTTTCACATTTATAATATTAGTATGGATAATTTACGTGATAACGTCATAAGAAAACATTGATGACATTGTAATAAACTACCATGCCTGCGAGAGCTTTTTTATTTTTAAATTTCCAATTGTATCACTTGTCAATGCAATCGCAAAAACATTTATGACATTGTAATAAATAACCATGCCTGTGACAGCTTTAGTGGACCCGGACGGCCACAATACTTCAGCCTATCAACAGGCGGAACGTGACGGACCGTGACACTTATTCTTGCGTGCACCCGGTCATTGATTTATAAGACGACGATATCAAGTTAAAAAAACTGATTATAAATAAATTCTGCTATAGGCATCAGCATATTATATAATTATTGTAATATATACCTGCGTCGCTTTAAGACTGAACGTGCCGAGGATGTACGATCAAGGTCTAGTCCAAAACGATAAATAGCCAGAAATATACATAAATCTAAATTGCAAAAGACCATAAAGAACTGTTTCAGTAAATAAACGCCGCATCGCCCAATATTGAGTAACACAAAACATTTTTATTTTCAAAAACTTATTTATAAACGAATAAAATAATTTTCAAACATAAAAATAAACATGCGTATGTTCATAACTTTTAGTGTGTTAACTGCTTGAAGCAGTAACTAGTAAGGCAGTTGCAAATTCGATATCATTTGCATATAAACATTATAAATGAGTAGTATAATTTGATATTAGATTGTACAACATATAATAAGTGACAAGTGTAATCTGTACATATTCGTGCTCCTCACCAGTATGAATACAGGTCATGTGTTAGACACATCCATAAGAGACACAGAATCAATAACTTATTATTATTTACACATACATATATATCAACCCATATGATGGCCCACTGCTGGGCACGGGTCTCCCCAGTAGAACCTACTGGTATGTAGATCCTGGGGGTAATTGCCATAATCGCCACGCTTGGCAAGCGGGTTGGCGATCGCAGTAAGGCTTTAAGTACGCAGAGGACGCTGCTGCCCGTCCTCCGGGGTGAAAAACCTTAGTCGCCTTGACGACACCTACGGGAAGAGATGGGGTGGTACTATTCTTAAGCCGGCACCACACGGCACATGTGTGTGTTATTTATTATTATATATTCTTTGCTTTATAATAGTTTAGATTGCGACGTCACCAGCACATCAAAGTAGATGCCGCTCAGATATACTTACGAGATGTATATACGTGAATAACTTTATATGATGAGATAAAAAACCCAATGAGGTGACGGCAAAGTGAAGGAATAAGGGCACACCGTTTAATATACGAACTGTATCACGGATGACGTGACGACTGCGGATACCCTTAGAATTATTTACCCCCCAAATCTGGGACTTTAGACGGTGAGACTTAAATAAATTCATAAATGCAAATATGTTAATTAATCTTGTTTAAATACACCCACAAATAAAAAAAACGAAGACATTAATGTCAATTTATAAACTGGATATTACATCGGCATCATCCTATCAATTTAATTCTGATCGCTGAATTTATAAATATTTTTATTATTAAATTAATATAATTTTGCGTGACCTTCATAAGAACATTGACAACGCCCAATATTAAATACTAGCCGTCCGCGCAAATTCGTCTGCGTAAATTTTCCCCGTTTTTGCAACATTTCTCATTGGTGCTCTACTCCCATTAGTTGTAGCGTGATGTTATATAGCCTATAGCATTTCTCGATAAATGGGCAATACAACAGTGAAAGTTTTTTTTTAATTCGGACTAGTAGTTCCTGAGATTATCGCGTTCAAACAAACAAATAAACTCTTCAGCTTTATAATATTAGTATAGATTAAAATATCTACCCATTGAATAGGTTATTTAATAGGGTTTGGTGAGGTCAACACTCTGGTATCTTAATTAAATTGTTAAAAATGTTTGATTTTATTTAACAAAACCATCGACTCTCGATAATTTGAAACTCCCTCATTTTGGACCAGGGAAAAAATCTAATTACGAAGGTTTCAAAATAACGAAGTTTATGAAACCAAGAGAGAGGGAGGATAAACCTGATATGAATATATCTGACTGCTACGTAAGAGGTCGTGGGTTCGATTCCCACACGGGACACCACTTTGTGTGATCCCCAAATTGTTGTTCAGAGTCTGGGTGTACTTTGTGTCCGTGACTTGTATCTTTGTAAAGTCCCCTGCGAGGCTTATAACCTCTACGGAAGTCGTCATTTAAAATATATATATTCACAAATTAATGTTAAATTAAAATTATAGCTAAAATCTCGATTAAATTTTACGAGTGTAAAATCATCGAGAGTAAAATGTCTTTAATTTTTTTATGTGTACAATAAAACACCGTATCAAGCCATATTCCCTGTTTGTTTTAGATCGTAATCATTTGTTGGGGTACTTCCATAATCACATTGCGTGACACGTCTATCAACGCTCAATTTTACTTCTGCACACTTATAAAATTAATCTCTCTTCATTATAGAATCACAGATTTACTCACACTGATCTTTCTACAGTAATTATGCCGGAGTCGGGCATTTTATACGGCGAATTTCAAATTAAGTGAAAGAAATTATTCACATATCATTCGTAAAAGATTTAGAAAGCATACAGAAAATCAGGGATTTTAATTTTATAAATACAACTTGTTCAACCTTTTAGCTATGCGAAATTAATAGTAGGTAGGGCAGCAATTAACTTTATAAAAAAATGGTGCCTAGGCCTTCCATAAAACATTAGTTACAGTAATAAAAAAAAAACTTCTTCGGTCTGTAAAGTTGATTTACGGACGATAATTTTACGTGTTAACGTCATAAGAAAATATTGATGACCTATCGCCAATTACGTTACTTAGCAACCAATCAATAACGGTAGTTCCAATTGTATCACATGTCATGTCGCTGCAATCGCCATTCACTGTTGCTTAGCAACCAATCAATAACGTAACTTTTTAGACACTTTTTCGTATGTGCACCCGGTCATCGATTTATAAGACGTGTTCACGTCGAGAAACCGGAGTCGGACTCGCGTACGAAGGGTTCCGTACCATTATCTATACAACATTAGACACTATATTATAATATCGAGCAAAAAACGGCAAATAAAATCACGTTTGTTGTGAGCCCCACTAAATTAATTAGCATGCGTTGTTTAGCAGCAGACGACAGAAAAAGATCTTCTGTGAAAATTTCAACTGTCTAAATATCATGTTTCATGAGTATAGCCTGGTGACAGACAGACGCGACGGATAACAGTCTTGGTAATAGGGTCCCGTTTTTACCCTTAGGTACAGAACCCTAAAAATGTATAAACGAAGCGTTTATTTTCAAAATTTATCAAGCAGTTAATGTGTTTTAATCACACTAACTAACAATATAATGAATTCTACAAGAATGCTGCATTTTATGTTGCAACTTAGCTATAAAACAATGTATGTAATCATAAAACGAGACAGCACAGTAATGGGTAACCGTTGATGCGTAACTTAGTGTAATTAATTAAGGATTTTGAACCAAGTATTGAAACATAGGTACATAATAGCTATTATTTGTTAATCAACCGTTTTGGAGTCTATTGCAAAACCATATATTTCTCTTACGCGAAATTATTGACTCGGGTCGAATGAATCGTGAGAAATACTTAGGCTTGTTTCAAATGCCCGCGTGGATGGACCTTGACTTTTTAGCTATTGTAATTTATGCAGATGATGCTATGCTAAACCGTTTACTAATTGATGTAATATATTATAGGCCAAAACCATTTTAGTTTGAAAACAATCGTCGCAATTACTGCTTTCAAAATATAATCAAAAATATTCATTATTTTAATTGACTGGTCATTTTTAGCGTTCCATAGCCAAAAGGGCAAAAAACGGAAGCCTTATAGTTTCGTCATGTCCGTCCGTATGACACAGGCATTTTACCCAAAGACTACTCAATGAATATTGATGAAATTTGGTGAAAAGGTGTCTTATAGTGGCCGCTACTTAGTTCATTTAAGGTTACGGAACCCTACACTAAGCATGGTCCGACATGCTCTTGCCCGGTTTTTAAAGATAAGCCTTCATGAGTGGTACCTCTCTGTATCGCAGATGACTTTATTTTAATTTACATTAGTAGAAGTAATCCAACCTGCTGACATTTGTCTACATACATAGATAAATGATTGCCTATACTATTTTATTATCTACAAATTTGTATTACATAATATGACAGATACACTCAATAATTCTCACTGCATAAGTACATCCTACATGTATGATCGTCAAGAGGAATGCAGAGTTACTTCCGCTTGTAGCATAATTTAGTACTGATGTGATAGTGAGTGGACGAGTTGGAGTGTGCGTCTAAAATAGAGTTGTATCATTGTATCAACATATGTTATCTCCAACGTCAATAAAATATAAAAAGCTGGTTCTTAGTTCGAAAATAAAATGACGTTTTGACGAAGTTTGTTTAGTTTTGTAACGATTTAAGAGGGGTATAATTTGAGGCTGTCTACAGCGCTATCGTAAAAATTACAATAAGAATTTAAATAAATAAAAATTACAAAATTAATAACTGAAATATTGTGGCGCCAACAATCCGGCATTTTAATTTTACCTACCTGGGTAGGTTTATTAAATATACGAGCTGACCCGCGCAATTTCGTCTGCGTAAATTTTTCCCGTTTTTCAACATTTATTTCTGCTCCGCTCCTATTAGTCATAGCGTGATGTTATATATCCTATAGTCTTCCTCGATAAATGGGCTATTCAACAGTTAAATATTTTTTTCAATTCGAACCAGTAGCTCCTGAGATTATAGCGTTTAAACAAACAAGCAAACTCTTCAGCTTTTTAATACAATAAATATGAGTATTTTAATTTTAATGTTATTTTTTGTATATTTAATAGATATAAAAATAGATCGTGAAGTATATTTAAAAGAAGTAAATAATTTATTTTAGTTTTATTGTATGAATTGCAAAAGCGGGGAAAACTGATAAAGTTCTGTCAGTCAGCTCGTGTTTTTATAAATTTTCGGTGTTTATATAATATATCAGTATGCTATCCATCATCTTTAAGGTCAGATAGATATAGGTCAGCTATCCAATAAACCACAACACATATAATTGCACACTGTAAATGCCACAAACACATCAGTCAAATTTTAATATCTATAACTATAAAAGGTACGTTAAAGCAATAACGTTTCAAAATTGTACAATGAAATAAAATTTTAAATTGGTACCTATATATTTTTTTAAACCAAATTACTAGTAAAAAAGTCGGTTAACAGAGGATAATTTGACGTGATAACGTCATAAGAAAACATTGATGACATATCGCCATTCGCGTTGCTTAGCAACCAATCAATAGCGTTAGTTCCAATTGTGTCGCATGTCATGTCGCTGCAATCGCTATTAGCTGTTGCTTAGCAACACATCAATAACGTGACTTTTTTTAGACACGATTATAGTCATCGATTTATAAAACGTTATCAGGTCTAAAAATTTTTTGGAACTAGTTTTTCTACTCTATAAAATGAGTTGGGCGTAACGTAACTTAACAATGATAGCGTGATGTCAATGTACTCTGACAGGATACTACTTACAACTTGTAACAGGTGTAACAAAAAGTTGTGGTGAAATTTTAAGTAGCGACTATTCGCTATTAAGATTTTGTGTTACAACTGTTACAAGTTCTAGTGATGTTGTTTAGATATTGTATAAATATTACACGTGTCATGATGCGGAATGTTTCTATTATTAAGACATAGTTATAGCCTTTTGTTTTTTTGTGTATGTCATAAGTGTTGAACGGATTACACCACCAATAGCACGAAATCCGACTGCATTATACTATAGAATTACTTAATCAATGATTTTTAATGGATATTTATTGAATAATTTTGATAAAATAATGTAAATACTTAACATTATTCTTTTCTTTTCTTTTTTTATTTTGATATCACCAATTGATGTTTTATATTTATCTAGCTGTCCCGCGCAACTTCGTCTGTGTAATTTTTACCCGTTTTTGCAACGTGTCTCATTGTTGCTCCGCTCCTATTGGTCGTAGCGTGAATTTTTATAGACTTTAGCTCCTCTCCTCAATAAATGGGCTAACCAACAGTGAAAGAATTTTTCAATTCGGATCAGTAGTTCCTAAGATTACCGCGTTTAAACAAGCAAACAAACTGTTCAGCTTTTTAAATATTAGTATAGATAGTATAGATAATACCTTACCAGTACTTTGGCCAATATTTAAGCACATATAGTGTTTACCCTGGTTGTAAGTAGATGCTCCTACTATGTTGTACCCACTAAGGCTGATTTATTCTCATGTTCCAACTTTTTAATAATATAATTTGCATGTGTATAGTATACCCCCATATCAAATTTAATAACATTCAAACATTGTAAAATTGGCAATTTGAAAAGAGTGGCCGCGAGTTTTTATTGCCTTGTTTTTTGATGCGGCTTTACCTATTATTTGGAAACTTGGCATTACTTAAACATGTAGAATCCCGACGTATCACAAGTGTTGTTTCATGCGAGTACGCAACGAGATCTGAATTCAACCACACCTTCCTGTTATCACTGTATAGAGGTAAAACCCAGAGAGAGAAAACTAGCAATGTGGGATAGAGTTCGACATTACTAGCAATCCTGTTAATCCCTCCAGCTAAGCTCAAAGGCTTGTGTTAGGAGTGGGTTCACGTCGGTAGTATAATGCGTGGGATTCAAATCCGCGACCTCACGATTGCGAGACCGATGCCTTAGCCATTAGGCTACCGACGCTTAAATTATGTCTGTAGCTTGCAATTAAATGCAGAATGATAATTGCAATAATGTGTTTAACTAAAGCGAGATAAATGTCCAATTATCTCATACAAGCACACTTTGGAATTACAATATTTTTTGTAGATTAAACCTACAAATTATGGACTGTAGGCGTTTATGTGTTGGTAACCTTAAATTATTGCAACATTGGTACAGGCAATCTGAGGATTAAACTCTATCTATACTAATATTATAAAACTGAAGAGTTTGTTTGTTTGAACGCGCTAATCTCAGGAAATACTGGTTCGAATTGAAAAAACTTTTACTGTTCGATAGCCCATTTATCGAGGAAGGCTATAGGCTGTACAACATCACGCTACGACTAATAGGAAATATGGCATATAGGCAGCTATGAAAAATGATGCAAAACAGGAAAAAATTACGCATACGAAGTTACGCGGGTCAGCTAGTTTATAAAAAAGCTTATCGTTTATAACCTACGGTAATTTATTTTAATTAGGAAGTAATCACGGACACAAAGGTACACAAGGGTCAAATATACCTGCTTACCTGTTAGTTACGATATCATATGGACTTCATAGATAGGTACGGATATAAATAAGTAACTGTCCCGCGCAACTTCACTGCGTAAATATTCTTAATTTTTGAAACGTTTTCATTGCTGCTCTGGTCTCTCCTATTGGTCATAACGTGATGATATATAGCCTATAGCCTTCCTCGATAAATGGGGTATCCAACATTGAAAGAATTTTTCAGACCAGTAGTTCCTGAGATTATCGCGTTCAAACAAACAAACAAACAAACTCTTCAGCTTTATAGTATTAGTATTAATATTATATATAATAAATTCGCCCGCCAATTAAGCATAGCATTACTAATAATATTCGAAAATAATGTAGGTATCATTAAGATGAACGAATGAGCATGAAACATGAAATTATTTATGCTCATATTATTTTACTAATTTTTTACACAGTGCTAATGTAATAATCTAAAATATCTTCAAGGTTATAAAACGTAGAAATTGACTATTCAAACACTTTTCACGCGTATTAGCAATTTTACACGGCAATTTATTCATTATTTCCCGGTGCTAGGTCAACGAAAGTGCAATTATGTTTGGTTCGATTGCGCAGGCGCACACGGCACACGACACCTGACATCTCGGCGGCCCGTCATAACACCAGTATACACCGCCCACCTCTGAATAGATTCGCCACACAGAAAGCGAAAGTGTCTATATGCGTCTATGTTATCTGGCACGTTTTGTGTTTATCACAGCCATCAATGGCTACACATTTAGGCATTTAAGTAACATTTCGTTACAGTAACGGTGGTCAAAATCTATAATCTATACTAATATTATAAAGCTAAAAAAATTGTTTGTTTGTTTGAACGCGAAAATCTCAGGAACTACTGTGCCGAATTGAATAATTATATCACTGTTAGATAGCCCATTTTTAAGGTATCAAGGAAGGCTTATAGGCTATATAACATCACGCTGCGAGCAGCAATGAGAAATGTTGCAAACACGGGGAAAATTTACGCATACGAAGTTGCACGGGACAGCTAGTTAGTAATATAATTAAAGCATTAAAGTTGTACACAAGGGTTGTTTAATCAATGTTACGAAAAATTAGTCGGCAGTTAATTCTTAATCTGTGTTAAAAAATTAATTGGCATGTTGTAATGACATAGTTATCATTTAATTATAAATGTTACGAATTGTATTCATTTCGTATCATAATTAAAGCCGGTCTCACATAAATTTAATCGAGATTTTGCAGTAGAACTTATATTCGTGTAATTAACAGCTTTGCACGTTTTTAACATGAATTGAACAACTTTGAAGGTAATGGCTTTATTAAGTCTGTTAATTTATAAGCAAACACACTTGACACTTGACTCTAACAAAAATTTGCACTTTAAAGCTTAATATTTCACAAACGGATCCCGCCCCTTAAACATTTTTAAACGACCTATCTAATGGTACTTCACACGATAGGGTAGGTGAGAAAAAAAATCACATCCCTACTATACATATAAGGATATAAGGGAAATACCCTAAAAAAACTTTTTCAAGATTTTATTCTTTCACTTTGTCGGCGTGAGTAATATGTGTATCCATGCAAAATGACAGCCTTCTAGCACTAACAGTCACTGAGCTAAACTGTAGACGGACGGACAGACAGACATGGCGAAACTATAATAGGGTTCTGTTTTGCACCCTAAAAACGCTATTTATCCATCGTATAGTATCGTATGTCATATCTGAATACCTAACTACCATAGGCCTCTGTCATCTATGTACAATTTTGTTTCAATTCACAATTAAATCTTACAGACTTATGACTATAAAATTTGTTTCACAAACGTCATTAATATAACTGCTTTCACTAAATGCGTCTCACACTTGACCATAATTGAGGTTAATTCATTCTGTGAATGTAATTTTCACACAAAAATCATGTTCATTAACAATCATTTTATGAATGGTGCATTATTCTGTAACACAGTTTTAAATTAACGATGATAAATCATAAGATTATTAAGTAAGTAATAAAAATATTAATTAGTACGTTTAATTGAAACTTGTATAACTTTTTAAACATTCGGTCACTTTACCACCATAGCCATAGTAGCTTCTTGTTTTTTTTTAAGCCCTAATCCAAAGCAAAAATATCTGGATCAAAAAAATATGGTCAACATTATATCGTAGCAACATGTCATGTCGAGACCGGGCGATAGTCATCTCAACAGAATTATAAGTAAGTTATTATAAATTCTGCATTGATGACATGCAACGTACAATACAGACCTGTCTTCGTAAAGCAATAAACTGGGCACAATACTATTATTAGTCAGATTGTCGGTCTCCAATGCGGCGTGTCTCGAGGCGACTACGACGCTAAAAACAGTTATTTGAAGTATTGCAAATTTCATAGCTGTGGCATGCGGTCACAATGCTCATTGTTAATAACAATAACTTAACGAACATAAGAATTTTACGCAACTAAACGTGGCTAGGCTTTAGGATAATAAGGATGGAGATTTGATCATTAATCTTCAAAGGTTTACTAACCTACTTTGTTCTATTGACACCTGGTATTAGGTATAGCAACCGAATCTGACACTTATAAAAAATAACTTTACCAACTTGTCATATTACATTTGATCATAAGAAAATTATGGGTAATTAGGACAGAAAATGTCTCAGTATATTCGTAGAACCATAAGTCATTATAATATAAATATATTATGTTCCTCATTCCATTTTCGCATATCCTAATCAACGCAAAAGTCGAACCACTGAATGGATTGTGTTGAAATTTGACTAACTAATAGTTGACTGGAATGCTTAGATTTGTCTCACTCCCAAGGAAAAAAGACCTTTCCATTTTTGCAATCAGCTAAAATATTTGCAGTGTATGAGAATCATTACTAAATACTTAACGCAAACCTTTTTCGACGAAACATTTGTCAGACCTTATTAACCTTTGAAATAGACACGTTTTGAAATACACGCTAATTTCAACTTCCTAATTTTGCAGACGATATCAAGTTCCCTATTTGCATATACAATTTGACATTAACAACTAGCCTACCCTAATACCCCACCAAAATATCACTACATAGTATAAAACAAAGTCGCTTTTTCTGTCCCTATATCCCTATGTATGCTTAAATCTTTAAAGCTACGCAATGGATTTTGTTGCGGTTTTTTTTAATGGATAGAGTGATTGAAGCGGAAGGTTTATATGTATAATAACATATATATATTTTATACCCGTGCGAAGCTGGAGGGGGCCGCTAATTTAATTATAATAAGGCTTGATATTTTACAAATTGGGTCGTACTAAACATATCGAGTGATACTCTGGTAGGTAATCAAGGGCCCGATGTAAGTTACATAATTGTATAAGTTAATAAAACAAAATGCAGTATGTGAAATTGAAGGTTAAAAATATCATGGAAAATCATACCAAATTGTAATCTTGTATTCGTGCATATTTGTAATGATAACATGGCATGTGAATCTGGATTTATGGCTTCGAATGAGGCTATTTTGATGAAATTATCGGAACGAATCGATAAATTCTTTAAGAAACCTTCACTATATATTTTACATAAAAGGTATGATACATGAACTAGATAGACAGCTTCGAGTAACCTTTTCACAATTAATGTGATATTTGTCTAGGTATTTTTAAAAGGTTCTATAGAATTGATTATGGACCTAGACATTTGTAGCTTTGAATAAGACCTGAGGCCAGGCAATAGCCTAAAAATGATATACCTTTTTTTATTAAGACGATGTAGCTTAACCGTTTCTAAAACGATGTACCTTTTAGGGTTCCGTAGCCAAAACGGAACCCTTAAAGTTTCGTCATGCCCGTCTGTCTATCTGTCCGTCCGTATATCACAGGCATTTTACTCAGAGACTACTTAATAAATATTGATGAAATTTGGTGGAAAGGTGTCTTCTACTAGCCGCTACTTACCTAGTTTGATAGCTAAATAATAAAAATAAATATTTTTAGGGGGGGGGGGGGGCTCTCCATACATGTCTAAAAGAAGCCCATAAAAACTTGTATATATACTTACACATCTAGGGAACTATAAAACACTGTTTCTATTGCAGAAACAATAAAATAAACGCAAACATCTTGACCTAAAAACACATGGATAAATCAATATTTCAATTCTGAAAAATATTTTTCTATGGCAATCCTAATCCTAATTTTTGCCATTATTGTTACTTTGTTTAAATATATGTCAAATAGACAAACAGAGATATAACCATACGATGTAGTAATGTGCCTACCTATCTATACTAATATTATAAAGCTGAAGAGTTCGTTTGTTTGAACGCGATAATCTCAGAAAGTACTAGTCCGAATTGAACAATTCTTTCACTGTTGGATAGCCGATTTATCGAGCTATAGGCTATATAACATCACGCTACAACCAATAGGAGCGGAGCAGCAATGAAAAATGTTGCAAAAATGAGGAAAATTTACGCATACGAAGTTGCGCGGGACACCTAGTTTTAATATATTATTATGAATGCAACTCTAACTTGGATAGGTTAGTATCACAACATTCGTCTATCACACCTGTCATATAAGTACAGAGTAATGTTCGGCAACTTCTGACATTTTACACAATATTTACATAAATTAATTTGTTTAACGCATCAGCAACGAGCACTTTTGCAATCATAAGCACATAGACACTCTTACAAAATTCATCTCTGTTGCCTTTGACAGATAGCAAATAATATCTACGCGTGTAAACACTCTGTGATTTGAGTAAACTGCTACCGAGGACGATACTGATGGGATTACGTAGAATTAGATATATGATTGTACTTAATACTTAATATAACATTATTTATAAATAACACAAATAATTCAAAGCCAAGATTACATACAGATGACACATTACGTATCTTTAATCTTACTAATGTCTATTTTAATACTAAGTATTTACTTTTATAAATATGATATTGATGTTGTTAATGTATCATTGATTAATTTATTCAGTTATATCTAAGAGTTAAATATTTATAAAATGTATTTGTAGGTAACAGAGTTTCACAAGCTGGTATGATTTATAAATTAGGGTTTTATTATAATCTATTTCTATACTACCATTATAAAGCTGAAGAGTTTGTTTATTTGTTTGACCGCGGTAATCTCAGGAACTACCGATCCGAAATGAAAAATTCCTTCACTGTTAGATAGCCCATTTATCGAGGAAGGCTATAGGGTATATAACATCATGCTATGACTAATAGGAGCGGAGCAGCAATGAAAAATGTTGCAAAATCGGGGAAAATTTACACAGACGAAGTTGCGCGGGACAGCTAGTAACAAAATATATCCCGAGAATAATAATAATAATAAAAAATATTTATTCACTTAGGAAGCAAAATACTACACTTGCGAAAAGTCGATTCTACATTTACTTGTTATGCCTGTTCGCAAACATTAGGTAAAGCCTGAAAAAGAACAGGCAATAAAAACTTGTGGCCACTCTTTTAAAATTGTACACTTTGTTAACAACTAATATCTGAACATCCTCTCACTTTTAGATAAACAAAGTTAGCACTGATATTTCTTTCTAGGTCATTAGACAACATTGTACAATAGGCAAGCAAAGCTCATGTAATAGCTAAGTTTACACGTGTATTAAACATTCAACATTTTTTATTTTTGCTCCAAAGATAAACAAAAAATTTTGCGATTTTATATAATCGACATATTAATAGACATAATTTTGAAATATCTGCCAAAATTTTGTTTATTAGATATATTTAGGGACTTAATCGCATGAATTATTTACCCGACGTTTCGATCGAATTGCACCGATCGTGGTCACGGGTCGACGTCGGGTAAATAAAGGTTCCGGTAAACCTTTAAATAATTCACGCGATTAAGTCCCGAAATATATCTAATAAACAAAATTTTGGCAGATATTTCAAAATTATCGGTCGTATTGTATCGGCAAAAAAAACAATTTTGAAGAATTTGAAGTAGACTGTTGAATATATGTTTATAATTACTTAGATCTACGTCACTTAATCGCTTTATGTCTATCTTCATCATGGTCACATCGCGTCAAGTTTTGAATAATTACTAAATGTCATCTTAACTCTTTATCCGCGTGACCTTTGAGCACTGATCCATGACAGGTCTACATCCGGTAATCTTAGCAGGTCAAATATTTTTAGAATACAACCCTGACTTGTAAATGAGTCTACAGCAATAATTATGAAACCAATGTGCTAACTGCACTAAAGTATTAAAATACCACATTCAAGAAGATCCGCAACCCAAGGTTATAAGGCCATCTGGAAGAAGAATTTATTTCTGTAATAAACTAAATCCAAGAAGGAATAAAAAATGTGTGAAATACCGCACTTTTTATTTTTAGAATATATTATGGGACCAGTTGACACACCCAATTCTTGAGAAAAAACCATGGCTGTTGCTACACAGACACATATTAACATTACATATGTTTCTTTTTAATGGACTTATTGCGGTGTTGATGAAAAGGTTAAGCCATCTACATTCAACAATTCCATTCAAAACAAAATGATGACCGTAAATAACTAAATTAATAATTTGTATTCAATGTCGATATCCAACAGATCTGACTCTTGATCGACGTCCATAAAAAAATGGGTTTTTGATTGGAATATAAATGCATTAACAATTAATTACAGTTAATCAAAAACTTAACACATATTTTTGCAACAATTTTAAAAGAATATATTATCATGGTTGAAATTACAATGCCAAGATTATTGATTCCGGTGTACATTACCAAAATTAATGATTCAACCTGGCCATATAGCCTTGACATGTGTTTTTATATTGTAATGGTGATCATAATAAACTTCAACTTACAATTTATTGTTACTACGAAATACGTCTGTCAAGAATGATTGGCTATAATGTTTACAAGTTCCGAAATTTTGTATTTTACATTCGTTCTTTGTCCATTCAACTTCAACCTGTAGATCAAAAACTAATTTGTTAAAGTTATGAAATGACTGAAACTATCGTTTGGATTTATTTAATACTAGCTGTCACGCGCAACTTTGCGTAAATTTTCCCCGTTTTTGAAACATTTATCATTGCTGCTGCGCTCCTATTGGTCCTAACGTGATGTTACATAGCCTATAGTCTTCCTCGATAAATGGGCTATCCAACAGTAAAATATTTTTTCAATTCGGATTAGTAGTTCCTGAGATTACCGCGTTCAAACAAACAAACTCTTCAGCTTTATAATATTAGTATACTCGTAGATACATAAGAAAGATGCTATTATTAACGTATTACAGATATTACACTAACGCAGTATACATTTTTAAAGCACTTTTTACGCAATGTTTGCTTTAATTAACGATAAATACTTCTCTCTCTTTTCTTCTGATCATATCAAACTCCTAGATAGAATCTGAAGCCTTAAACGTAACTAACATAAAGCTTTCTTCACGATGCTAGGCTAGACCATTGAGGATAAAAAGTGAAATCAGAATTCACAACGGAAACGATACACGAATGGATTGGACGCATCGACACGTCCGGAGATGAGCAGATCTGAAACGGTCGATCACGACAGAGAAAGTATTACGACGTTGTGGGAAATAGGTTCAGCGACATCCTATTGTCTGACTGTTACATGTTATTGCGAAAACCGTTATTGGTTTGTATTGTTGTTATATTATTCAGGGTTATCTGAGGTCGACGTGTGACGAGAATGTCTTGTGTCACTTGTACCAGTTCTTATATCATGTCACACCTGTTCAGGCGTTATTGTTTTTATTGAACTGTAGATAAATGTATGTTATATCCACAGATTAGATACAGTAAGCCTACTCTAAGCTTACTCTTAATCGGTGCTTATCTCAGTCTAGCGTGCCTTTAGGTATATGACCTACTTTTTGTAGGACCTATTAATAGGATCGTTTCGAGACCAATTTGTTTTTAACGGACTTCAAAAAAGTATGTTATCAAATATGCCTATGTATGGCCCAGTCAAACCTCTGTGGTGCTGTGGGAGTGCGTCCGACTGCTACGTAAGGTGCCGCGTGTGGAAATCGAACGTGGGTTCGATTTCCACACGGGACACCACTTTGTGTGATCCGGAATGCGATACGATTAGACAAAAAAACAGGCATTGTTGTTTATTACAATGTCATCAATGTTTCCTTAAGACGTTATCACGTAAAATTATCGTCCGTAAACCGACTTTATAGACAATATTTTTTAATGTAAAGTTTGACTGGCGTAGTATGTATTATTACTTTTAAATGTAGATTAAATTTATGTACGTACTTTCAAACTTATCAGTATTTTTTACTTAGATACTTAGATAGGTACTAAGATTTTAATCGACTTTTTTAACAATTTCTTTTATTATAAAAAGACGACTCCCACAGTAGGTTACAAGCCCTGTGTCGCGGGAGACTTTACAAACATACAAGTCACACAAAGTACACCCAGACTCGGAACAACAATTTGGTGACACAAAATGGTGTCCTATGTGGGAATCGAACTCACGACCTCTTGCGTAACAGCCGGACACACTCCCACCGCGCCACGGAGGCAGTTGGTATACCTACTAGAGTTACGTATGCTCTATCCTATTTTTTTCTTCTAGTACTAACCTTAATAACCTTACCCAATCACTACATAATATAAAACAAAGTCGCTTTCTCTGTACCTATATCCCTACGTATGCTTAAATCTTTAAAACTACGCAACGGATTTTGATGCGGTTTTTTTGTAGATAGAGTGATTGAAGAGGAAGGTTTATATGTTTAATAACATCCATATATTTTATACCCGTGCGAAGCCGGAGCGGGCCGCTAGTAATATTATAATTTACGTAATATTCTACAAAAAACGGACACCGATTGCGTGTTATATTTAACGCTACTATCTAAAAACATTAAACAATGAAGCTCTAATTGAAAATTACTTCCCAAGTGTGTGCACAAAACACTAGTATTACGTATTACATTATCCCAATACATTATAATATATGATAGGTACATATTTTATTTATTTATTTATTTAAAACTTTATGCACAAAGTAGTACAGAGGTGGACTTAATGCTAAAAGCATTCTCTGCCAGTCTACCTTAGGGTGATGTAGAAATGGAATGTGTGAAAGGTGCAGTAACCTAATTGTAAAATAAGAACTTCCTTATTATTCTTACATAATACACAAATAAAACAATATAACTATACAATACTATACATACTTACAAAAATACATACATACATATATACCTACATACATAACTATACAATAGTATACATACTTACAGCAATACATACATACATACATAAATAAATACATAGATACAGACTAATATTTATGTTACTAATGTTGTGATGATTCAGCTGATCCATCAAGGAATAAAGTGCGTACCTTCCATTTAAAATTAAGGCGATTGGGTGCCATCCTAATTTCGGGGGGCAGGGCATTCCAGAGAGAAACAGATTGAACTATAAAAGAGCATCCGACGAATCCAGAAGAATGAGCAGGGCATAAAAGAAGTAGATTGTCGGAAGATCGAAGATCTCTACTGTGATTTGAGTGCAGGTACTGAAAGTAGGAAGTCAAGTAAGAAGGGGCAGTAGGAGAATTAAGAATAGAATAGAGTGTAGTGAGAGCGCGTAAACTATGTCGCTGGCGAATAGGGAGCCATTTAAGTTCGGAACGGTAGGAAGAAACATGGTCAAACTTACGAAGATTGAAAATGAATCGAATGCAGTTATTTAGAAGTCGGTCCAGTTTATTAAGTAGCTCTGCATTCAGGTCAAGATAGCATACATCACCATAATCAATCAGGGGGAATATTAGCGTTTGGACGAGCATTACTTTAGTTTTATAAGGAAGAAAGTTCTTGAGACGATATAACGCCCGCAAAGTACCCGTAACCTTTTGACTTACATTTGTTATTTAAGTATGCCGTGGTATCAAGGAAAATCCCGAGATTCTTAACCGAAGAATGTAACGCGATAATGGAGCCGTTAAATATGACAGGTGGTAATGTGTCGGTGTTCAATCGAGTTAAAAGGCGTTGACTCCCTATCACAATGGCCTGACACTTAGACGGATTTATAGTCAAACCAAACTTGTCTGACCAGGTCTTGACAGCGTTAAGGTCCCCATTAAGCTTAGTGATGGCCTCGGATATGTTATTCACATTGGCCTGGGCATATAACTGCAAGTCATCTGCGTAAAGATGGAACGCACACTGAAGGACATTAGTAATGAGATCGATAAAAATAGAAAATAATAGAGGAGAAAGAATACCGCCTTGAGGAACACCAGCGTCAAGATCGCGCCAACTCGATAAAGTATCACCCACGCGCACGGACTGCTGGCGTCCCCGAAGATAAGATGAGAACCAGTTTAAAGAACCTGCCGAGAACATCAGATGAGATAGGATAGAGAGTAAGATATCATGGCTGACAGAATTGAAAGCATTAGAAAAATCAACCAAAACTAAAACCGTTTTGGTATCATCCATGCCAGTTCTAATGTCGCCAGTTACTTTGAGAAGAGCAGTGGTGGTGCTATGTCCTGGCCTGAAGCCTGATTGAAACTGGCTCAACAAATTATTTCGATGCACAAAATGTGTCATTTGTTTATGCACGCAAGCCTCCAGCACTTTAGATAAAAACGGAAGAATAGAGATAGGTCGAAAATTATTAGGAAGAGTGGGATTTGTAATTTTAATATGCCTGCTTACATTATTGCCGTTCTACATAATATACCTGTAACGATAGATGTTAATATAATCGGGTTCACACAACCGATTTGATTGTATTCCCACAAGCTGTCTGTTTTCATTGCAATATTCATTAGCATATACACAATTTTACGTACTTTATGCGGGAATCATTAGACTAACGAAATCTGCATTTCTATGAATCTGAGGTAACAGCCTTTCTGAAAACTGCCTATTTTTATTAGAACGTTTCCGTTTTTCGCATACGTTAAACGTATTCTTTGTAAATTACTTACGTTACATAAAAAATATTGTGGGCGAAAATACATAAATAATGGAAAATTGTATCACTATTTGTTTATTTATTGTTTCATTTTCGTTTCACGCATTCGTATCTAATAAATAAGACATATGGAAGAAATTTCTTTACCTATTAAAACTAAATAAGTTGCCCACTCTCTCATAGGTAGGTAGATACTATTATAGTTTTTTTTTAAAGACGACTTCCGCGGGTGTGTTTCGCGGGGGACTCTACAAACATACAAGTCACGGACACAAAGTACACCCAGACTCGGAACAACAATTTGTGGATCACACAAAGTGGTGTCCCGTGTTGGAATCGAACCCACGACCTCTTGCGTAGCAGTCGGACACACTCCCACCGTGCAACAGAGGCAGTCACAAAAAATTATAATTTGCATTTCAAATAAAATTAATATTGGTTCAGTTCATGTAAAAATAAATAAATAAATTCGATAAACATTGTGCAGGTTCGTTTCGTATTCCTAAAGAATTATTAAGCAATTCTGAGGCCTGTTGTAGTTCATCCTAAACTTTCAGAAACTTGTTGTAAGGGTTCTGGTCATGCGACATTATCATTCATTATCATTCATAATTAAGCATTCATATCAACCAATATGATGGCCCACTGCTGGGCACGGGTCTCCCCAGTAGAACCAACTGGTTCGTAGATCCTGGGGGTAATTGCCATAATCGCCACGCTTGGCGAGCGGGTTGGCGATCGCAGTAAGGCTTTAAGTACGCAGAGGACGCTGCTGCCCGTCCTCCGGAGTGAAATCCCTTAGTCGCCTTGACGACACCCACGGGAAGAGATGGGGTGGTACTATTCTTAAGCCGGCACCACACGGCATTAAGCATTGAATGGAACGAAAGCTTTTTCTACGTGTAATCTTATCGTTCTATCTATTTTTTTTTCTTTGTATATTGAAAGTTGTTGGGATACATAGGCACTACTTCACTCTTCACATAATATACCTAACTACATATGACTATTTCCAATTCATAAGATCACACGTAACGAAGTGAAGTCAACGATCTTATCATTCGCCTCCACAAATAGGGACGTGCCAGTGAAGAGCAATATTGCAAACCTCAATACGTACGAGTACTTACTAGCAACTATTATATAATTGTTAGCATTTGATGAATGAAGCATACGATAGGGAGTAATAATGTAGCACTATAGGCTCAATAGAACTTGTATTACTATGTGGTAGCTTTCCAATCTGACATTTTGATCAAATACGCAATAAACCCACACCCAATATGATATATAGGTACTAGAGGTAATCAATTTAAGGAGTGGTGATGATCCATTGTCTCGAATATGTCACGTAATAAAGATTTCATTGAACAATTAATTCAGCAATAATCTAGCTACGACGTTGATTAGTGACAAAGGTCGTGAATTATGAAGCTGACCTATTGAACTATACCTATCAATAGGCCTGCACATTACTCGCAAATGTTATTAAGCACATTCTGAGGCAGTTTCGTGTATATTCTATGAAGAATAAAGGCCATTCTTTCCTTTCTTTGATTTGATATCAGAATTAATATTTTATATTTATTCATTCGTAACCAGTACTTTGGCTATTTAGACACATATATTTTTTACCCTTGTTGTAAGTAGATACTATGTTCTACATTTAATTATTTACCCACTAAGGTTGATTTTATTTTATCTCATGTTCTTCCAACTTTTTAATAATATAATTTGCATCAGTCCTATAACATGATGTATAGTAGGTATATTAATGGCAGCACCTTACCCCCATATCAAGTTTATAAACATTCAAACATTGTAAAATTGGCAGTTTGAAAAGAGTGGTCGCGAGTTTTTATTGCCATGTTCTTTTCTCCGGCTTTACCTATTGCTTGTGAACTTGGCATTACATGTACATGTAGAATACCAACGTATCACAAGTGTTGTTTTGCATCCTAAGTGAATAAAGGATTTTGAATTTATTGCTTTATTTTGTTTTCCATGTAAAATGGCGTCAAAACTGACAGATATACCACCCAGAACTTGTAACTGCATAAACACTTGCAAATTAAGCAAATATAATGCTGTATTACGACGCGGAAACATTATCAAAATTACACCGGAACAATAACATTCAGTCTGAGACTATGAGTATTACGACACTGACTCTTAATGTAATGTTAATGAAATCGTGAACAAAACTTAGTAAGTACCATCAGGTACCATCAATGGACGTTCATTTGTGTGTCTACTTCGTGATTCATCTCGACCTCAGTGATGGCATTTACAGTTTTTTATTGGTAAACCAATGAGCGGTCCACTTAAATAACTTAACATTTGGTTCTGCAATACTCCTTATGTGGTAATATTTATTATTCTGCCGTCGTTAAATTTGTGATGAGTGTGGGAATTACGTTTTAGATAAATTATAACTGATGAACGTTGTTTTGCTAAATCATTAAACGTTAATATATCGATAGGCGTTAAATGTTTGACGACGATGAAGCATACAGTGCCCATGCACAATTATTTTAGTACCACGGTGTAGGCTACAAAAGTAATTAGTTTT
Source organism: Herminia tarsipennalis (assembly GCA_945859575.2). Classification (NCBI taxonomy): domain Eukaryota; kingdom Metazoa; phylum Arthropoda; class Insecta; order Lepidoptera; family Erebidae; genus Herminia; species Herminia tarsipennalis. Next base: position 19,224,325 of record OX243833.2, read on the forward strand.
TGCGATTATTTTATTGAACTCAATTTGTGCGTTATTTATGTTTCGAGGAGCGGCACACAAAACAATTTGCTTTACAATAAGTGTAGTGTAGTTAAAAGTTCTAGGACTGTGTCAACGCTATCAAATGCTAATACATCAATGTATAAATATACATAATATATCACCACTTGTTCTGTTTGACTGACTGGACTGCCTGATTCATCAACGCAGAGTCTAAACCGGGGCTACAAACCTAAAATGTTTGCAGTAGATGCTTTTTACAATGTAGGGTCTCACTGAGAGATTTGGAAATGCGTTCTAAATGGGGTAAAATAGGAATTGCGAGGTTATATAACTACAGATAGATATAGTTAATTCGTATAGATAATGGATTTTTGTATTTAGCTCTCTGGATTAAAATACTCGTACCTAATTTAAGTAATATAAAATTGCACATGTTTATGAATTACTGTTAATAGAAGAGCGGGATATCCTACTACAAGCAATTCCTTGTTTAAAAGGCGATTTCCTATGTAATCTAGATAAGTGAAACAGTGTAATGAAAATAAAGATTTTTTTAACAAAGAAACACGTGTTTTATCTGAAAACATTTGTATTCAGCGTTATAGCTGTACCTACTTAAAGAAACAAGTGTTTCAGCATGTTGATTGAAAGCGAAAATCAACCCTTAAGGGGGCAAATAAAACCCGCGAGCGGAGCTAAAATCGAGTTACTAAAAAATATAACGATACTTTACAGGTCAAACATTAATTATCACATTTATAATCAACTAATCAAAATGTCTATAAAATTAGCATTCAATATCTTCGAAGTTGTATTAAGGGTTTATTTTCTACACATCGATCGACAAACAACAACTAATGAGTATCAACAATAACACTTTTAGAAAGGAATACTTAAAATATTTCTATATACACTGGATCAAGTTTCTTTAAAATGGCTATAAACCTGAATACTTTTTTATATTATCCGCCGCGAACGTATCAAGTTTTTAATCAAAATTAATAAATTTTGCAGGTCAGAATGTGTTAAAATGTCAAGGTCAATGAAGACGTTCTTTATTATTATATTATAAAACCTAATCAACAAATTTATAGGCATTGTAGAATTCTGTAGGCTTGTTACAGAGCTTGGTCATGAATAATGAACAAGTTTGGTACGGTAAAAGGTCCCATTAATGCTCTTACAAAATAAGGTAAAGAATACTTAGCTCTCGAATATTCGCAACACTTAGTTGCTACAAAAGATCTGACATATTACCTTACACATCACTGACTTTCATGCAATGTTGTTGCACATTATATTACACCATGAGTTCCTAATATAGACTTACGGACCCCACGAAGACCAAAGACCATGCAGGCCTAAAATACTTTTGAACTATGCTCTTTACTTAAAAGATTCTGGCAAATCTGACAGATTATTATTAATAAACAACATTAATCGGCCATTATGAATTAATGAATATCGCGATGTTTTCTTAGTATTATACTGCAGCCTTATAAATAAATTTACATGTAATGTTTACATTTCAATAAATAATATCTACATAGGTAAAAGAGAGGTAGGAATAGAGTGATTAAAACTGAACGGCTCGTCTGTGGTTCCTTAGCCTCATAAAAGACTTGGTTGTATTATGTATGTGCCTGAAAGTAGATAAAATCGCCTGCTAATTGAGAATTACCAACGACTTTTTTAACAGAGTATAGTGTAGCCCTTAGACAACTATCTATTTTGAGAACCAGAACACGAAGAGAACGATAAATCAAAATAAACTAGTAACAGCAATGGCAGCTCTTCAAACGGGTTTTATTAGTTGAAAATTTAATTAATGAAGTACAGATACACAGCGAAATGACCTCATCATGGGACTTTTAATAGTTCACTAGGCAACACAACTGGTAAAAGCCCTGTCGTTAGTCGATTTTTATTACAAATTTAGTCATTTTTAAAAACGATTAACCATTTTCACTAATTTATAAAAGGTTATTATACTTTAAATTTATTTAATAGCAATAAAGACATTCAAGCGAAACTTTTTAATTCTATTACGATTTTTTTTTTCTAATGGAAATATGACTTTAAAGACTACACTATAAATTTATCAGACATTAAATCTGTGTATCTCTATTCCATGAATAAATAAATTAGCCCATAGAAGAGTCACATCCGTTTGACCATATTTCGTAATTTAGATTTGTGTTTTTACTTTTTTAGCGAGTCTGTGAGAAACCGGTGGCACCTTCCATTGTCCAAGGCTTTATGAAATGACACCCACAGATTGCTCAACCAGCGCCGCTATTGTTTTAACTTTACACGGTAATAAATAGACACGCCCTTGAATATATCTACAAACATTGTAATTAAAAATCGAGCGATATTTCGGTATGAACATCAATTCTGTGGGAATGTTGTTTACTACCCACGGTCCACTAGGTGAATTCACACAGAGTATTTTTATCTCGGCTGTAATAAACATCAAAATATAAGATACTTTGTATCGTTAATTCACGTCGAAACAATATAACCTTTAGGTGATGGACAGACATCCACAAAGAAGCTTTATTGCTCGGTAGAAGTACGGGGTCGTCCTTATTTACAAAGTTAAGGTGTAGGTAATTTAGATTGCTTCATACAGCCATGTTTCGAATAAAGTTGCACACCCAACTTAATACTACTTTTGGTGATTAACATCATTACGTTTAACATATAAGGTAAACATTTTCAGGGTTGTTGTAATGTTAAAACTTATTATTAATGGAACATTATTAGGTAAGGAGACGTTCTAGAACAAATTATTCTAAAATAAGTTAAGCGGCGGTAGCATAATGGCTAAGGCATCGATCGCAATCGTGAGGTCGCGGTTTCGAATCCTACACATTATACTACCGACGTGAACCCACTTCTAACACAAGCCATTGAGCTTAGCTGGAGGGGTTAACAGGATTGCTAGTAATATGGGACTAAAATTCCACATTGCTTTATCTTAAAATAAATATTTTGAAATACTGAAATAATATCAGTCAGCAAGCTTAAGTATAACTGATTACCATCTGGACTGTTTGCCACCCAATTGCAGTCAATGTAAAATAGAAAAAATATATTATAAGATAAAACTAGTAATGAATGTAATCGTGAGAACGGTACACTACTTGAGCAAACCACATCGTTTGTGAGCAAATGTAGAGAATACCAACATAAACGTGTTGCGATAAAAGGTCTCAAACATTTCATGATGGTACTTAGGAATGTATAGTACCTACCTACTACAATTAAATTTATGTGCCTCGGCAATCTTCGTATTCCCGAATTAATAAGTTTATTGAGGATATACACGATAAGTAGAGCTCTACGTTGCCATTTCGACTTGAATGAATGACTTATAAGGACATCTAGAGGTAATTTGGGTTGCTTAGAGTTATTGATTATTATTAGATATCTATAGCTATTAGACATATTTCGGGACTTAATCGCGTGAATTATTTAAAGGTACGAACCTTTTATTTACCCGACGTTTCGATCGAATTGCACCGATCGTGGTCACGGGTCGACTCAGACTCACAGTCGACCCGTGAAAAATCGCGAAAGTTTAAAAACAATAATTATTATAGCTGACTCGCGCAACTTCGTCTACGTCAATTTTCCCCTTTGTTGCAACATTTTTCATTTCTGCTCCTCTTCTAGTTATCGTAGTGTGATGTTATATAGCCTATAGCCTTCCTCGTTAAATGGGCTACCCAACAGTGAATTAACTTTTCAATTCGAACCTGTAGTTTCTGAGATTATCGCGTTCAATCAAACAAACTCATCAGCTTTATAATCCACGCCACGTCCACTCTGAAATGGAATACTTAACCTATATGTATTTTGAAACTGGCTTTATTGTAACGGACGTTATAATTAAGCTGTTATTTATTGCATATGTATATTTTATATATGAGTACGTATGCATAGGTGAACGTATACGCCGATTTATTGGATGATCTTTACAACAGACCGCGCTTACTGCGCCCGCGCCGTCATGTCTGACCCGACATAATATAAAGGTTACACCGACCAACCGTTCCGAAGCACTCACACGATTAGTTAGCGAGGTACTAGTTGATTTTATTGAGTGATTTAATCGTCTGATATAGATACTAGTTTGTTATGTGAAGGGTACTTAATCTCCGGCACCAACTCACTTACCATTTGACAGGTATCTACATTATTCCAGGCGGACATAAGCATATGGATAAAGCAATCTTCAGATGATTGGTTTATTCATATGTTTTTTTACAGGTATTGTCATCGGACCTTGAGTAGTAAGTGTGCGAAATTTCAATTAAATCCGATGTTCTGAAGTGGGTGAAAAACATGTTCGAAGATTCCGTAACATACTAACATACGTATGGAGCTAAGAAAAGCGTGTTAATAAAAACCGGGCAAGAGCATTTCGGATCATGATCAGTGTAGGGTTCCACAGCTCTGAATAATTGCATCAACAGAAGACCGTATGTTCATGGCACTTACGCCCTTTTGTTGAGAAACACAGTTTTTCGGCCATAACTCAATGACGGTATATTATATTATGTCCAAAATAATTTTGCAGGGGACACAATTTATGCAACTAAGCAAAGGGGGAGTCACAATTTATGCAAGTTTTGGAACGATTATTTCATAAGTTTATTAGAAACCTTAAAATGTTTAAAAATTATATGGCGCACGATGATTGCTCAAAAAAAATCTGCTTCTGTTACATGTATGGAGTGCCCCCCCCCCCCCACTCCCAAATATTTATTTTTATTATTTACCTATCAATCTAAGTAGCGGCTACCACAAGACACCTTTTCACTAAATTTCATTGATATTTATTGGGTAAAATGCCTGTGACATACGGACAGGCAGACAGACATGACAAGACATGGATTCCGTTTTTGCCATTGTGGCTGGGGAACCCTAAAAACGGCAGTGTTGCGTGCAAATGCTAGTCTAATATACTTAAAGATTACTTAATCCTTAATGGTGCCATTTTTACCATCTTATGTCGTGTTTGCGTGTTGCCCTTTAGATACTGAAATGACGTGACGAATTACAAATTCACACTTTGAACTTATATAAAGTGTAAATTACAAAGCACACTTGAGATGAAATAGAAGGGGCCTTTCTCAAAGACATACTCCAACAGGTCATATTTGCTATATTGCAAGTGCTGTGTCTAATTCATTAGCATCATCATGATATGTTACTGATAGATGTTGGTCAAGAGAGACAACACATTTGAAAATGGCCTCAGGTCAAATTATAAATATCTATTTATTAATATAATTTTATCATAGAATAAATTAGGTTTATGTTTTTTTTTTCATAATATATAGACTTGCTCTTGGCTTTGATCATGTCTGATGGTAAGCATTGATGAGGCCTTCAATGGTACAAGCGCACCCTGAAGATGCCTATGCACTCTGGTCCTAAAAGTGCCCAAATCTATACAAATAATAGAAAGCTGAAAAGTTTGTTTGTTTGTTTGAACGCGGTAATCTCAGGAACTATGTTTCGAATTGAAAAAATCGTTTTGTGTTGGATAGCCCATTTATCGAGGAAGGCTATAGTCTATATAACATTACGCTACGACCAATACAAGCGGAACAGCAATGAAAAATGATATAAAAAACGGGGAAAATTTACGCAGACGAAGTTGCCAGGGTCAGCTTAGTTTTTAATTAAATCAGTTATAAATAATTGGTAACACTGACGACGGCATTTAGTTGTTCACTTATAAATTATATAAATATATAATTAAAAAGTATTTTATTTTATTATTTAATTATTTATATTCCAATATCACGCGATTTTAAATTCATTTATTATTTAACTACAGCGACATACTTCTATGTAAAATACTAGTCAAAAATGTTGTTTTGCAACATATTTACATGCGGAAACTTGAAATACTTATAATTATGTAAATAAAGAAGTTATTTTAGTTTAAAAACGGCATAATTCACGCATGTTTTGTTGGGGGCTGACGGATCAGTTTTAAATTAAATGGAAGTTCATTTTCGAGAGCTATATATTTACACCCACTCACAATTTTATACAAAAAATATATTAGGAAATTTCTTAAATGGAAACTAACTATCGTAACATAAGGTTAACATTTGACTGGCCGTGTGGACGTCGGGTTCATTGGTTTTTTTAATACGTCTCCCGCAGTAGAGTACAAGCCCTGTGTCGCGGGGGACTTTACAAACATACAAAACACAGACACAAAGTACAACCAGATTCTGAACAACAATTTGTGGATCACACAATGTGGTGTCTTGTATGGAAAACCCACGACCTCTTGCGTAGCAGTCGGACACACTACCACCGCGCCACCGAGGCAGTTTAAATTTGAAATTATTTATAATATGTAGATCCTTACGCATTGAATGATAAATCTATGATAGTATTTTTTTCAGATGTCTGGTTACCAATGTCTGGCTGTGTCTAGTTTGGTAACACGAAATCATTTTCAGAGAAATAGCATAGCAATTCGCTATACCCTTTTCCGTAAACCTTTTAAACGAAAAAGGGCCAGGGGAAGGGCCCTTATCTACATTGTAAACACTTCTTGAGATGATTACATGTATTATCTCTCTCATACCTGATGAGAGTCAGTATAAAATAGTCTCCGCAATTAGAGGGCATTTAAAATTATGCAATACTCTCCATCCCGTGTAGCAATCAACGGTAATACACAGCATCAAGAGTAATTAATATGATGTTAATGGCTTAATTTTATTTTTATGCAAATATTTTCTTAGAGATCTAGGGCAAGTTTCTTCCTTCTTGATTCGGTTATCCGACTGATAGACTTAGGGCCTGACTATATGCTCAATCTTATTTGCACACATTCTTGTTTTTGCAAACCTGTGCGTTAAGACAGCCAAACAGTATACCGCATAAATGACTTGGACAAAACGAAATGTTCAATCTTATTTGCACAAACTCTTGTTTGTACTTGCAAACATGTGCGTTAAGACGGCCAAACTGTATACCGCATAAATGACTTGGACAAAACTAAATGTTCAATATTATTTGCACAAACTCTTGTTTGCACAAGCAAACTGTGCGTTAAGACAGCCAAACAGTAAACCGCATAAATGACTAGGACAAAACTAAATGTTTAATCTTATTTGCACAAACTCTTGTTTGTACTAGCAAACATGTGCGTTAAGACGGTCAGACAATATACCGCACAAATTACTTGCATAAAACTACTTCAATTCTACGTTCAATCTTATTTGCACAAATTCTTCTCAGACGGCAATAAGGTACTGTTACTGTACTGTTTGCGTATATTCCATGAAGTTTTGATGCCAAATTTTAAACGTGCGTACTGTTTGCATGTGCAAGTCGCTACGTGTAGCCAGACCCTTACTCTAATTACAAGAAATGCAGGAAAACCACTTAATGTTTGTTTCTATGATTAAGTTCAAGATGTACACGCACAATGGCCCAATCAGTAGTCTAAAGGCGGTTTTCTTGTTCTCCCTGGTAAAACTAACTAACTAAGTTCAAGATATAATATTTACCTTTTTTTAAAAGAACACAATCAAAACTACATACAAATAAGATTATTATAAATGTTGATAAACTTTTACGATTTGGACACTAGTAAAATTGTACATACTACGGGTCTTAATAGCATGAACAATTTAAGGTAAAATACCCTATTTATTGGCCGACGAGTCTAGCCGAGACCACGGCCGTTGCAATACGGTCGAAACGTCGGGCAAGTAACAAGGTATTTTCCTTAAGTTTATTATGTATTAAACATTTCTGATCAACACAAGAATTATAATTAAGTAATCTCTCCTTTTACAGGTTCTTATAAAAGGCCTGATTGATTATAGGAATTATTTTTTTAATACGTTATCCTTATACTGTTGTGTGGTTACACGTGTACAGGAACACCTGTGTAACAATCAACATAGAACCTTCTATATCCTATATGACTCAAAGGACCAGTCATAAAATAGTTATTCCAAGTTAAACATAGGATCAATCATTATTGTAACTTGAATATCCTTCAATGACATACTATCAAGATTATCGTGATGTTCTATAATTATAAAGTAACTAAATCGCATATTAATATAAACATTAGTTTTGTATCTATTCATCTTGACTGCCTCTGTGGCGCGGTGGGAGTGTATCCGACTGCTACGCAAGAGGTCGTGGGTTCGATGCTAGGGTAGGTCTAGGATAAAACTTTGTGTGATGAGCACGATGGTTTATTCTGTGTCTGGGTGTTATTTATCTATATAATATAAGTATGTTTATCAGTTGTCTGGTTTCCATAGTACAAGCTATGCTTAGTTTGGGATCAGATGACGTTGTGTGAGTTGTTCCAAGATATTATATTATTATTATTATTATTATTATACGTTACTACCTTCATAAATACTTATACAAAACAACACTACAGTCAAGACTTTAAAAACCATGTTTCCTTGAATTATATTATCGATCAAAAATAATTATAACTTGTAACATAGAATACTGCCATGATAATTGTCATCCAAGGGAACAAAACACTGTGATATTCTGACAGTCCTTATTAATAACATTCGGAAGTTATTTTTTTCCGCTGCAAAAAGATATGTCGGTGGAACACTTGTTTAATTGAACAAAACATTACTAACAACAGTTAATATTGTAATTAAGCATAATTTAAGCATATCAGTTATTTCGCTATGGTTATATCATGAGGGGAATGCAATTATGTTTTAAGTAAAAAGGTGTAGATAGGTTACAAGCTCAGAAAGCGGCATCTTAAAATCTATACAATTAACTTAGTTTGTATTGACAATGCACCAACATCAAAATGTTAATTTGTTTTTGTTATTCTAGATAAATATTATTTTTTACTTTTTAGTTGCCTTGTATTTATTTTTGAAGACGGTAATGTTTATTTGTTAAAAAGTTATTAGTAACAAGTGGGTTTGGAGGTGCATTTTTTGGATAATATACCTATTGTTCATACTATTTAATTAAGTAATATTTTATAATAGTATTCGTCTAAAAAAATGTTTAGATACGTATATAGCCTAAAGATCACATCTCTATCCCATACGCGAATGTTTTACAAAATCTAGCTTCAGACCGATTAACTAAGATTATGTGGACTCTGTCCGAAAAGGTTTAGACCTCACATACACTCTTACTGCCAACATTACGTACTCTTTTATGCATAGAACTGTGTATCTTTTTTATATTATGAAGATGTCCAACAAACGTACCGCTTGAGGTAAGCAGTTGGCGTAATCTATGGAGTATGGTCGTTATCAACACCAGGGGCATCATTCACTCAGAGCTTTTGTAAATCGTCAACCATCTACTGATTTTCCCACACATTATTATGCAATGCATGTTGTTAAATTTTGTTGATCAATCATAGTTAACTCGGTCGCCACTCCATCACAGCCTGAATAAATTTAATTGTATTGTTTGGTGATTTTAAAGTGCTTTTAAAATTTCGTTATTAATTATTAAGGTGCTTAAACATTGCATGTCTAGTTATTTCTTTGTTAAACACTCTGATGGGTGATTACCAGCAGTGTTGTAACTCTCAAATTGCCTGCCATGAATTAATATACAGAAACAAGGTGTAATTAAGGGGTTGGTAACTACACTGAAGATTCATCGCTTGACCTCATTGAAATATTGAGCAACGCCATTATGAAATTCCAAACCCTTAAAAGTGTGAACGCCTTAAGGCTCTTATTTGTCATAAAATGATCAATATTGTTAAAGATTGATTCACCAAACGTGATTTAATACGTCTATGACCATAAAGATGACTACGTCGTCGTACAATCGTCTAGTATGGCTACAAATAACTACGCGTTTATGAAAACTTTTAAAGTGGTTTTGCAATATATCTAAACTTAGATGTTTGTAATCAAGAAGAAATAATATTAATATAGACAAAATAATTTGTAATATTTAGTTATAGAGATGATTATTATTAGCAGGTATATTTTTATGTAACTATAATATAATTTGTATTCATAAACGCTCATTCTATTCATTACTTTTTAGGGTTCCATAGCCAAACATTTTAAGATTTCTAATAAACTTTCTTGATTGAGTGAATATTTTTGGAAATAATTGCTCCGAAACCTGCATAAATTGTGTCCGTCCCCCCTTATCTTTTGAAGCGTGTGACCAAAAAATGTGAAAAAAATCAGACAGGTAGCGCATAACAAATACTTTAAACGAAAATTATTATTCATCATCATTCGCCATTGAGTTATTGCCGAAAAGCTGCGTTTCTCAACAAACGGCGTAAGAGCCATGGACATACGCTCCTCGGATTTTGTCATACGGCAACTGCTCCGGAACCCTACACTCAGCATGGTCTGACATGCTCTTGCCCGGTTTTTATATAATAAAACAAAGCCTCACAGTAGGTACACTAGCATATTAATTGTTGCAAAATTAAAATGTTTTTAGAAATGTTATTTTCGAGCCAATATAAACAAGTTTTCGTCATAACCAACGCGCCAGTTCAAGTTAAAACTGTTTACATAACATACAATATGTATGTAAATGTACCTCCACACATACTTATATAAGCTTTTCTTGTATGAATGCGACTTACGCATGTGTACATTATTTTCAAATACATAGTTCACATCACTTGTTAAATGACACACTTCCTAATTTATTGTCAATATTTTCACTTTTATGGCATTTACGTGATATTATATTACATTGTATTACATCAGTACATTTAAAAGTTAGGAAATATTTGTATATTAACAAATACTTAAAGACACTTGTTGTACCTTTAGATTTTGCTGTAGTATAGCCAAAACGATTACATAAATCCCTATTAATTATGACCTTTTGTTATTATGGGTTTGGTTTTGCATATTATTAAAGAGAGGTCAAGGTCTATCAAAGTATCTTCCGAGTTCCAACTCAATGAGGTTAAAAACCTGGCAAGTGCATGTCAGGCCACGCACAATGTAGGGTTCAGTATTCCCCCCCCCCCCCTCCATCTGTATAGTGCGGGTTAAAAAGAGGGTTTTCGGTTTGATCAGCTATTACTCGTAAACTTGTAAAGGCCACATATTGTGTTTTCCTATTAATTTTACTATAAAAAATTGAAAAAAAAACGGTACTAACGTATAAAATGCAGCCAGGGAGGGGGGACACTTGACTCTAACGAGAATTTGCAGCTTGAAGCTTAATATTTCATTAACGGAAACGCTTTTAAAATAACATTCTAATGATACCCCACACGATGGGGTAGGTGAGAAAAAAAATTACATTCCCACTTTAAATATAGGGGAGCTACCCTTTAAAAAAAAAGATTTTCCAGATTTTATTCTTTCACTTGGCGTAAGTAATATATGTATCCATACAAAATTACAGCCTTGTAGCACTAACGTTTCTGAACCAAGCTGCGAACGGATGGACGGACATGGCGAAACTGTTTCGCCATTTTGGCTATGGAACCCTAAAAACGTCAGAGTTGTCTAATAAAATGTTTTACAATTCGTCATTTGTACGCGTAGAACTACATAATCACTTATGTAAATATACATTAAATTAAAAGCTGTACATTTAATCGTGAAGATTAGTTTGTAAGAAACCCGGATAGAGAATATTATAAGGTTTGATGAGGTCAGTACAACTGAATGTTTCCTCGTATTATGCAGCCCGACAATAATGAATATAAACCTTTATATTGACTAAGTATATTCCCACGTTCATTTTAGTTTAAAACATAATTTCAATAACAAGTAGTGCTTAAATACTAGGTAATTAATAAAGTAATTGTTATACGTTGAACACTATTGTTTACGAAACTATTTAAATTTGCCTTTGAAAAAGAGACAAAGTAAAATACAATTAGTTGGCTTTTTGGACTATTTACGACATTGAATTGATTACTATCATATTCTAAAGTCGGTATAACTTACACAAATTAATACAGTTCAGAATATCTTAAGTACAGATAGACGTACAAATAACGGTACTATACCACGTACTCGTATACTACATTCCAAATATCAAGCCCTTCACAACGATGGCATTCAAGCTTCTAGCCGGCTCGTGACGATTGGAATACTCATCTCAACGAGACATCTTCGGATAGTTTACAATATACTTTTAATGAGGTATGTTTAGTATCAGCTTCTTTACCACAAACTCGATTTGTTATATTTCAATGTCACTTTTAATTAAATGAAAATATACTACGGGCTGGTAATGTAGATTATAAGAACTCTCCTTTTTTGAACCTAGATCTTTAAATAAAAAAATCAACAAAACCATCCTAACTGTTATCCAGTCTGCAACACAGTCGTCTTATTCAACCGCGTCTCTGCCCAAAATGTATAGTACGTCTAATGCTAATCATAAGTACCTAATCCCGCATATTTAAATTTCCCATGCCATTTATAGCATTGGAAATTGATAGTCCACTTAATGCTAATCATATTTTATCTTGCACGAATTTTGGCTATTTAATTACTTGGAAATTTCCAAACCAACAACCTGATTGTATATGGGATTTCTTCTAGAACCATGCCTGCTAGTTATGCGACACGATGTGACTAACCTTATTGATTAGGAACTTTAGATACTTGCCTATAGGTACTACAATATCTACACTACATCAATAGTAATAATATCTTGTGACAACTCACACAAAGCCATTTGAGAAACCAGACAACTAATAAACATACATAAATATTTCTAAATAAAACACCCAGACACAGAATAAACCACCATGCCAATCACACAGAGTTTTATCCTGGGTAGGGATCCAACCCACGACCTCTTGTGTAGCAGTCGGATACATTCCCACCGCGCCACAGAGGCAGTCAATAGATTTAGATAAGGATCTTAAATAATATCAGTAGGTTGCTTTAAGTTTAAGGATTCCATTACGAACATGTATTACATTCGAATTTCACTTGTAAAGGCATGTGTCGATTACAATCAAATAAGCCCACATCTGGTGTTCAAATTTAACGAATTGTTATGTGTTGCGATTTCTGGGCGTATCACCGATATACTCGTATTACACATGCACATCAACCAGTCCAACCGGTCTAGGGCAGAGGGTTTACGATGAAGTCACGACGGCCGTGACACAGTTTATATTCAATAATTCGATGACACCAGTACTAAAAGCAGATGAATGAATGAAACAGTTAAAATCTAATTTTATCGCATTTGTATATTATGTAAACAAATAGTAAAGTACGATAATATTTTTGAATTCATTTTCAAAGATAATTGAATTCGCCAGAGGTAGTAAAATAAACAAATTGACGGATTGAAGGTATACGTAATACGATATAAAAAAAATATGTATTATCTTAAGAATTTATCCTATATTGTCTACAAATACAACTGAAGACTTTGTTGTAATATTTATAGGCATTTCTTGCCAATTACTTTACAAAAACAATAATTGCATTTTTGAAAATATCTTACAAAAATGCAATTATTGTATAAGGAGCATAAGGTTAGGCATACGAAAGTCTCGGGTTCGATTCCTGGGTCTGGACTTCAAATTTTTGTATCTTTCTAAAACGAAATTATAGTATTTGAAGTCTTTGTTGTTAATTAAGTTTAAACGTACTAGTTTCTATTTCAAATGAAGTACAATAAATTCTAAGTTCGTTCGGCTATCGTATTAAAATGCAATAAAAATAAGCTGGTACTAGTTTTTAAGCACCAATTAATCCTGATATCAAGTAAACAATCCAAACGGCTACCAGAAATAAAATACCTATGCCTAGTCGGATACATAGGTAATGCGTTATTTTTAATGTTTCCATCAAATACAGAATAAAAAATAATAGTTGAATATACAAAAGACACATCATGGCTAAAATTGATCTCTTTCATTCCAAACATTTAATGAACAGGATCTCCGTTACCATACAAAAACACAATTGATGTTTTCACGGCTTTCAATTAAGGTTATTGAATACTGCCTATACATTATAAATAGCTAATGAATACTGGCATTAAACAAACATTTAGTCTGTATACCCAAAAAATATTGTATTGCTTTTATATTATACAAATGATGTAAAGAAGTGGCTTGCCTTGTGATGTGAGTTTAATATCACGAATCAAATAGACCTCATCACATTAAAAATGAATAATGTTAACAACATTAAACATTTTTTTGTTCATACATTGAAATGATTACAACAAAAAAATACAGTCAATAAAGTAGTCAGCCCAATGAACTTTACCGAATTTATCCGTTGATTAGTAGTAATTATGGCTTCAAACGAACTTCGGCCTTGCTGCCTTTGTTGTTATTTTGTTTATAATTACGTAATTATTTAAAATCATCTCCATTCACACACACTATAGGTAATTGATATGCATTCAGTAACGCCAATTGGTTTGAGTCATAATATATTTTGTTATTCACTATGAGAAAAGAAACTAATACTATAGCTATAATGAATACTTAAACGAATATATGTATATAAGCGGCGGTAGCCTTATTGGCTAAGGCATCGGTCTCGCAATCGTGAGGTTGAGGTTTCGAATCCTACCCTTTATACTACTGACGTGAACCCACTCCTCACACAAGCCTTTGAGCTTAGCTGGAGGGGTTAACAAGATTGCTAGTAATGTGGGACTCAATCCCACATTGGTAGTTATATTTTTTTTTTAATAAAAAAGAATTAAATAAATATATAAGTAAAGAAAAACTTAAACTATAAACGCAAGCTGTACCTTTTACCTCGATTTTAATTCAATCTTTTAGTCGCATAATGGCTAATTTACAAAATGGCGCATCAGTTCTTTTGAGACACTGTTTCAATAGAACTGCTTCGCGAATGGACTAATTCTCAAAAGGACTAATTCGTGAAAGGACTTATATTTCTAGGTTTATATGAAATGTACAAACTGCTTGTGCGCTGATAAAAGTAGGCTATTTGCAAATTAGTCTTTTTAATAATAAGTCCTTTCATGAATTAACCATTTTGAAAATTATTTAGTCCTTTTAAGAATTAGTCCATTCGCGAATCAGTCCTTTTGAGACTCGGTTCCCATTTTGCGAATTAGTCATTGTGCGACTAAACGAATTCAATTATGTGAATCTATAATAATAAATAAAAAGGAATCTCCGAAATTTATGTATGTCAAGAAAAGGTTTGTTGAAAAGGAAATTGAAAAAAAACCGTGCTGCAAAGCCGAGGTGGGCAGCTAGTAGGTATATACTAATAATATAAAGCTGAAGAGTTTGTTTGAACGCGATAAAAAAATCTTTTACCAAATTAAAAAAATATTTTACTGTTAAATAACCCATTAATCAAAGAAGGCTATAGGTTATATAACAACACGATATGACTAATAGAAACGGTGCAGCAATGAAAAATTCCAAAAACGGGTATTCCCCCGAGCTGACCCGTGCAACTTCGTCTGAGTAGATTCTTCTACGCAGACGAAGTTGCTCAGGGGGTCTAGACAGAGTCACATTTGAAAAACGATATCGATAATGGAAAAGAATTTTATTATGGAATTTGACGTTTGCGGTGGAGGCCATAGACATTTACGATTAGTACGGCGTTATCGAATTAGCCACGGAACGAATGTACCTTATCTAACCCCGCAGGTCAGCTAGTTCTTAATATTTTTAAGTTCTTGGTAATGAGACAGAATACCGATAGTAGTAATAACGTCGCCTTGCTGACTCTCGTGTTGTGAGTGTGTTACAAACTTATAACGGTCACTTTGAATTTATCATCAAAAACGTTTACCATAAAGATGTCAATGTCATTATGCAATTCACTATAACTAGTACTTAATGATCAAAGATTAAAATAAAACTCTGTCAAAATCTTCAATCTATTGCGCTGATCGGTTGATTTATAAACAAACACTACTAACATTTAGACAAATGGAGTGTTTTTGCGAATTCAGTACTAAGTGTTATTAGATCACAAAAAAGAAACCACTAACTATAAATACAACTATTATGAATTAAGAGGAGTGATCAGCTATAACTAAACATAATTTTTCCTGGTACGTTAATAAACTTGACCTATCCTTAACGAGTTAGGTACAAAGGTTATAATGTACCCATAAATTGTATGAATAGTTTAACAGTAACTGCCCACTTAACCTTAAAAGCCTAGTAACATAAATAAATTAATTATGTTGTTTGATGTCATCTAATGAATATCAACATTTTTGTGGGAAACGACTGATGGCGAGCAGTTGCCGTACCCTACAGACGTTGGCAATATCGAAAACTACTTCTAATGAACTGTAACTATAATTCTTTTATAATTCTGTACTCATTGAGGTGTTAATGTACTGTGTACAGCTGATGTCTCGATGTCTGTACTATAGTTATTGCATGCTGTGATCTCTGTAGTCGAAAAAACTCAGTGCTAATTAGAATTTGAAGCGGCGATAGCCTAATGGCTAAGGCATCGGACTCGCAATCGCGAGGTCGCGGTTTCGAATCGACTTGAACCCACTCCTAACACAAGCCTTTGAGCTTAGCTGGAGGGGTTAACAAGATTGCTAGTAATGTGGTCTCAAACCCTCATTGCTAGCATTGAATTTAACACTCGTGCCTTGCTAATTGCCAACTCGTTAAGCTCTGTCTGTTAAACTGTAATATTAACGACAATAGTAAAATTTAAATGTCAAGACATTTCGTAAATTAATAGTGTTACGGTCATAAAAACGACGAATCGACTTAACACAAAGTTCGATTAATCACGATGAAGTCAAAAGATAGGTTACTAAAGAATTTATTGTCGTGTAATCGATCACCACCGTACGAGAAACAATACAAATTGGTGTTACTACCACGCGAACTTACAAAAACTTGGGAAACGCCAGGAGTCAGTATTGTTAGAGCCGATTAGTATTAATTACTAAGATAAAAACTGTAGGTATTTCCTTCGCAACCAAGTTACAGTGAGGTATACAATGTAAGAGGATACTTATTCTCAATAAAGATACACAATTCATTCAAATTTATAAATATATCAATTGCCCCTGCCTTTTCAATTGTTTCCCAATTGCCAGTTCCCAATATGTACCTGTTTATTTATTCAAATTAAAGATCTTGCAGAGTCATTTTAACCACCAGCGAGAGTGCTGAGGCTCTTGATATGCTGTCAGTGAAGGACCTTAGAACACCATTATTTTCGGTTTCCTATTGGATTGTACTTACTTAGTATTAAAGGTACAAAGAACTATGTCGTATATTTTTGTATCGGATTACTTCAGAAAAAATGTAACCCTTCGCTGTATGCTGTTTTAATCATCTAATCAACATGGTATAGGTCAATGTTGATGAGTGTCAAGCTTCCAAACTATCACTTACCTACATTTATAAGAATTATTTTTGACGATTACGAGGAAGAACGTAGGTCAATGTTCATAAGCTTCATACTGAGGAAATCCCAAAATATTGTTATTATGCAAAATAATATTGTAGTAATACACTCTAGTAATCTTTATAATTACAAACAACTGCTCACAGAGACAAAGTTAATAACATAAGGCTATGTTTACTTTGTTTTACGTCAGCTACTGAACATTGTTCTCCCATGTAGATTACCACAGTGATCTGTGGAATCTATGCCGCTTGATTTCAGCGACTCAGTTAAGATGTCTGTCTACCTAGTTACATAGTAAAAAGTATTGATTTTACCTAAACTTTCCCCGTCTTTATCTGTTGTTCTCCATTCTATGAGACACGCGGATTAACTTCGTCAAAACACTAAAAACTAAGCAAAGTTCACAATATAGGCTATTGACATTTTAGAAGCCTTAGTAGTATAAGAACTTCTACATGTTACATAACCTAAAATATCTAAATAGAGGCGTGACGGAATTGTCCCGGACCCTTTAATTGGAAAAGCCTATGACGAAATAAGACGCGGAAACACATCGGGCACGGGTTCATGCAGCTGACCTCACGAATCCAAGATGCAACCTTACAATTAAAGTCCTCTTCGTGAGCTGCCACTTAAGCCATTAACAATATTACAATACTCTTTATTAATGCTTGCTATGTGAATAAAAATAATAGGTAGCCATTGATTGATTTAACAATGTCTAGTGGTTTACATAAGTAACCAGTATGTAACGTATATAATCATAATCGCAAAATTATTCAGCAATAATAAAATCATAAACATTCACTAATAAATCACGTTATTAGTGTTTGTTTATGATTCTATTTTTTCTTCATCGTGTTCTTAGACTACTTTATTTATAAGTATTAGATATATTTCGGGACTTAATTGCGTGAATTATTTGAAGGTACGAACCTTTTATTTACCCAACGTTTCGATCGAATTGCAGCGATCGTGGTCACGGGTCGATTTATAAGTACCCAAATAATTTGCATTAGTTGATTTTGATGTGTTTGGTCTGTTTCCGATTCGCTATTCGTCCCGTTCGTTATTTATACTAGCTGGGTGTTCTATTTTAATTTTGTTTTTAAATACAAAATGTAGAGAAAACCGTTAGAGCCATTTCCGAGTCGGCTCGTATATTTTTTGGTAGTAAGACTACCTACGATAAAGGATCGTTTAGGTTGGCACTTTACTGTTTTCAGAATCACGATTGTAAAACCACACTTGGATAGGTAGGTGATTAGAAAAATAAATAGATTTTGTATTTCAATCATAAGTATGATTTCCACCAACCGGACGACGCAAGAGCGCATTTCACACTGAGCCATAGGAAAATCAAACTTCCAAACCTTGTCATAAGTTTTATAATTGCATGGATTTTACATTGATTGAAACTCGGTTACATCCGCACGCATGCCGCCGCAGCCGATCGGATACGCGCGGACGTGCGCGCTCCTGTGTTAAATTCTAGTCTCTGAGAGCATGCTAACGGATACTTGAGCATGCGCCCGGGTGCCTGCAGATTGTGACCGTCGGGCGGACGCGGTCTGTTGCTCGCGCGTGCTCGCGAATCCACTACGATGCGCTGAGCTGCGTCGCCCATTTGGTGGAAATCGTACATTAATCTAATGCAATCGACACACGACAGACATATCTAATAAAATATTTTATTGACGACGAGTATTTCAATACTTCGCAAGAAATAAGAAAAGCATTTCGTTATACTTCAGTGCTAAAGATATAATGCAACAAGCACTTTGCACTATTGTGTGGAAAATATGCAATAACTGCGAATGGTGACATTATCGAGGAATAGCACTAAATAAAATACCTACTTCACTGCATAACGCTAATTTGTACGAAACATAAAATTAGGAAAAATAAACTAAGAAGTTTGACGAATACCTTATAGTTTTTAAACTTTCGCAATTTTTACACATATTAGATATATTTCGGGACTTAATCGCGTAAATTATTTAAAGGTACGAACTTTAAATATTTTACGCGATTAAGTCCCGAAATATATCTAATATGAATACCCTATAGATAATCTGATGATATTTTTAGAATTAGAAACTCCTTGTTTATGGAAATTACCAGCTTACCCGTGCAACTTCGTCTGTGTAAATTTTCCCCGTTTTTGCAAAATTTGTCATTGATGCTCCGCTTCTTTTGGTCGTAGCGTGATGTTATATAGCCTTGCTCGATAAATGTGCTATCCAACACTAAAATATTCGTCTGTGTCAATTTTCCTCATTTTTGCAACATTTGTCATTGATGCTCCGCTCCTATTGGTCATAGCGTGATGTATAATAGCCTGCCTCGATAAATGAGCTATCCAACACTAAAATATTTTAAATTTGAAACAAACTCTTTAGCTTTAAAATATTAGTATTATTTTTTATAAATTTTTAAGTTAAGAATTTTTTTAATAATTAAAAAATATTAACAATGTGTTTTTCTTCATGTTTCAGGGCCCCATGAAGCGGCTGTCATGCGCATAGCGGCACTGATTGCACTCGTGCAGGTAAGAGGACCAAAATTTATTTAAGGATCAAATCATCTACATGGACAATTCAAAGTGAAAGTCATTCCTCACTTACTCCCATTTTCTAAATATGACAAAGTGTAGATACTAACTCATAGATACGTAGTATTCCAGATTAAAAAGAAATAAAAACTGTCAGTTTTATCTTGAGATATTTGGCTAAATAGTATGTTGTTCATAAAGAGATAGAAACGAAGCCTACTATATTTTTGGAACATAAAACAGCTAACGTCATTGGTAAATTTCATAGTTTAGATGCTACTATATTGGATTGCCAGTTAGCAGTTTTATCAAGTGAATATTATGAAACGTCGGGCAATAAACAAGGTATTATTCACGCGATTAAGATCCGTAATATTTATAATTTTATAATGTGTACAAATCGCGAAAGTTTATCAACATTTTAAGTGAATATTATGTTAGAAATTTCGTTTAAGAAACACCTATTCACTTTGCATAATTGGTTGTTAATATATCACCATAAAAATTGTCATAGTGTCCCAACAATAACACAACGTTAAGGTCAACCTGCCTACATTCTCTCATCTTGATAATTTTGTAACAGTCCCTTTTAATTTCTTAAAACTTAAATCGATTAGATATGTTTAAGCAACGCTCTTTGGTGACATTAAGTAACAAAATTAATTATGAATTAATAATGTTTGTCTTATACAGACATACATAATATTTACATAAGATTGTCTACCATGCAATTCAGTATGTTAAGTTTCACAATTTTGTGCCATCGGCATAATTATAAACTTAGAGAGAGAAAACGAAAGGCACTAAATGTAAAGTTTCTGGTAACAAAATTGAAGATAAATAGGTAACTGTGATATCCAGAGAATATGGAGAATATGGCATAACAATGTGATATAATCTAAAACACTTATTGTAATACAATTTAAAGTAAAGATAACAAGCACCGAGTGAACTAAATGGCATGTGAATTTTCACACATGGGAATGTACGAACAAATCTGCACGTATCTCTTAACAACGAACAGTTATCTCGAAAGTAACTACTCGGAAGTATTAACCGCTACTAAAGTTACGCTTAATCATAAAATTAAATACTTTAAAATGTAAAACAAAAAATCAACCTTTTAAACTGTCCGGTGTTTGGGCTAACAGATAAATATTTTTCAAGTCAATTTCGTATTATGTAGCGAGTATTTTACCTAATATATAAAATTCTCGTGTCACAGTTTTCGTTGCCACACTCCTCCGAAACGGCTTGACCGATTTTGATGAAATTTTGTGTGTATATTGGGTAGGTCTGAGAATCGGACAACATCTATTTTTCATCCCCCTAAGAGTTTGTTTGTTTGTTTGAACGCGATAATCTCAGGAACTACTGGGCCGCATTGAAAAAATATTTTATTGTTGGATAGCCCATTTATCGAGGAAGGCTATAGGTTATAACATCACGCTACGACAAATAGGAGCGGAGCAGCAATGAAAAATGTTGTAAAAAAAAACGGAAAATTTACGCAGACGAAGTTGCGCGGGTCAGCTAGTTTGAATATAATATTGTGGTACCTAACATTTTTACAATATTTGCTAATCAATGCAGATCGTGTTTTAGTTTTCATAATGTGCAGTGGTTTGTGACACAAAATTAAGTACGTGAGAGTAAATATTCATTGTCTGTGCAACAAACAATAAATTACTAAGAGATTCTACGATGATAAATGTACCCTCATCTCACACACAGATCCTTGGTTATTCAACAGAGGGTTACACATGTGAATTGTTTAGTTTAAAACTGCACTGGAAACTGCTTGCCTTTTTAAATTTTAATTTTCGTGTTATTTCCTGTAAGCGTAAACATTAGATACCATAGACTCTGACATACTTTATTAAATAAAACATTTAGCCGGATAGCGAGTCATTTTCTAATGACTAGCAACTAAATTTACCCTAATTCGGATTCGGGATTCGATTCCTACCCAATATACTACTGACGTGAACCCACTCCTAACACAAGCCTTTAAGATTAGCTGGAGGGGTTAGCAATATGGCTAGTAATGTGGGACTCAATCCCACATTACTGTTATCTAAAAAAAAAAGAAAAAAAAACAGTTTGCTTGATGTTCTCGACTCGGATTTTTTTTACCAATGCGCTTCAGTATCATACGGTATTATCAAGCGCTATTAATAGTATTTATCATTCGATTTTGTGGCTTCAATTTCATTCATTCATTAATTACAAATTTTCTACTACATACATACCTAATGTTAAACACTTTTTCGAGGTTTGTTGTCTGACCAAACCCCGAAAAAGTCATCTAAACGATTTTGCTAATTTATTTTATTTTGTCTCTAGCTGTCGCTCGCTACAGCTGTTTCAGATGACTCAATAAAAACCCTAACTGCGGCCGAACTGAACCGCGGATTGACCAGCGACAATGTGCTCTCACCATTCTATGAGAGCAGCGAAGAAACTGGGGTCAACTTCATAAGAGGTTCAAGAGCAGCTGACTCGCCATTATCACCCGACATCGACGTACAATGTTCCGGTGACTTCATAGATGTTTCAGTGGAATTCGCCGACATTTACGATGGTATTATTTACAGCAAAGGGTATCTAAATGATCCTAAGTGCAAGTAAGTACTTCTTAAATGCTACTTTGAGTATCATATTAATAATATGATCACACTATAATGTCTCAATCTCTGTCAAGCGTTGGGATCTAAGTAAACGCAAATTTCTGAAGGTAAAAGACTTTACCTACTTTCGATTCTACGTACCTAACCTATTTAATATTAATACGTAAAGCAAAAATGTTGTAGGTACTCTTTTTAAGAAAGTTGCGCGGACGGAAGTGTGTGAAATTTGGCACAGTTGGAGCGCAAAAAGCTAATATTTTTAAATAATAGGCATTAGAAATAGGTATATAAAAAAAAATAAACACATAATACACACCGCCATACCGCGTGTATGACAATGTAAAACAGAATTAAATTGACAGATTAATCTTATTATATAGATAACTGTCTAACCCATAAAATTGTAATTTACAAAAATAATTAAGAACTATGGTCTCATTACGAACACTACTGTTTATAAATAGCTGTTTAATAACTTGCAATATCGTTTATTATCACCTGAATTATTACGAATTTAATCCCAAAATTCATCAATGACAATGCTAAATTGATACTCTATGTTATTCCACTAGTTTGATACGGGGCGAGTTCCATATTAATTAATCACACATCTATACTTACATTAATTATATAGAGGAAAGATTTGTATTTTTGTATGTAACGAATACACTCTAAAACTACTGGACCGATTCCAAAAATTCTTGCACTTATAAAAGTTGCATTATCGGGAAATAATATAAGCTATGTATTATTCTAAAAAAAATAGAGGTGTTTATAAATAGCGGAGAAAAGTCCGTGCAAAGCCGGAGCGGGCCGCTAGTAATAAATATATGTGCATTAACTCATTTTCTTCTGTACTTCAGATATGTGTCATTGGGCGGAAGTCAATCACGGTACTCGTTCCGAGTACCCCTGAATGCCTGTGGTTCCCGTCCTTTATGCAATGCCTGTGGTACTATCGACAATGTTCTGGTGTTCCAAGCTGATGACTTCGTGCAAGGACCTTTGGACTTTGCGCGCAAGGTATGTGTCACTAACAAGGTTCTAACATTGCATAAGAATGTACATTCACTCTAATATTAAGCGAAGTTAGTAACGTTAGAGGTATGTCTGAAGCTTGAAACTTGGTGCTGCGGGGAACAAGTGTCAAGTACTGCCACCCAAATCTTTGTTTAGGAAAGTTCTGAACTAAATCAAACCGCACCGCGTTCCTCTTTTGAAACATTAGTTCGTTAAGCAAGTTTCATTTCCCAGTAATTACACTTGCTATAGTGTCCTTCAAACGAAATATAGACAAGTGATCACATAACTATTTCAGGAAATAATTTTTTTCACGCTATCTGATCCCAAACTAAGCAGAGCTTGTACTATGGAAACCAAACAACTGATAAACATTCTAAATACATACATATTATAGATAAATAACATCCAGACAGAATAAACCATAGTGCTCATCACACAAAGTTTTATCCTGGGTGGGGATCGAACCCACGACCTCTTGCGTAGCAGTCGGATACACTCCCACCGCGCCACAGAGGCAGTCAAACATAAACACATGTTAACACTAAACTACAACCACTAGATGCTACTATGATTTTATCATTGTAGATCAGTGCAATAAATACGCTTTTAAACTAGAACTTCAAGATCTTGATCTCTTTACCTTTCAGGTATCATGTGCGCGTACGACTCTAGAAGTGTCAGCTGGCGCTGGTGCTGTCACAACCAAGGAACAACATACACTTAAATTGAAACCATTCATGGTCGATATGTTGGATGTCGTAGCTGTTGAAGGCCCTGCTGGAGGTGTCGAATGTTGGATGGATATACAAAAGGGAGTTTTCCCTAACGTGAGTACCAATTTATCAAAAATAATTTCTATGAAAATCACACTCACAATCATAATTCTATGATTACGATGGTCGCATGGTTATTAGGGTATAATTAGACGACCATTGTCACACATTGATGTTTAATTACAAAACTTTATTTTTCAGACAACTCCACTGGAGAACTCGATTAAGATTGGAGAATATCTGACTATATTGGTCTACTTGAAGGATATCAGAAACCAGTTCAACCTCAAAATTCACGACTGCTGGGCTTACGACACTGAGAACTACGATAGTCCCAAGACAAACAAAATACAACTTACGGACAAAGAGGGTTGTCCCAAGTAAGAAACTCTATATTTTATATGTATCTCCAAAAATTGCACAATCCCTCGTAATAATCTACCATTGAGAAAAAATCAATTTTAGAAAATTTATGGATATTGTTTGAACAACATAGTTATTAAGCAGTTGCTAAAAAAAGTTAGTCAGTCATTTACAACCATGTCTTTACTTCATGTTGTATTTTGTACTGTTTGGCAATGTCTGAGCTCAAGATAAAGCATACACAACAGTGTCACCCTACTGCATAAAACAGATGTGATTTACCATAACCTAGACAAATCACAACTAGTTTGACATGTACCACAAGCATCTTTAATGGCGCTTCCACTAAATTAAAATGAGGGCGCTTTACAAGATGGCGGCGTTAGTTCTGATTTCGGTCACGCGCTAAAAGATCCCTTTAGCACATCTACGCCCTCCCGTCAGTGTGGAATTGCACCTCTGTCACAAAGTTCTGGGCAAGGCTGTACTGTATTGTATGTTATGGGGTTTAGGATATCACTAGAAATAATTATAAGATATAGATATAAGGATAGCACTATAGTTCATTGACTGGGCTTGTCTTAATATACATATTATTGTTACCCACTGTCTAATTACATATAAAAACAATATTTAAACAGGAAGAAGAAACTCATTGATTTGTGGCAGAAGACAACCAATACTGGAAAAAGCGGAGCTACCTTGATCGCTTACAGCAAAGTAAGCGCTTTCCGGTTTCCAGAAAACGATCAAGTATTTCTGACATGTAACGTAGAGGTAAATACATTATAAAAGTGCTATTATTATTATATATAAACATTGGAATTAAAACACACGAAATTAATCTTAATATAATTTCTTCTACAGCTATGTACGAATAACTGCGATGCAAGCTGTGAAGGCATAACAAAGGAAATTACCACAACGCTTCGGCCTTCACAAAATTGTTACCCTGGTTCAAGAGACCCTGAATGTCAGCCTATATCACAAGTCAAATGTTACCCTGGATCAACTGATCCCCGCTGCTCGACAATACCTAATCAAACTTGTTATCCAGGCTCCCAAGATCCAAGATGCTCGCCACCATTAAAACCAACGACAATAAAACCTCCCACATATTTACCTCCATCGACATACGAACCTAGATGTTTCCCTGGCAGTACTGACCCGAGGTGTCCGCAGCCTACAACACCTGAGCCACCGCGCTGCTTCCCTGGCAGTACCGATCCTAGGTGTCCCAAACCCACAACTCCTGAGCCACCTCGTTGCTACCCCGGCAGTATCGATCCTAGGTGTCCCAAACCCACAACTCCTGAGCCACCTCGATGCTTCCCTGGCAGTACCGATCCTAGGTGTCCAAAACCCATAACTCCTGAACAACCTCGATGCTTCCCTGGCAGTACCGATCCTAGGTGTCCCAAACCCACCACTCCTGAGCCACATCGATGCTTCCCTGGCAGTACCGATCCTAGGTGTCCCAAACCCACAACTCCTGAGCCACCTCGCTGCTTCCCTGGCAGTACCGATCCTAGGTGTCCCAAACCCACAACTCCTGAGCCACCTCGATGCTTCCCTGGCAGTACCGATCCTAGGTGTCCAAAACCCACAACACCTGAGCCACCTCGATGCTTCCCTGGCAGTAACGATCCTAGGTGTCCGAAACCCACAACTCCTGAGCCACCTCGATGCTTCCCTGGCAGTACCGATCCCAGGTGCCCTAAACCCTCAACACCTGAGCCACCTCGATGCTTCCCTGGCAGTTCCGATCCTAGGTGTCCCAAACCCACAACACCTGAACCTCCTATACCTGTATGTTATCCTGGTTCACCGGATCCTAATTGTCCGCAACCAACTCGACCCACGACTTTAAATCCACCCACTTACCTTCCACCAGTGACTTCTGGTCCTAAATGCTACCCCGGCTCAACAGATTCTCGTTGTCCAAGGCCTACGACACCTGCACCGCCAAATTGCTTCCCTGGCAGCACAGATCCACGGTGCCCCAAACTAACAACTCCAGCACCTCCTCGCTGCTTCCCGGGTAGTACAGACCCGAGATGTCCGAAACCTACAACTCCTGAGCCACCTCGATGCTTCCCTGGCAGTACCGATCCTAGGTGTCCCAAACCCACAACTCCTGAGCCACCTCGATGCTTCCCTGGCAGCACCGATCCTAGGTGTCCCAAACCCACAACTCCGGAGCCACCTCGATGCTTCCCTGGCAGCACCGATCCTAGGTGCCCCAAACCCACAACTCCGGAGCCACCTCGATGCTTCCCTGGCAGTACCGATCCTCGGTGTCCGAAACCCACAACACCTGAACCTTTAAAACCGGTATGCTATCCCGGTTCTACGGATCCTAATTGCCCGCAACCACCTCGACCAACTACACTAACTCCACCTACATACTTGCCACCAGTTACTTTGGAACCTAAATGCTACCCTGGCTCAACAGATTCACGTTGTCCAAGGCCAACCACCCCAGCTCCACTAAATTGCTTTCCTGGCAATACAGATCCACGGTGTCCTAAGCCAACCACCCCAGCACCTCCTCGCTGCTTCCCGGGAAGTACAGATCCGAGATGTCCGAAACCCACAACACCTGAACCACCTCGCTGCTATCCCGGCAGTGCGGACCCTAGATGCCCAAAACCAACAACTCCAACGCCTCCTCGTTGCTTCCCAGGAAGCACGGACCCACGGTGCCCAAGGCCGACAACACCTGCTCCACCGAACTGTTTCCCAGGTAGCGCAGATCCTCGATGCCCAAAACCTACAACCCCAGCACCTCCGAATTGTTTCCCAGGAAATACAGACCCCAGGTGTCCAAAACCCACTACTCCTGAGCCACCACGCTGCTACCCTGGCAGCCAAGACATCCGTTGTCCAAAACCAACAACATCATTACCGCCTAAACCTGTGTGCTATCCCGGTTCTCCTGATCCTAACTGCCCGCAACCACCTCGACCAACGACATTAAATCCACCTACTTACTTGCCTCCAGTAACTTCCGCACCTAAATGCTATCCCGGTTCAACAGATCTTCGTTGTCCTAAGCCAACAACCGAAGCACCTCCTCGATGCTTCCCTGGCAGTACCGATCTTAGGTGTCCCAAACCCACAACACCTGAGCCACCTCGATGCTTCCCTGGCAGTACCGATCCCAGGTGTCCCAAACCCACAACACCTGAGCCACCTCGATGCTTCCCTGGCAGTACCGATCCTAGGTGTCCCAAACCCACAACTCCTGAGCCACCTAGATGCTTCCCTGGCAGTACCGACTTTAGGTGTCCCAAACCCACAACACCTGAACCACCTAGATGCTTCCCTGGTAGTACCGACCCTAGGTGTCCGAAACCCACGACACCTGAACCTTCTAAACCTGTATGTTATCCCGGTTCTACGGACCTTAACTGCCCTCAACCAACTCGACCAACTACTTTGACTC
This sequence comes from Herminia tarsipennalis, assembly GCA_945859575.2. Lineage (NCBI taxonomy): Eukaryota > Metazoa > Arthropoda > Insecta > Lepidoptera > Erebidae > Herminia > Herminia tarsipennalis. The sequence continues at coordinate 19,252,503 of OX243833.2, forward strand.
CTCCAACTTACTTGCCACCAGTTACATCCGCACCTAAATGCTACCCTGGCTCAACAGATTCGCGTTGCCCAAGGCCAACCACACCTGCCCCTCCTAACTGCTTCCCAGGCAGCACAGATCCACGGTGCCCTAAGCCAACCACACCAGCTCCTCCTCGATGTTACCCAGGAAGCTCTGATCCACGGTGTCCAAAGCCAACAACCCCTGCTCCACCGAATTGCTTCCCAGGAAACATAGATCCACGGTGCCCTAAGCCTACAACTCCTGCACCTCCTCGATGTTTCCCAGGAAGCACTGATCCACGGTGCCCTAGGCCAACTACTCCTGCTCCACCGAACTGCTTCCCAGGAAGCACAGACCCGAGGTGTCCTAAGCCTACAACACCTGAACCGCCTCGATGCTACCCCGGCAGCACAGATATCCGTTGCCCAAAGCCAACAACGCCAACACCACCTAAACCTGTATGCTACCCCGGTTCACCAGATCCCAACTGCCCGCAACCACCACGACCGACAACATTAAATCCACCTACTTACTTGCCTCCAGTTACTTCCGCACCTAAATGCTACCCCGGCTCAACAGATTCCCGTTGTCCAAGGCCAACTACATCTGCTCCTCCTAACTGTTTCCCTGGTAGCACAGATAGACGGTGTCCCAAACCCACAACTCCAGCACCTCCTCGATGCTTCCCAGGAAGTACTGACCCCAGATGTCCAAAACCAACAACACCTGAGCCGCCGCGATGCTTCCCTGGCAGCACTGACCCTAGGTGCCCCAAACCAACGACACCAGCACCTCCTCGTTGCTTCCCAGGAAGTACTGACCCAAGGTGTCCGAAACCCACTACACCTGAGCCACTTCGGTGCTTCCCAGGCAGTACCGATCCTAGGTGTCCGAAACCAACAACACCAGCACCTCCTCGATGCTTCCCGGGTAGTACCGATCCTAGGTGCCCAAAACCTACAACACCTGAACCTCCTAAACCTGTATGCTATCCCGGTTCCACTGATCCTAACTGCCCTCAACCATCTCGACCAACTACATTGACTCCACCTACTTACTTGCCACCAGTTACATCCGCACCTAAATGCTACCCTGGCTCAACAGATTCGCGTTGTCCAAGGCCAACCACACCTGCTCCGCCCAACTGCTTCCCAGGCAGCACAGATCCACGGTGCCCTAAGCCAACTACACCAGCTCCTCCTCGATGTTACCCAGGAAGCTCTGATCCACGGTGTCCAAAGCCAACGACCCCTGCTCCACCGAACTGCTTCCCTGGAAGCTCAGATCCACGGTGCCCTAAGCCAACAACTCCTGCACCTCCTCGCTGCTTCCCAGGAAGCACAGATCCTCGATGCCCTAAGCCTACAACACCAGCACCTCCTCAATGCTTCCCGGGAAGCACTGATCCACGGTGCCCAAGGCCGACTACTCCTGCTTCACCGAACTGCTTCCCAGGAAGCACAGACCCGAGGTGTCCTAAACCTACAACACCTGAACCGCCTCGATGCTACCCCGGCAGCACAGATATCCGTTGCCCAAAGCCAACAACGCCAACACCACCTAAACCTGTATGCTACCCCGGTTCACCAGATCCCAACTGCCCGCAACCACCACGACCAACAACATTGAATCCACCTACTTACTTGCCTCCAGTAACTTCTGCACCAAAATGCTACCCCGGCTCATCAGATTCCCGTTGTCCAAGGCCAACAACACCGGTTCCTCTTAACTGCTTCCCTGGTAGCACTGATCCACGGTGTCCCAAACCAACAACTCCAGCACCTCCTCGATGCTTCCCAGGAAGCACTGACCTGAGATGTCCAAAACCCACAACACCTGAGCCACCACGTTGCTTCCCTGGTAGTACCGATCCTAGGTGCCCGAAACCCACAACACCTGAGCCACCTCGATGCTTCCCTGGCAGCAATGACCCTAGATGCCCTAAACCAACGACACCAGCACCTCCTCGATGCTTCCCAGGTAGTACCGACCCAAGATGTCCCAAACCTACCACACCTGAACCTCCACGATGCTTCCCAGGCAGTTCTGACCCTAGGTGCCCTAAACCTACCACACCAGAACCTCCCCGATGCTTCCCAGGCAGTAACGACCCCAGATGCCCCAAACCTACAACACCTGAACCTCCACGATGCTTCCCTGGCAGTACCGACCCTAGGTGCCCTAAGCCAACCACACCAGCACCTCCTCGTTGCTTCCCAGGAAGTACAGATCCACGATGCCCCAAACCTACTACCCCAGAACCACTTCGATGCTACCCTGGCAGCACTGACGTCCGTTGCCCAAGGCCAACGACACCGACACCGCCTAAGCCTGTATGCTATCCTGGTTCAACAAATCCTAATTGCCCGCAACCATCTCGACCAACGACTTTAAATCCACCTACATATTTACCTCCAGTTACATCCGCACCTAAATGCTACCCCGGCTCAACAGATTCTCGTTGTCCAAAGCCAACAACACCTGCTCCCCCTAACTGCTTCCCTGGCAGCACAGATCCACGGTGCCCCAAGCCAACAACACCAACCCCTCCTCGTTGCTTCCCAGGTAGCACAGACCCAAGGTGTCCGAAATCCACAACACCTGAGCCACCTCGATGCTTCCCTGGCACTACTGACCCTAGGTGCCCTAAACCAACGACACCAGCTCCTCCTCGATGCTTCCCAGGAAGTACAGACCCAAGGTGTCCAAAACCCACAACACCAGAGCCACCTCGATGCTTCCCTGGTAGTACCGACCCTAGATGCCCTAAACCAACGACACCAGCACCTAAACCTGTATGCTATCCTGGTTCAACGGATCCCGATTGCCCACAGCCTTCTCGGCCAACTACATTAACTCCTCCTACTTACTTACCACCAGTTACATCCGCACCTAAGTGCTATCCTGGCTCTACAGACCCTAGATGTCCCAAACCTACACCACCTGAACTTCCACGATGCTATCCCGGTAGTACCGATCCCAGATGCCCCAAGCCTTTAACACCGGAACCTCCTCGATGCTTCCCAGGAAGTACCGACCCAAGATGTCCTAAGCCAACAACACCTGAACCTCCACGATGCTTCCCAGGCAGTACCGACCCAAGATGTCCTAAGCCAACAACACCTGAACCTTCTCGTTGCTTCCCAGGTAGCACAGACCCAAGGTGTCCGAAACCCACAACACCTGAGCCACCTCGATGCTTCCCTGGCACTACTGACCCTAGGTGCCCTAAACCAACAACACCAGCTCCTCCTCGATGCTTCCCAGGAAGTACAGACCCAAGGTGTCCAAAACCCACAACACCAGAGCCACCTCGATGCTTCCCTGGTAGTACCGACCCTAGATGCCCTAAACCAACGACACCAGCACCTAAACCTGTATGCTATCCTGGTTCAACGGATCCCGATTGCCCACAGCCTTCTCGGCCAACTACATTAACTCCTCCTACTTACTTACCACCAGTTACATCCGCACCTAAGTGCTATCCTGGCTCAACAGACCCTAGATGTCCCAAACCTACACCACCTGAACCTCCACGATGCTATCCCGGAAGTACCGATCCCAGATGCCCCAAGCCTACAACACCTGAACCTCCACGATGCTTCCCAGGCAGTACCGACCCAAGATGTCCTAAGCCAACAACACCTGAACCTCCTCGATGCTTCCCAGGCAGTTCCGACCCAAGATGTCCTAAGCCAACAACACCTGAACCTCCTCGATGCTTCCCAGGCAGTTCCGACCCAAGATGTCCTAAGCCAACAACACCTGAACCTCCTCGATGCTTCCCAGGCAGTGCCGACCCTAGATGTCCCAAACCTACAACACCTGAACCTCCACGATGCTACCCAGGCAGTACCGACCCTAGGTGCCCTAAACCTACCACACCTGAACCTCCTCGATGCTTCCCAGGTAGTACCGACCCAAGATGTCCCAAACCTACCACACCTGAACCACCACGATGCTTTCCAGGCAGTTCTGACCCTAGGTGCCCTAAACCTACCACACCAGAACCTCCCCGATGCTACCCAGGCAGTTACGACCCCAGATGCCCCAAACCTACAACACCTGAACCTCCACGATGTTTCCCTGGCAGTACTGACCCAAGGTGCCCTAAGCCAACCACACCAGCACCTCCTCGTTGCTTCCCAGGAAGCACAGATCCAAGATGCCCCAAACCTACTACCCCAGAACCGATACGCTGCTACCCTGGCAGCACAGACCTCCGTTGCCCAAGACCAACGACATCGGCGCCGCCTAAGCCTGTTTGCTATCCCGGTTCCCCGGACCCCAATTGCCCTCAACCGCCTCGACCAACTACTTTAACTCCTCCTACTTACTTACCACCAGTTACATCCGCACCTAAGTGCTATCCTGGTTCAACAGACCTAAGATGTCCCAAACCTACAACACCGGAACCTCCTCGATGCTTCCCTGGCAGTTCCGACCCCAGATGTCCCAAACCTACAACACCTGAACCGCCTCGATGCTTCCCTGGCAGTTCCGACCCCAGATGTCCCAAACCTACAACACCTGAACCGCCTCGATGCTTCCCTGGCAGTTCCGACCCCAGATGTCCCAAACCTACAACACCAGAACCTCCTCGATGCTTCCCTGGCAGTTCAGACCCCAGGTGTCCCAAACCTACAACACCTGAACCTCCTCGATGCTTCCCTGGCAGTTCCGACCCCAGATGTCCAAAACCCACAACACCTGAACCTCCACGATGCTTTCCTGGCAGTTCCGACCCCAGATGTCCAAAACCCACAACACCTGAACCTCCACGATGCTACCCAGGCAGTACCGACCCCAGATGTCCCAAACCTACAACACCTGAACCTCCACGATGCTTCCCTGGCAGTTCCGACCCCAGATGTCCCAAACCCACAACACCTGAACCTCCACGATGCTTTCCTGGCAGTTCCGACCCCAGATGTCCAAAACCCACAACACCTGAACCTCCACGATGCTACCCAGGCAGTACCGACCCCAGATGTCCCAAACCTACAACACCTGAACCTCCTCGATGCTTCCCAGGTAGTACCGACCCAAGATGTCCCAAACCTACCACACCTGAACCTCCACGATGCTTCCCAGGCAGTTCTGACCCTAGGTGCCCTAAACCTACCACACCAGAACCTCCCCGTTGCTACCCAGGTAGTAACGACCCCAGATGCCCAAGGCCAACGACACAAAAGCCACCTAGGCCTGTATGCTATCCCGGCTCACCAGATCCCAATTGCCCACAACCACCACGACCAACGACTTTAAATCCACCTACTTACTTACCACCAGTAACCACCGCACCTACCTGCTCCCCTGGCAGCACAGATCCCAGATGCCCTAAACCAACTACTCCCGAACCACCCCGTTGCTACCCAGGTAGCACAGATCCTCGGTGTCCTAAGCCTACAACACCAGAACCTCCTCGATGCTATCCCGGTAGTACCGATTCCAGATGTCCGAAACCTACAACACCTGAACCTCCCCGATGCTACCCAGGCAGTAACGACCCCAGATGCCCCCAACCTACAACACCTGAACCTCCACGTTGCTTCCCAGGCAGTTCTGACCCTAGGTGCCCCAAACCTACAACACCTGAACCTCCACGATGCTTCCCAGGCAGTTCTGACCCCAGGTGCCCCAAACCTACAACACCTGAACCGCCACGATGCTACCCAGGCAGTTCCGACCCCAGGTGCCCCAAACCTACAACACCTGAACCTCCCCGATGCTTCCCAGGCAGTTCTGACCCCAGATGCCCCAAACCTACTACACCTGAACCACCACGATGCTTCCCAGGCAGTTCCGACCCCAGGTGCCCCAAACCTACAACACCCGAGCCTCCCCGATGCTTCCCAGGCAGTTCCGACCCCAGGTGCCCCAAACCTACAACACCTGAACCTCCACGATGCTACCCAGGCAGTTCCGACCCCAGGTGCCCCAAACCCACAACACCTGAACCTCCCCGATGCTTCCCAGGCAGTTCTGACCCCAGATGCCCCAAACCTACTACACCTGAACCACCACGATGCTTCCCAGGCAGTTCCGACCCCAGGTGCCCCAAACCTACAACACCTGAACCTCCCCGATGCTTCCCAGGCAGTTCTGACCCCAGATGCCCCAAACCTACTACACCTGAACCACCACGATGCTTCCCAGGCAGTTCTGACCCCAGATGCCCCAAACCTACAACACCTGAACCTCCCCGATGCTTCCCAGGCAGTTCCGACCCCAGGTGCCCCAAACCTACAACACCTGAACCTCCTCGTTGCTTCCCAGGCAGTTCTGACCCCAGGTGTCCCAAACCTACCACACCTGAACCTCCAAGATGCTTCCCAGGCAGTACCGACCCCAGATGCCCTAAGCCTACAACACCAGAACCTCCTCGGTGTTACCCAGGCAGTACAGATCCTAGGTGCCCTAAGCCTACACCACCGAGCTCTTGCTACCCCGGATCTAGAGACCCTAAATGTCCACAACCATTTGCCCCTAGTAGCACGAATCCACCTTCCACGTACTTACCTCCATTCCCCTCAGAAAATGAAGTTAAGTCTCCAAGATTCACGAGATTAGTTTCAAAAGATTTTGATGATGAACAAGTTTACGACGATACGCAGTCAGATATTGGTAAGAACTATTTTAATTTTATTAGTTTAATAGAGTTATTTGAAAGTTTAAAAGACAGTCATTGTTTTTAAACTTTCACGATTTTTATACATATTAGATATATTTCATTTGACCTTATATTTACCCGACGTTTCAATCGAATTGCACCGATCGTGCAATTCGATCGAAACGTCGGGTAATTAAAAGGTGCGTACCTATAAATAATTCACGCGATTAAGTCCTGAAGTATATCTAATTTATAGACAGGTTACTTACTAAAATGTACCTACATAGAATCATGACTTTTCACATGTCACTTGTGTGTATCTTGCTTCCTAAAGTGAAGATTTTTTGTGATTTTTTTTAATAAGCTCTTTCTATACTTCTTTCTCTAAATTATCAACAAGATTGGAATCGATAATATCGAGTTAGAGAACAGTGAAACCGAGGATCAAATATATGTGTGTATGTCTAGTGTTTAGTGACCCTGTCTGCTAAGCCGGAGGTCGTGGGTTCGATCCCCACCCGATAAAACTTTGTGTGATTAGCGCGATGGTTTATTTTATGTCTAGGCGTAATTTATTTATAATATGAATATCATATCATATTTATAAATATATAAGTATGTTTTCCATAGCACACTTATTTTGGGATCAGATGACGTTGTGAGTTATCCTAAGATATTATTATTATGACGTACTCGTTTATTAAGTACTTATTCAATGTTTACAGATTCCTTTGAGTTCAAGCGAACACAGCCAAAGTCTCGCAAAGTAAGAGACGTCAGTAATATCAACGACGCTGCCGCAATCACAGTCAATGGTTTTGCCACCGTTTCCATAATTGTGGGCTCTGCTGTTTTTATGATTATATCAGTCACACTTGCAGTTTATATGTACAAAAATAAGAAGCAACATATTGCAAAATCAATCAACAACGCACAACCATGCTGAGATTTGTAAATAATTTTAAGGTGTTGAATTATATTTTGTGATATTATAATTTTAAATATAACTACTTGATGCCTTATATTAAAAAAAAAATTGAAAATGGCTGCGTTATAATGGATATTTTTGATAATGATTTAGTTACTTTCGTAACTGCACTGCCTTTTTTAGCTTTATTATTTCAGGCGCTTAAGCATGCCTATTTTATCATTATGTAAAATAGTGCCATAATAAAACAATAATATATTTGATGTCTTCTTCAATGCATCCTCAGAATTTATAATGTATATTATATTATTCCTAGTCAATGTTATGTATTATGTATAGCATATTTGAAATCATGATGTATTAAATTAAATATTATTCATTGTTTAATATACTCATTTGTGATATTTTGTGTAAATATATTAATCAGTACACTTGTGTGGCCATTAAAATGTATAGTGTACGTATTTTTACAATGTTTTGCTAAACTAGATACATTCTGGTAAACAACCGAATTGATGCGAATATATTCACAGTTTATTTTCATATCTCTATATGCAGAATGTATCTATCAGGCACAAATATTATTAACAATGATTTTGTAATGTTAAGATTGCTTTTCGAGTCAATCTAAGTAAAACATTCTATGAATGTCAAATTTGTTTAATTTTTATACCTTAAACCCAATATTTATTTACAAACTAAACCTCATAACCGTTTTGGTAAATAAGTGCTTACTTTAAATATCTATACCTACTTAACACAAAGACCAAATGATAATAGTAAGACCGTCTCTCTTTGATGGCGCATAGTGAGTGTGATAGATATGGGGCTATATGGCTATGTAAATAGCCATATATATATAATCAATCCATATGTTGGATATTGATATCCACTATGTAGATGTGTGTTTTGGAATATTGATTGTTATATATGGCTATTTACATAGCCATATAGCCCCACATCTAACAAGTGCGTGTGTTTGCCGTGCAACAGATTCTTGGTTTTATTCCCACATGGGACAGAATTTTGTGAATTCTGATACAACACTGTGTTCTACTCTCTTTTCCTGAAATGGCACCTATCCTTATTTTGTATCCTTTCGGAGTTTTATATTGCCGTATTTTACTAAAACTTATGATTAAGGTAGATACTTTAATGTCTATAAAAATATGCAGTTTATTTCCATTGACAATTATCGTAAATAATAAAGCTGTGTGGCACCGGCTTTAGAATAGTGCCACCCCATCTCCTCCCGTGGGTGTCGTCAAGGCGACTAAGGGGTGTCACACGGGAGGACGGGCAGCAGCGTCCTCTGCGTATTTCAAGCCTTACTGCGATCGCCAACCCGCTCGCCAAGCGTGGCGATTATGGCAATTACCCCCAGGAACTAATAAGTAGGTTCTACTGGGGAGACCCGTGCCCAGCAGTGGGACATCATATGGGTTGTTATGTAAATAATAATTTGCTAACTTTGGATCGCCTACGTACCGCCACGTGCGCTCTGGCTGACAAAAAAGCACCTAAAGCCATCACTGTATAAAAATATTAAATAAAAAAACCCGCCTGCAAAAAGTCGGAAACAAGATACCCTTCACATTTAATGTCATTCAGTCGGAGGTATTAATGAATCCTGGGTCCTTATTCACGAACATTGCCATGGCAAGCCCGCTCAGCGCGCCGTGCCGCGCATGCGCAGTGGATATTTTTGTGGCTCTCAAGCTAAAATCCAACAAGCCGTTTAGGCTCTAGGGCGAGCCAAAGAAATTTACATACTACACTCGAAAAATATAACCCTACTTCTTGCGCAGTCGGAATAAAGTATAGATTCAATAGATAACGCCTTTGAAGTTGTGTTAAATAGAGATACAACTTCTAAAAATACTGCAGCCCTGGATACTGAGACCACTCAGTGCAATACTACACAGGGGTTAAGAGGGGAAAGAATACGCTTGAAGATGCTATGAAGAATAATAATTATAGCCCGAGAACGTGATGCGGGCATTTATTTACAACGAGCGGCCGGCAACGCACTTTCTGGCGTCAAAGAATTTTAAACCTAACCTGGCAACATTTTGAACTATAGCAAACAATAGCAACCCGGACAATAGCAAGAAAAACACACCATTACATTACATGTCAAAATGAAAATCAATTACGCAATGAAAAATATGATTCGATAGCCAGACATGATACCAGAAGCAAAAGTGACACTGTCACTGTTGGATCATGCCACTTCTTATGTAATCCTTCGGCATACTCAACTCAGTTGTGATGATAGACCGATCAGAGCGTCATGCAATGATCGTCGACATCACCATCCTCCATGACGAAAATCTCGTAAAAGAAAAAGATAAACAAGTTAAATATTCGGATCTAGCGCACGAGATTGTCGACATGTGGGATATTGATTCGGCGATCATTGAGCCGATAGTCATCTCCGTTATTGGTTTGATTGCCAAAAGCCTCCACAAATACCTTGAAAGGCTAGCGTTAGGCGGTTGTATCAAGGGCTTTGATGCAAAAGGCAGTAATTCTGGGCACGGCTCGCATTATAAGGAAGTTCCTTTTTTTGGCGGTAATTACTAGTAGCTTAATCCCTGTACCTACCCGATGTGGACACTGTTTTTTAATTTTTTTTACCGTTTTAAGTAAAAAATAAATGTATTATCTATCAATTACAGCAGTTTCACTCGATTAAAATAGTAGTGATGTTTACATAATATTACCATTATAGGATTCATTTTATGTACAACACACAATAGAATAGAACCCTGTGGAACTATATTTTGACTTAATGGCCCCTAAAGATTTCTTGTATGACGTAAGGTCAGCAATAAAATGATTCGTAAAAAAGTGTCATTAGTATTACACAGAAGTATATAAGTGTACCATATTCTTATATTTTGCCTATTTACTTATTTCTGTTTAATGTTTATTAAATAAAAAAGAATACTAATAATATTGAATAAAAAAAAATAGGTAGATGGTTTAAAGAAAATAAATATTACGTCCGTTAGATTACCATACACATAGGTACGTACTTTACCCGACTTGGGAGTTTTTGTTGCTAGCGGTACAATTTTGACAAGTACAGAGTGAAGTTGTTGCGACCGCGATTATCTTCTTATTTGAAACGCATAGTACCTACAAATATCATATTAACTTTAAGTTTTGGGGGATTTCCTTAAGGCCAATGAAGTGGCAGCGGCCGACAGCGCAGTTTCGGCGTCAAAGAATTTTAAACTTAAGACCAGTATCACATAAAAAAATCAAAGAGGACGCGGCGCCGTGCACGGCCGCTCGTTGCCGATACAGATCTTTTACGTATTTAATAAAGTTTAAATAAAATCCTTTGACACTGAAAGTGCTCACCGCGCTACGCCGCTGCCATTTCGGCGTGAGACAGCCTCTACATAATTGCGGAGATTGCATTTGTCACAGCAGTAGCACTTAGTAGGTATACTTACACTATTTCATTTTATATATAAAGTAACATTACCAATGACGTATGTTAAACCTCATTGAACATTACCATTTCTATTCTGTACAGATTGAAAATGGCACTTAATTTACATAATTAAGTGCCATTTTCAATCTGTAGGTGTAAGACGTATTTGACAATATAGAAAGAATGTGGATCATTAAACTAAAAAAATGAATATGTTTTAAACCTTTTATTTCCAATAAAGAGAGCACAAAGGTAATTACCAAAATACTACTTATTAACTACATTATAATATTCTATCCACACATAGGTACTTGAGCAAACTTACTACTACTACATGCAGGTCAAACAGTGGCGGATGCAGGGAGGCTTAGGTGCTGAAATGGGGTGCCTTTCCTCAAATAAGTATCTGAATTGTTTCATGTGTGACCTTCATAAAACTACCCTCAGCGAGCACAAACCACTGCCCCAAACCCTTAACAAACATACACCTCTGACTGCCTCTGTGGCGCGGTGGGAGTGTATCCGACTGCTACGCAAGAGGTCGTGGGTTCGATCCCCACCCAGGATAAAACTTTGTGTGATGAGCACGATGGTTTATTCTGTGTCTGGGTGTTATTTATCTATAATATGTATGTATTTAGAAATATATAAGTATGTTTATCAGTTGTCTGGTTTCCATAGTACAAGCTCTGCTTAGTTTGGGATCAGATAATGTTGTGTGAGCTGTCCCAAGATATTATTATTATTATTATTATTATACAACTCATAAGACTCAAAATAGACCCGGACTTTGGACAACAATATGTGAATCACACCAATGTCCTATGGAAATTGAACCCACATCCACCGCTTCATCGAGGCTCAAAAAGACCAAAGTCCCCAAAACTGGATTGCTCAGAGATAAACCCTCACTCCCCTGACACTAAATTCCAAGAATGCTGAGCAGGTGCAAATCCTTTCTAAATGCTAGTTCCGCCACTGAAGTCATTCTATCATTAGTCATCTACATTATATCACCAATAAGTTCTAAAAGTAATTAAAATTAGTGGTCTCATTAAATTATGATGTTGATATAAATAGTCAAAGTTTAACCACTTTAATTAGGCGTAGGTATTAATCAATCTGACCATCTTACTTAGTTTAATAAAATATTTAGATGTAGGATGTTAAGCGAGGGTTGAAACTCTTGCTGCTGATGTTAAGTAATAGGTGCTTTCAAACATAAACAAGCATTTCAATATCACATACATACTTGATAATATCACATTATTAGAGCATGGATCGGGCCGGAATAAGCCTTACTGCCTGCTTTGTTTCATAAGTATAGTGCTAGAATTAGTTATAGATACTTAAACAATAGACTTATTTATTACCTATTCATCATTATAACGATATAGATCTATCAGCTCACACACTAAGCCAAGATAAGGCACATATTTAAGTTGTTTAAAATTTGCGAATATTATGCAGACCAACTCTTCTACAATATACACACATCAAAAGTGTCTAGGGATCAAGCATTTTTATGCGGATTTCTTGAGATTGAGATGTGGCTTTGTAATAAATTTATGATTTTATAAATTTATATGGATCCTTTTTGGTGCATTTCATAATTTGAATCAGGAACTGTGAATCAAATTCGAGTAAAAGATGAAAATCAGCTGTCAATATTTTCCCTATAAAAACATACAACGCATTGAAGACATTATTAGTGCTACTGTTTCCCTACTACTGATTAAAACCAACGTTATTATGGAGCGGCGACGTCATTTAAGCAGGGAAGAAATGCTCAGAGCCGTGGGAATGATAGAAGCTGGTTCCCGGCAACGTACTGTGGCTTTAGCTCTGAATACAAGTCAGAGTGTTATCAGTCGACTTTGGACACGTTACCGAAGCACTGGTACCGTGGCTGAGCGCCATGGAGGACGGTATCGCTGCACCACACGGAGACAAGACCGATACATTCAAATCTTAACTCGAAGAGGTCCAACAATAACCGCCATGATGTTAGCCGTGAGGCTTCATCACTCTTCAGGGAACTTAATTAGCGACCAAACAGTCAGAAACCGCTTGCATGAAGTGAACCTTCATTCCCGAAGACCGCTACGGGTACCACCTATAGCAATGCACAATCGTAGGATTCGATATCAATGGGCTCTTGAACACAGAAATTGGGCAGAAGAACAATGGCGTTTCGTGTGCTTTTCTGATGAGTCTCGTTTTGGTATGAGACCGGATACAAGACGTATACGACACTGGAGAACCCCTGGACGCCAACAGCGATTAAAATCCTGCCAGGAAGTCCATCCTTATAGTGGTGGAACCATCATGGTATGGGCGGGTATTTGGATCGGCGGAAGAACTGAGTTGATTTGGATCCGAGGCAACCTCAACGCTCAAATTTATGCTGAGACGATTGTATCAGACGTCATCGTTCCTCTACAAGTGCAAATCGGTCCCTTATTTCAGTTAATGCATGATAATGCACGACCGCACACCGCAAGAGTTGTAAGACAGACTCTCGCCGCAGCTAACATCAATGTCCTGCCCTGGCCTGCTCAGTCGCCAGACTTGAACCCGATTGAGCATGCATGGGATATGCTACAGAGAAGAGCTCTGCCGAATATGGAGGGTATCCAGTCGCAAGAAGACCTTTTTTTGTTGTTGCAACGAACATGGGCGGCCATTCCACAGCGTGATTTTGATGAACTCATTTTGAGTATGCCAAACCGATGTTCTTGTGTTGTTAGTGTTCGCGGTAGAAACACGGATTATTAATTGTTTAAGTTACCCAATAAAATTTTAAAGAAAACTGTTATTTCAGTCTTTTTTTCGAACTTTAATGTTAGTGGTTCAAATGTCAAAAATCCCTTTATTAGGAAAATGGCAAATTTCTTTATTAATGCAAAGGTGACTTGGTTTATCGTTACTGTGACAAACGAAAACACTTTATTTGATGAATCCTTAAAGAAATAAAAGAAATAAAATCAATCAGGAGAAAAGTTATTGCAAAAATATATGTTGATCCCTAGACACTTTTGATGTGTGTAGTTACAAAATTTCACAATAGCGCAAGATAGTCATTTGACTATAGAAAAGTAGTAATTATAAAACTTTTTAAACAATAAATATAAAAAGTTTTATAATTATTGCTTTTCTTGAGAGACTTATTAGAGGACTAAATGACCTATCAAAACCTATCTCTACCGGCTGACATGACATCTGTTTTTTTTTAAATAAATCTACTAACTGAAATATACTGATAATAGTCAAAAAGAAATTATGGATAATTCCCGCATTATATCCACAAGGGGAAGCATGAAGAAATCCCACTTAACATTGGAATGATTTTAACTTTTGAAACACCCACTGACTAAAGGTTTGATTTGATAATTTAATGTGTTATGATAATTTTATTAAACTATCACAGTAAGAAGTCTCCTCATGAAACGATTTTATGGCAATCGTGACGTCATCCAAAGGAATCCGTCCTAAGGAACTAATACGGCTCTGGGAGTTTCATTGCAGAAACTATTTAAACACAGATGTTTTATGACGATGGGCCTGAACATTACATGTTGTAATTTTTAAAGCATTTTATACATGCTAAATTTGACTCCGGCACCGAGACATGTCCTGTCTCGGTGCCGGAGTTGATAACGGCTTAGGGCCGGTACCCCTTTTTTTTTTTTTTTTTGATGTGGCGGGAAAAATTCCTTACGAACACCTCCACCGTCCGGGGAAGACGGTGGAGGTAGTGTGGGGTTTGCACCCACTAAAAACCCGCCGCGTATCGCCCGCCACCTTCGCGAACGGGCCGCCGGAATTAGGGCCGGTACCCCTAAGGTAAGGTTTAAGTCGCGCCTCCGATGAATTTTCCTTTCATACATTAAAATTTGTATGTATAAAATTAGCATAAAAATGCTTTAAAAGTTACAAAAAGTACAGTAAGAAGTAGCAATTAAAGATTCCTCTGTTTATTCTAAAGTTAGTAGGTGACTAACTTTTTAAAATTCAATTAACATTATACACAGCATTTCTAACAACTATACAGGTACATCTTTCAGAGCGTCGTTTGCGAGATATGGTTGAAATATAAACAATTTCCTTAATGAGACAGAGACCACTAACTACTTAAAAATATTGTTGATTACCGTTCAATAAGCTTCAACCTGATGGGTCCGTTTGGCGTGTACATTGGGTGAATGTGATAATCCATTGGTTCGTGATGATATTCCATTTTGAAAGCTTGCACCATCTGTAAAACAAAAGCAAATCGACGTGAAAAACAAAACACTCAAGCTCTCACAAATGGCAAACGATACGTACGAAAACATAATAAGACTCTAGAATTCTGTTATATCAGCTCACTAAAATAAAAGAAAACACAACAAGATACAAAAACACGACTGATCTTTTAAAAACTTCCCGCCATTTTAAAATGCTATCTACTATCTTTAAATTTTTTTGTTTTACGTTCCATTCTTTTTTTGTTTGTTTTCAGTTCAACATTTAGCCAGTGTTATTTATATTATTATTAGTTATTTTGAACTTTTTCATATGCTTAGTTTACAATTATTAACCTGTAAAACCAGCCTAAAAATATTTTAAGTTATTTTACTTGTAAATAAATACACAAAAAATGTGTTGCACTCGGGGACTGCCGCGGTAAAGCTATTGCATAGCAATTTTTATCAACTTAAGCAATTATATATTTTTTTTTCAATATATTTCGGAGCAGCTCGTCTCGATCCGTGCGAGCTTCGTACAATCGTATGACGTATCATATACACGGCCAAGCTACATGGTAGGCGGAGTGGGGGGTGTTAGGTTTTTTTCGTTACGGAATTTCTTGATTCGGTCGCAGCGCTCAAAGCCCGCGATAAAAGCTATGCAATAGCCTAATATTTTTTTTATTTTCTAAAAGCCTTAGGATACTAAATATACAGGTTTTTGAGATCCTCCTAGTAAGCTTTATAAAGGGCTGTAGCAGGAGGTCCCGCTCTTTAAATACATTTGTTACATAGGCCTAGTATAACATAGTGTATCTAAAGATGGTTTTAACTTTTCTTGTATGTTTGTGTGTGTGTGTGTGTGTGTGTGTGTGGATGAATGTATTGAATAAGACTATGTGTAAATAATTTTAACCTCAACCCTGCGATTAAATCTTGGGATCGGAAGCCACTAACTTATACTGAAGACTTGTAACATAGTATATAGGTAAGGATCCCTAGAACATATTTTAAAGTAATTGACATTAAACTAGAATTGTCCTCCTAGTAACCTCCCGCTCGTGGCTTCTTTACATTACACCAAATAACTTCGTGACCAAAAAAATAAAAATAAAAATAAAAATTACTTCTTCACTACCTACTACAGGTAAATTAGCTTGAAGAAATTTTTGCGTTTGTAGTAGTGTATGGTCAGCAAATAAAAAAAACAACATTTTATTTTTAGTTTTTATTGTTTTAAAGGTAATATACGTTTGTGGCTGGAGCACACCAAATGCGTGCACGTCTACGCATACGCACTACGTACTAATACGGTCGTGAAAATGTGTATCCACCGCATTGTAATCTATGGAACTGTATGAGGCAGACAAGCCAGTTCCAAACATTACAAGCATTGAATGCCGGTTTTCACTTCAGTGAAGACGTGTATGAATTAGGTGTTCTCCGGCCATAAATGTTTTATTCTAATAATTCATCAACCCCAGGCATATCACAATCATCCCCATCCTCGCTTTCATCAGATGAATTATTTAAATTAATTATGATTCGTTCTGATATTGTGTCTAAAGCTGCGTCTCTACCCTGATATTTGCTTTCCTCCTCAATAGCATGCAAACAAACTTTTCTCCATTCCTCTACAGTTATGGCGTTCATTTTTTCTTCAGCTAATGACATTATAACCTTCATATTCATTGCGACATTCTTTTTTGCGACATATGTTTTCACTATCCCCCATATATTTTCTATAGGATTAAACTCCGGATGGTATGGTGGTAAACGCAGCACAGTATGACCGTGCTGTCGTAATATTTCGTCTATCTTGTACTCTATAAATCTCGCCTTGTTTTGCAGAATCAGTTCATATAATTGAGGCTTAAGCAACGTGGATGAATGCTCAATGTTTCGAAATGTCAGCCAGTCTATCATTTGCTGTTTTCTAGAATTACTATTCGGTGCAGGATTTTGTATTGAGTTATGATATGGTGCGTTGTCAACAACAACAACACTATTTGGTTGTAAGTTGGGTATTAATTGAGTTTGAATCCACCTTGAATAGTTGTCATAGTTCATATTGTTGTGGTAATCTCCACTTTTTTGGTCGGCTTTAAACATAAGCAATGCATTTGGTATAAAGCCATCGATACCACCGGCATGAACAATGATTAAGCGGTTGCCTTTCGATATATGTTGCTTCAAACCTGAAGTGCTTCCATCTGACCAAGATTTCGAGAGGGTATGTGATGTATGTATATATGTTTCGTCGGTGTAAACAATTGGTCGGCGTTGTTCACGATATTCAGCAATTTTCATCAAATAATTAATTCGCAAGTATCTAATTTCGTGTTTTTCCATAAGAAGTTTCCGGTTATCTTCTGTTTGCTTCCAATTAAAACCTAATGACATGACGTGTTTTCGTAACGTGCTGACACAACCTTTATAATCGATATCTTCTTTCAATTTTGAGTGCAAAGTTTTTAAAGTGGGAACTTCTTTATTTGTGATGTGGAAGTCATGAATTGTTCTTCTGATAACTTGCTGATCAAAGTTATCGATTACTATTGTAGGTTTACGATTCGGTTTCTTTTTAGGAGATTTAAATGTTACTTCCTGATCTGAAGGACGACATTTGCTTTCTGATACTACCTTTCTGACGGATGCTATTGAAATTCCTGTTGATTTAGCAACTAATTGAGTGGGGGTCATAATACTGCTCGGGTTGTTATTACACTCATTTTCGAAATATTTGTACAAACAGTACAAAACTTCCTTAGTTTGAGAAGTCAAAGGCTTGCCTCGACCATGTTTTAACACTGGAGCCATTTTGAATTATCAATATAAAGTTACAACACTTACACACTTGAAATTAAACACTTCAACAAATATTTTAACAATAATAACAAACAATAACAACAATCAACAAATACAAAATTTCACAATGAAACTACTACGTATCTAATAATTATAATTTTTTAATGAAATGCGTGCTTTATGTTCTAACGGTATCAAGCGACTGACGTCAGACTGCACGTGGCACCTGCGGACAGAGTAAACTGGTTTATTCTGGTTTTGTGCGTGTTTCCACTTTCCACTATCAAGTGACGATTTATTTATTTGTTTTGTTTCGTAATTATTATGGTCAAAACTTTTTACCTATAGCTAAACTACTATCATCTAAAGAACGACACGATATTTTATTGTTTCACGGTAGTCGCCTTGTCGTTTGCTCAAGGACGTGAAATTGAATGACATATTTTTTTTAATAAAGTCAAAACCTTTTTCTTTAAAATAAAAACTTGTTTTTATTGAAAACAAAAATCAGAGTGTTGCTAGGGATAAGTATTAAATTAAATAGTAATGTTAGGATATTGAAACATTTTTGTAAGGGCCAGAACGATATAGTGGAAACGCGCTCTAATATCTAAGTAACATACACACCACTACATATGCAAAAATTTCTCGAGACTAATTTCACTGTACCTACTTTTGTTACACAATTATCTACCACACATCTATGAGATCCCGGAGTAAAATCGATGTTTTTTTTGTCAGGTCACCTTAACCTCACAATAAACAATGATTTTACTATAGTAAAACTTGACTGCCTCTGTGGAGCGATAGGAGTGTGTCCGATTGCTACGCAAAAGGCTGGGTTCGATTCCCACACGGGACACTACTTTGTGTAATCTACAAATTGTTTTTCCGAGTTAGGACGTACTGTCCGTGACTTGTATGTTTGCAAAGTCCCCCGCGATACAGGGCTTGTACTCTACTGTGGAAGTTTAAATATATTTTTTCTTTAGTGTTAAAAAATTTTTTTTTCAATTACAATAAATATTTGTAAAAAGTCACTGTGTCATAGGCCTAAGTAAACACCTATCATGTTGTCATTAGAGGACACCCAATATGTCCCCCTTTATTGATTAGTTAGTACCTATTAGTAGTAGTTTTATTTAAGTTATTACATGTATTCTGTATTATAATTTTAATAATATATATAATAGAAACTGTATAATCTCACTACGCCAATCGGATTACTTTTTTTTTTTTTTTTTTTTTTTTTTTTTTTTTTTTTTTTTTTTTTTTTTAAAGATAACTAGCAATGTGGAATTGAGTCCCACATTACTAGCAATCTTGTTAACCCCTCCAGCTAAGCTCAAAGGCTTGTGTTAGGAGTGGGTTCACGTCGGTAGTATAATGGGTAGGATTCGAACCCGCGACCTCACGATTGCGAGACCGATGCCTTAGCCATTAGGCTACCGCCGCCTACTTTATAAGAAAAGTGTACCTTTTTGCTCTGTAAGTGATATTTTTATGTCTTATAAGAAAATAAATGTCTTTAAACTAAAAAATCACGCCACATATACCTAATAGAAGTTACTAAGTACAACGAAAATGAGAACAACTTTGTACTTATTAGTTATATTTCGGGACTTAATCGCGTGAATTATTTAAAGGTTCGTACCTTTAAATAATTCACGCGATTAAGTCCCGAAATATAACTAATATGTATAAAAATCGCGAAAGTTTAAAAACAATAACTTTGTACTTACTTTGCAAATAACTGTATGAATTTCCAATTCTGCGAATCTTCGGCCCAGGCACATTCTTTTACCATATCCAAAAGGAAGGGACGCAAATGCATGGTGGTTTTGTGTAGGACACCTATGCATCCATCGCTCAGGTCGAAAATCTGACGCATTTGAAAAATATTCATCACTGTTTCCCATTACATAATGTTGAAAGATTACTTGAGTCTGTAAAAAAATAGATATGTTTATTACATGCTTAGTGTAGGGTTCCGCAGCCTTGAATAATTGTATCAGCGGAAGAGCGTATGTGCATGACACTTACGCCCTTTTGTTAAGAAACGCAGTTTTTCAGCCATAACTCAATGGCGATATATAGGTACGGTGATTTTTTAAATAATTTTAATGTAAAGTACCTACCTATTTGTTAGGCTACCTTTTTGATTTTGTTCATATTTTTTGGTCACACGGTTCAAAGATAAGGGGGCACAATTTATTCCACTTTCGGAGCCATTATTTAAAAAAATATCAACTAAATCAAAAAAAATAATTAGAAACCTTAAAATGTTTTTTAAAGACATGTCGAATGATAACGACGATGATGACATGTAACAGAAATTGAAAAAAAATGTGCCGCCCCTAAAACTATTTATTTTTATTGTTAAGCTATCATACTAAGTAGCGGCTACTACAAGACACCATTTCACCAAATCTATTCAATATTCATTGGGTAGTTTTTGAATAAATCCTGTGACATACGGACGGACGGACAGACAGACAGACATACAGACGGACATGACGAAACTATAAGGGTTCCGTTTTTGCCGTTTTGGCAATGTATGGATGTATCAACGTCAATAGCGATCAAATACATATTTATTGTCGATAGATGGCGTTATACGCCATTATAGTATACGTACGTACCCCTTTAGGTATGGTATAGCCGCAAACGATTGTGTCCTTTGTGAGTTGTCGACCATTACCGATAACAACTGGATACATTCTGAAAATAATTATAATAATTGCAAGGTAAATTGGGCAGACTACTTTCATGTAGGGGTACCTACATGAAAGTAATGTATAGATAATACCTAGATAATGTATCGTCGGTTGGAAAAGCTCATGTCGAAGTCAAAGTCATATCTACTTCGTCAGATAAAATTAGAAACAGAATAATTCTACTTTTATTGCCAAGTTCGCAACCCAGTGGGAAAAAACTTGTAAAAACTCATGGCCACTCTTATCAAAAGCGAGTTATTACATTTTTAATATCAGACATTCTGTTGAGAGGAGGTGATTCGGCAGAGAACCAAAGTTATCAACATAGCCGGAATAACAAGCTGAAGTGGCAGTGGGCTGACCATATTAGGCGAAGAACCGACAACCGTTGGGATAAACGAGTTCTTGAGTAAAGACCGCGTCTCGACAAAAGTAGTGTAGGACGCCCTCAGGCCAGCTGGAGTGATGATTTACGCAAAACGGCTGGCAGGAGCTGGATGCGAGAAGCCGAAGATAGAACAAAGTGGCGTGCAATTGGAGAGGCCTATGTCCAGCAGTGGACTGCGATAGGCTGATGATGATGATATTCTGTAGGTTGTCTGTCCCCTAGCGCAAGACTATTGTTCTTTTTAATTATAATAGACAAGCTGTCGCCCGTTGCTCCAACCGCGTGGATGTCAGTTATCGCGATAAAAACTATCATATGTACTTCTCACACGATATCTCACCAGAGGTAGGGAGGGAGTCCAAAATTCGCTAAAATCACCACACGTAATTCATGAACACCCCCTTATAGCGATAAAAACTGTCCTATATCCTTCCCCGGGTCTTAAACTATCTCCATACTAAATTTCATCGAAGTTATTTGAATGTTTTAATCGTGAAAAGGTAACAGATAGACAGACAGAGTACTTTCACATTTATGATACTAGTATGGAAGTATGGATAAGTAGCATATTTTAAAATGAAATCTTAAAGTAGGTACAAACCTCATAACTTCTTTGACACACGCCTTCAAGTATGGCATCTGGTTAACATCGCCGGGTTTCATTGGCCTATCCTGAAGTACTTTCGAAATTTCTTCGTATAACCGTTCCTGTACTGCAGGTCTTAACGACAACTGATATAATATAGATGCTACTGCATTAGAAGTCTGGAAATATAAAATAAATCTTATATAGAATCATAATAAATTATCTAAAACTTTGCTATTCATGTTTACCAGGCACCATAAAGTAAGTGCCTGTAAAAAAAGAATAGCAATATATTTATTAGAATATTGCAGTTGAAAATATCACAGCGAGTGAATAACAAAATTGCATGTATGCTTTTTATCTGCAAAAAGGCTTATTTCCTGGTTAAATAAATCCCACAGGCTAATTAGTAAATAAAACCAGCATTTAAACTAACAACGATTAATTCCTTATTATATTTTGTGTTAAACAGATATTTTTATTATTATTCATACCGAATAAAATAGTGACACCGTAGTCCAGTATTTATTTATGATCTGCGTTTTGACGTTTCTAAAAAGTTATTGTTTTGACAAGTTGGAAACTAGTCCATTGTGTCATTTATGTTGTTTAAGTCATTGTTGAAATTGACCACGTAACCAAAATTCGATCGGGTAGTAATTACCTATGCATAATCTACGTACCTACTTATTTTAAATTTACGAACAGAAAATTCACCAAAGTAAATATAGCTGAGTGAATTATGTAAATGACAACGTAGGTATTGAAGCCTATGCAAGAATGATGTACGCTCAACTGCTCACCGTATCAATGCCAACAAGGAACAGATCAAGAGCAGCTACGGCAGCTACTCTTGGCCCGGCAGCCGTCACCAAGTCTTGTAATAAGGATTTGCTGCCTCCATTAGCTTCACATTCCTTTAGCGCCTTCTCTACATGCTTGAGAGTGACGCTGAAAGAACCAGATTATGAATAAACGTTTCAAATAAGAATATTTTGGTTCAGGTAAACAAGAAGGTAGATAGTTGTAATACTGACAGCAAGTAATTAAATGACAAAGGGATCTTGACTCTCAAGTCCAATCAGTCTTTTTTTTATGAAATACTAGCTGTCCCGCGCAACTTCGTCTGCATAAATTTTAACTGTTATTGCAACATTTCTCATTGCTGGTCCGCTCCTATTTGTCGTAGCGTGATGTTACATAGCCTATAGCCTTCCTCGATAAATGGGCTATACAACAGTGAAATATTTTTTCAATCCCGATCAGTAGTTCCTGAGATTACCACGTTCAAACAAACAAACAAACTCTTCAGTTTTATAATATTAGTATAGATTAGTAAAAAATAATTTGTTTTTGTTGTAGACAACTACCCAACTGCAAACCTATAGGCCGACCGCTTAACTCGTATATCGCCTGCGCGGTGAGAAGGGAGCGCGGGGTGATGTTAACGGGTGGGTGAGCGGGGTGCGCGGGACAGAGAACGTCCCGCGCACACCGCTCACCCACCCGTTAACATCACCCCGCGCTCCCTTCTCACCGCGCAGGCGATATACGAGTTAAGCGGTCGGCCTATAGTAATATAATAATATCTTGGGACAACTCCTAAGCAAAAGTTGTATTACAGCAAAACAATCGCGGTTTATTAGCCTATGTGTTAATCCAGGGTGTCAGCTAACTCCACACCAAATAATATTAAAATCGCTCCAGCCGTTTAGACGTGAAGAAGTAACAAACATACACACTCACACACTCACAAACTTCGCCTTTATAATATTAGTGTGATGAAAGCGACACGCTCAGAAAAAAAAAGTATGGTATGGTATAAACATTGACTTAAAGACCATGTGGTCAATTCACGTATTTAAAGCAGTGCAGTTGCAGTTAAGTTTCGATTAAAACAGCCATTTTTTGTATTCTTGTAACTTTGGGATCGATCTCAAATACGCTTCCGTGAAGTATGCGTCTCGAGAGCGCAATAACGACATACTAGTACGGTGCGCGAGCGTTTTTTAAATTAATCCCAAAGCTACAAGAATACGAAAATGGTCGTTTAACAGCAACTGCACTGCTTTAAATACGTGAATTGACCCGCAGGATTGCACCATACCCTCACAAAATTGACCACTCTCTAGAACGAGAGAACGCTACTTTGTGGACAATAACTGTCAAAGGCCGCACGAGCTTTTTTGTCTCTTTCAAGCTTTGCAGTCAATATTTACTCGTATTTTGAAATGGATGGCGCGGTAGAGATCTAAACGTCAATGGGTATAGGTAACACATTGTGATGTCATAAGTTCCTATCCTCCAGCCATTACAGACATTACGTTACAGCTTTTAGTATTCGTTTTCATGATACATGTTAAATTATGAAACATAAATTATTATGAGACCATTTTACGACCTACTAACCCCCAATGACCTGGCCTGTTGGTCTAGCTGTCCCGCGCAACTTCGTCTGCGTACATTTTCCCCGTTTTTGCAACATTTCCCATTGCTGCTCCGCTTCTATTAGTCGTAGCGTGATATTATATTGCTTATAGCCTTCCTCAATAAATGGGCTATCCAACAGTAAAATAATTTTTCAATTCGGATAAGTAGTTCCTGAGATTACCGCGTTCAAACAAACAAACTCTTCAGCTTTATAATATTGGTATAGATTTTAGTATAAAATCGTTTTTGTTGTAGTCAACTACCCAACTGCAAACCTAGTAAAACCAAAGAAATGGATAAGAAATACCTGGACAAGGTATCGTTAAATTGTTATAATTAGTTAGGTATATCGAAGCGGCGGTAGGCTAATGGCTAAGGCATCAGTCTCGCAATCGTGAGGTGGGTTCGAATCCCAGCCATTATAGGTACTACCGACGTAAACCCACTCCTAACACAAGCCATAGAGCTCACATGGAGGGGTTAACAGGATTACTAGTGATCTGGGACGACAATTCCACATTGCAAGTTATCTTAAAAAAAAAACTAAAAAAAAAGTTAGCCACTTACCTGAGGATCGTATCCAAAGCCGCGACATATTGCTTAAACATAGTAGTTGGGTAGATCCGCCACCAGGGGGCGCGCAGTTCCAATTGACCGACACTTAAGAAGAAGGTTTGAACGGCGTGGATAAGCCGCATACTTTCAGAGTCTTCCTGGGCCTCGAAGCAACCAAGACGAGTGTCCAGGGCGATTAACCCTAGTGCTGAAGTGGGAATAATAGATAGGCTTGAATAACGTAGAACTATTATCTTATTAAAAGACATATTGGTATTTATTTCTTTAACAACACTTTTTGTTAAAAGAAAAAAAAAATGGTATAACACATCAAGATCCCCTACATCACTATATTATTTCATGCAGTCGGAGGCATTCATGAATCCCGATGAACGTAGTAAAGTGCCTCCGACTGCATGAAATTATATAGGTAATTATGTAGACAGGTTTTTTTATTTTTATATATATTTTTTTATTTAATACTTTGTAGTGGGTGTTTTCACAGCTATTGTCAAGTATTGAAACTTGAAAAAAGAATGGTTGGTAACTAACTTTTGTAGTATTACAGGCGTAATCATGTTATACCCTTTTTGAAATGCTTGAAATGAGTCCTTTAATTTGATACCCATATTGCAGTATTCAAAACAACTTTTTTTCACACCCTTTCCCTTTATTTTGACATCTCACAGCCGCCATGTTTGTTGTTTTCAAACGTCACATATTTAAGAACATTGGGCGATCAAGACGAATCCAGCGACATCTACGTTTACCCTAGTACAGGCACCCTGTTGTTATCCCTATATTAGTTATTTTTTATGAACTATGTACATTTTTAGTTATTAAAATGTAGGTATGTTTATCAGTTGTCTGGTTGCCATAGTACAGGCTCTGCCTAGTTTGGGATCAGATGACCGTGTGTGTTGTTCTAAGATATTATTAATAGACGTTATTATGTATCTGTTACCTAATTTTATGTATATGTTTTTGTAAAAAATATTTTCGTAATAATAAATTTACCTTATCTTATCTTATCTTAAATGTATAAATCCGTTCCGTGGATTGTGAGATATCAGATAATAAAGAATATTTCATACATACTACATACGCGCGAAAAACATAACCTTTCCTTACAGTCGGGTAAAAATAAGTCAACAACATAGGAAAGTGCTATTAATTGACGCCTAAAAGTATCTAGATACTGTGGCAGGTGGGTCTAGGATTAGATCCAACTCTCGCATGAAACCCCATTATTGTTAACTATTTGTCTTGACGTTCTAAAAGTTTGTTTTTAAAAGCTGAGAACAAGAAAATGAAAAACAAAAGAGAGAATTGAAAGAAGCGTCAGGGCGGATGTTCGAAAAGAGTCTTTGAATGTGTATAAAATACTTGAATAAATTAAGTCTGATCTGGGAAATAACTCTTTGATTCCTCATTCACGTGGACAATCAACCCCGCTTCATCCCACAACTGCGCTGCCTCATTAACTAGATATATTAGACATTTTATTTCAAAGATAACTAACAATGTGGGTTTGTGGGTCCCACATTACTAGCAATCCTGTTAACCCCTCCAGCTAAGCTCAATAGCTTGTGTTACGTCGGTAGTATAATTGGGTAGGATTCGAACCCGCGACCTCGTCTCGAGGTCTTGCGAATCATCACGATTGCGAGACCGACGCCTTATCCATAGGCTACCGCCGCTTTATAATGCATAATACGTCGCTAATATTTAATTGATTACTATTAGCATAGATTAAAAATCATTTAGCATTTTGCACAGAAAATATTTTTGACATTCAACCGAGTATATGTAGCTTAATTGAAATAGTTAGAATCTTTTCTCTATCATACTTACATTCTAGAGACCATTTGTGCACTTCATTTAAAAAATCGTCAGGTGTTTCTAAGTTTTCATTTCTCACACTGCGTGCCCTAGAAAGATAACACAATTTTCTAATTAATCTGTCACGTGCGACGTATGTCGCTTCAATCATGAATCATTTAATTGATTTCAATTCATGTAGGTATTTTTCTATAAACTGAAGGTACATTGAAAGCCTTTGCTTATTCTTTACTTCTTTGACTTCTTCCCTGCGGGATTAGGTACTAATAAAAACCCTTTCTCAAACCGTTAATTAGATATCAACAACAAAGCAATAAGTTAGAATAATTTTCTCTACGCTTGCC
Source organism: Herminia tarsipennalis (assembly GCA_945859575.2). Classification (NCBI taxonomy): domain Eukaryota; kingdom Metazoa; phylum Arthropoda; class Insecta; order Lepidoptera; family Erebidae; genus Herminia; species Herminia tarsipennalis. The sequence goes on from OX243833.2 coordinate 19,279,397, forward strand.
GTGTGACTTGATGATCGCAGTAAGGCTTTAAAATACGCAGAGGACGCTGCTGCCTGTCCTCCGGTGTAAAATCCCTTAGTCGCCTTGACAACCCCCACGGGCAGTGATGGGGTGGTACTATTCTTCAGTACTACACGGCATATTGTATTAATATATACCTTTGTACAAATGCGTCAGCGACTTCAGCCACAGGCACGGTGTACTGGGCTGCAGCACCTGCGCTCAGCGCCACTCTCGACACTTTGGTCCTGAATGCAGCCCACGAGTTACCGTGCCTAAAACATAGATTTAGTAGGTATTCATCAAAATATAGCGTTAGTAACATGTCTTGGATTATAAACCTTAGTACTAGGTAGTAAAGAACTCGTACTTATGAACAAACAAGAACAGGGTCCTTATTCACTATCTTTATATCCTTGTCGTGAAAAGGCCGTGCGAACTGGCCCATGCGCGGTGCGCTCAAAGATGTTCACCGCGCATGCGCGTTGATGCCTTTTTTAAGCGCAGCCCTCTATCGCGCATGCGCTGTGGACATATTTGAGCGCACCGCGCATGCACCAGTTCGTACGGCTTTTTGGAGTAATGTAACAGGATGTGGGATTGTTAGTAATAGCAACAAGCAGTGCTTGGCAATCCTGTTATACCCTTCAGCTAAGCTTAATAGCTTGTGTTAGGAGTGGCTTCACGTTGGTAGTATAATGGGTAGGATTCGAACGCGTGACCGTGAACAAACATATTTTGAGAAGGGCAGGTAACAATATGGTTGCAGATGATTTTTAACGATTGATAACTTTGAAACGCAAACGCAACTATCTTTGTTTCGTGAAACCAAATTAATGATTGTTTGAAAACGTCAAATCAAATGAAAAAGTCCAAAAAATATATTTTTATTGTTTTACGACACTTTAGACTTTACTCGACTTTGGAGATGACATACATCACATCTATGAAGAAAATGTCAAAATTCTTAATAACTTACACTGCTATGACTCCAGCGCAATTTTCTTCAGCACCAAAGAAATCTTTTCTTAGTTTGTGTTTGTAATAATTCAGCGACGGCATTGAAGGTCTGAAACGTGATGATATATAAGACTTTACCTTGGATTTAAACATTCTAAAAAATATTTTAGCGTATCTAGGTACTTATCTAATGCTTCTAAAATAATAGTCTATGATTATACGAATAAAGGTTAATGAAACAAATGTTTGAAATTGGGTCAAGTATGCACTTATTATGCACATTAAATCTTTTAAAATCTAACACTCAAACCAAAAAAATATCAATAAAATAAATCTAAGTACTTACTTGAATAAAGTTATTGACAAATTTTCGTTACGGCGACTAACTAAACAAGATATAGTTAGGTATTACCTATTATCTTCAGGCATTATTACATTATGTATTAAAAAAAAATTGGCAATTGACAGGGCATATGATTAGAAGCAAGAAGGAGAAATGATCAAGGGACGTAACAGATTGGTGCCCAAAACAAATAAAAAAAAGAAAGACAAAAAAGACAACGCGTAGATGGTAGGACGAGGTTAGAAAAATAGCAGCACCAAAAAAAAATATTAACGAAACCGCATACCTACTGTGGCAAACTCTATAGCAAGACAATCTTTACATACCAAATGTTTGAATGTAAATATATAAGGTTAATATTGGCATTTAGGTATTGGATCCTTATTTGCGATCTTTTTTCCGTGTCCACAGCAAGCCCATGCGAAACTGTCAAAACTTGTCATAATGGTAAATAAAGAGGTTAAAAATACATCAACGCGCATGCGCGGTGGACATTTTTGAATGCGTCGCACATGCGCTTTGATGCATTTGTGAGCACACAACAAGAGTACTTTTATTTATGAACACACCTTCCCATTTATCATTATGACAACATTTTGACAGTTCCTCATGGGCTTGCCGTGGAGACGGAATAAAAATCGTCAATAAGGACCCTGTACTTATGTGGGTCGGCGTGTTATTCTCATTATTAAACCCGCGAGGAAATCAAAGGCGACTGTTTAAGTTTTTAATCTCGGATAAAAGCTATGATTAACCTGTGAATTGCTGAAAAGGGAAAATCAATGCAATCGAATCGAACTCATGGAAGTTCGCTGGCCAATGTAGATGTCGCCTGTCTTTTAGGTACTGTTTGTACATTTACAGCAGTTCAAACGAAATTTTGAACAAAAAACTTTTTTGCTTTATATTACACTAGCTCTCCCGCGCAACTTTATTCATTGCTGCTCCGCTCCTATTAGTCGTAGAGTGATGTTATATAGCCTAAAGCCTTCCTCGATAAATGGGCTATCTAGCAGAAAAATATTTTTTCAATTCGGACCAGTAGTTCCTGAGATTACCGCATTCAAACAAACAAACTCTTCAGCTTTATAACATTAGTATAGATATACTTTACCTATGAGGAGCAGCATCCTCTCCTCTAAATACTCTCTCGACTTCACTGGCATCGAAGACGAACAGCATATCTGGTCGGCCTAACAGTCCGGTCACCTTCACGCAGTTGCCGTACTGCGCGCGCAGTGATAAGCACACCTTATCGATATGCTCCACTGAGTAATTACCTGTTAAAACATAATACAAATAAGTAGGTATGATTGTTAATAACTATCCTCTTTTAGGAACTATTGGTAGATCACCTATGGGAAAATCAAGCGTGAGCATAAATAATAATAATAATAATTGTTGACATGTGGGATGTTGATTCGGCGATCAATGTACCGATAGTCGTCTCCGTTAATTGTTTGATTGCCAAGAGACTCAACCAACACCTTGAGAGGCTCGCGTTAGGCGGTTGGATCAAGCGCCTGATGCAGAAGGCAGTACTTCTAGATACGGCTCGCATTGTGAGGAGGTTCCTTTCTCTGGGGCCGTAACCACCGGTAGCTTAGTCCCTGTACCCGATGCCGGTGGGACACTATTTTTTTATACTTTTAAATATATTTAAATTTTGTTACCTATATTTAAAAATGTAATTTATATGTACTGTGTTTTAATAAAGAAAATATTATTAATAACTAGCTGTCCCGCGCAACTTCGTATGCGTAAATTTTCCCCGTTTTTGCAACGTTTCTCGTCGCTGCTCCGCTCCTATTAGTCGTAGCGCGATGTTATATAGCCTATAGCTTTCCTCGATAAATGGGCTATCCAACAAAAAAATATTTTTTCAAATCGGACCAGCAGTTCCTGAGATTAGCGCGTTTAAACAAACAAACAAACAAACTCTTCCGCTTTATAATATTAGTATAGATATCTGGGGACAACACAACACCATTTGATCCCAAACTAAGCAGAACTTGTACTATGGAAACCAGACAACTGATAAACATACTTGTAGGTATATTTCTAAATACATAGGTACATATCATAGATAAATGACAACCAGACACAATAAACCATCGTGCTCATCACACAAAGTTTTATCCAGGGTGGGGATCGAGCTCACGAACTCCGGCGTCAGCGTCACTAACCACTAGGCTAACAGTCCTCAGAAAAATGTACACTAATAACCAAATAAGTAAGTACCTAAACCCTATTGACATATTTAATCCAAAAGCAGCAGCAGCATTGAGAGGAAATAGGTATAGATGTGGGATGGATGTTCGTTGCTCTTTAACACATAAACTACTGAACAGAGTTTGATGAAACTTTACAGAAATACCTACAAACATAACGCAGGCGAAGACGCGAAGAAACGCTATATAAATCAATAATTTACTACCTAATTTACTTACATTACATTAGATACACGCCTCTGTTTAAGGTTATCTAACGAAAGCGCTAATAATATTTTCTTAAAACAGATTTTTAAACAAGCTATAATTCTCAGACACAATACCTACCCAGGTATACTATCTACTTATCAAACTATCAATCTCAATTCGTTCCATGCTCAGTAGAAACTCCGCTGCGGTGCATTCCCCGTTCCCTGCAGTTTCACTTTCCAATTTGTCGGTCACCGGTCACCTCTCCCTAAGAAAGCGAGAGCCCCAGTAGATTGGTTTCTCATTGATAGATAATGTTCGCATAGCAACTAGTGAAACAATTTATGTTTAGTGCACTCAACTCACTTTATCTATACCAATATTGTAAGGCCAAAGAGTTTGTTTGTTTGAACGCGGTAATCTCAGGAACCACTAATCCGAATTAAAAACTTATTTCACTGTTGGATAGCCCATTTATCGAGGAAGGCTATCGGCTTCTATCCTAATATTAAAAAGCTGAAGAGTTGGTTTGTTTGTTTGAACGTGGTAATCTCAGGAACTACTGATCTGAATTTAAAAATTCTTTCACTGTTTGATAGCCCATTTATCGATGAAGGCTATAGGCTACATAATATCACGCTACGCCCAATAGGAGCGGAGCAGCAATGAGAAATGTTGCAAAAACGGGGGAAATTTACGCAGACTAAGTTGCACGGGACAGGTAGTCAACTTATAAAATTCCCAGCCAAATCAACTTAACGTTATCAAAACAAGTGCTTTGTTTTGAAAACAGCCATCTTCAATTTGGTCTTTCAAAGGTTCTTAAAATCCTTTCCTTTTGACTTCTCCGTATGAGAACTTTTGAAATGATATTGACTTCAAAATAGCAGTCGAATATAATTTTGTAGCTCATGTTACGCAAAATACTCTAGGTACCTAGCTGATGTGAAATATTGACAAAACAGGCACAGAAGAAGAGAAGGACTCTTGCTGTACCTGAATGGCTTCTTAATATATTAGGTACCTAACCTACTAGGTATATCAGTTAGGTACAATGTATACCTGGGGAAAATATGGGGAAGAATTCTTCGACGCCTAAACTGGTTGTGCATCACCTTTTTATGTAACCCTTTTTTTGTAGTTTTTTCTGGTAAGTTGTAAATAATTAGTAAATTTTAGTTTTATTTTAAGTTATTTATTTATACTAATCTAGTTTTAATGTGAATTGTATTATATCTCATTTATTGTCTTAATGTCCCTAATAAAATGTATACCTGAATATTTCAAAAGCTTGTTCATAAATCATGCTGAAAGTGCTGAATGGGCGCAATTTGTCGAACGATCTCCAGTGTGCAGCAGTGAGATTTTGAAAGAAAGAAATCCTATTTTATAATGGTAGGTATTGCTTCATCACAAGCCTGTTAGGTTTAAGTACCTACCTATCCACTACACACCCAGGTATTTATGTGTAACTGGATTGCCGACTTGTCTAGAATATCTCGTCGAACATGAAACCATGTAACGACGGCTAAAGGTTGATAGTAACCTCGATCTAGTGTTTACTTGCTACTTTCTATTAGGGTACTTAGAACTCATATACTTCTTGTAATTAAGTAGATAGCTCTTTGTAGGAAAAATTGTCTATATATTTTTATTTATTTATTTATAAGTACAACCACATCCTTCATATTATACACTAGCTGTTTCAATTAGTTTAAATTCATCTGCATACATTTTTCCCGTTTTCGCAACATTTCTCTATTTGCAACATCTCCTATTGGTGGTAGTGTGTTGTTATATAGCCTATATATAGCCTTCTTCGATAAATGGGCTAAATGTTTTTGATAAACCTGTTGAATGATGTACAACACGTTGATATTTGCTGATTTTTCGCCCCCTGCCAGCTAAGTGGTTATAGTCGGGTATGTGAAATAATTCACGGTAGTAGTAAATATAGTGAAGTTAAAAGTAAAACTATCATAGCTAAGTAGGCTGCACTTGTTTACGACGAACAGCTGATCAAATGAGAAGTAACAAAATTTTCGTACAAATTCCTTTGAAAAATATTATTAAGTAGATATAACGTTGTAAGTATAAAACAAAAACCACAAAAAACCCCTTAAGAAGTAGGTTTTTTGTGGTTTTTGTACATTATTTGGAGGGGGGGGGGACTACGGAACCCTACAGTGTGCATGGCCCGACATTGCCCGGTTTTTTGTTATTTAAGGTATGCGCTAAGTGACTATGATTGTGTGTGACAGTGAGGATTAGTTCATTGGATACCAAATAAGACAGAACTTAACAAATGTATGTGAAATGTTTAAAAACTATGTACGCAAACATATATAATACAATTTGTAACTGACAAAAGTCATCACAAATCTACAAACTAAAGTATAACTTGTTTAATGAACAAAACTCTTATATTAAATACACGATTGTATCTGATCGGTAGCTAATTTAAATTATAGTTTACTAGCTGACCCGCGCAACTTCGTCTGCGTAAATTTTCCCCGTTTTTGCAACATTTCTTATTGCTGCTATTTAATGGATACATATAAACCTTCGTTTTCAATCACTCTATCTTTAAAAAAAACCGTATCAAAATCCGTTGCGTAGTTTTAAAGATCTAAGCATACATAGGGATATAGGGACAGAGAAAGCGACTTTGTTTTATACTATGTAGTGATAATGTAATACGGAAAATGCAGTAAAGCATGCAATTTTTAAGTTGCAGACTGTAATGTACGAGCATGTAACCAACTGGTTGTCACCGCATGCACCGCCAAGCGTGGTAACGTTGCATAAGGAAGGAAATGCCTTGCGTGCAGCGCTCAATTTCACGATCCATGCCAAACATGCTACTTATTACTAGAACTAGTACCTATATCCAAAATGTATGTGAAATGCTTAAAAACGAAGTCGCTTAGTAGCCAGCCTATGTGGCGCGGTGGGAGTGTGTCTGACTCCTACGTAAGAGGTCGTGGGTTCGACTCCACTTTGTGTGATTCACAAATTGTTGTTCCGAGTCTGGGTGTACTTTGTAACCGTAACTTGTATGTTTGTAAAGTACCCCGCGACACAGGGCTAGTAACCTACTGCGGGATTCGTCTTTAAAAAAAAACTATTGACAAAAGTGTTAAAGATTGAATAGTTGCTAAACCACTTTGTTATTAGATAAATATTTACGTAGAGGCACTTTTTAAATAAAATATTAAGTAACAAAGTCACACTTCGAACACATCATACAGGTTTGACGACCAATTTACGTTCATTTGTCAAACGAATAATTTAGCTAAGTAAATAACAAACTACCCTGTGATTTGAATAAGTAATTAAATTATAGAATTTTATAAGCTATAGCTATACCGTATTGCAACGGCCTTGGTCACGGGTAGGCCGTGACCACGGCCGTTGCAATACGGTCGAAACGTCGAGAAATAAACAAAGGTATTTAGCCTATAATAAAATATTTACGCGATTAAGACCCGTAGCTTATAAAATTCTATAATGTGTACAAATCGCGAAAGTTTACGAACATATATAAGTAATTACAATTGGAATGTTGACTGTCAAGTCAAATCAGTCTCTTTTTATGAAATGTCAAAACGACAAGCTCTATAGAAATGTGCATGGAATAACAACCTATGATGTCATAAGTTCTTGACGTCAAATCATTACTTTAAGTATTCATTTTCATGCTTTTAAATTAAAAAACATGTTAAAATGTAAAAGAACAGTTTTGTATGATTACTATAAAGTAATTTACTTTGATTGTACCTTGTTATATTTACTCACATACGATACGACATAGCCCACCGGATTAGCAAGCTGAAGTGGCAGTGGGCTGGCCATATTAGCCGAAGAATCGACAACCGTTGGGGTAAACGAGTTCTTGAGTGGCCTTCAGGCCAGGCGGAGTGATGATTTACGCAAAACGGTTGGCAGGAGCTGGATGCGACAAGCCGAAGATAGAACAAAGTGGCGTGCAATTGGAGAGGCCTATGACCAGCAGTGGACTGCGATAGGCTGATGATGTATTTACCCAATTGTACAGTAACGAAATATAATTAAACGGAAGAGCCAAGTATTGAATTCAAAGTCTTTATTTTCTGTAAAGAGAAATTTAAGTAGGTACTATCACTCATTTTCACCAAATATTTTGATTTGAATGTGTCTAGGTAACTCCCAATTTGAATTTAGTGATTGTCATGATCAATGGTCATTTGAATAAGCCAATCAATATACCTACTTGGTATTTATTACATTTACATTTTACTATATTTACTCTGGCTAGATTTTACTCAATTTATTCAATAGTTACATACACTTACAACATTATTGACACCTATCAAACAGATGACACCAAACACCTTCTTATCTAGAGTCAGGAGAGGCTGGTAATCTGTCATATAGGTCTACCTAGTACAGATACCAGTCTCTCACACAGATACACTCCAATTCAATTTTAATCTATTGGAGCTTGTTCGAACCATCTGTAAACTACCTTCTGTTTGAGAGAGAAAAATACAAATATTATTCGTCTATATTAATCACATTAACTTATTTTTTACATTTTTAAAACCATATAAAACATATAAATTTAAAAATTTTAAAAATAGTGTCCCACAGGGTCGGGTACAGGGACCAAGCTACTGGTGATTAGGGCTCCAGAGATAGGAACCTGGTCACAATGCGTGCCGTGACGAATATTACCGCCTTCTGCATTTGACCCTTGCTCCAGCTAACGCGAGCCTCTGCAGGTGTTGGTCGAGGCTCTTGGCGATTAGTCCATAGACTGAAACGACTATCGGCACAATGACAGCTGAATCCACATTATTATTATAGCTACTAAATAGTTCTAAACAAAAAACATTCAGTATTTTCTCACCAAAAGTACAACGACCTCTTTGTTTCAATTAACAATAGGCACAGTGGACAACAACTTGTGGGAGCCATCGCCTCGACGACATACTCGTAAAATCATGTTAATGAGCATAAAGAATCAAAATGGTAACCTTGGCCTAGTTTAAAATTTTCGTAACGGAGGCAACGTATTAAAGAAAATTGGTATGCCGCCTTCATCGTTACGAGCTATTACGAAAACAAAAAACAATGGTTTGAATGTTTTATTACGATGTAATTATTGAAGATTGCCTCGGCTGCTACGAGTATCACTTGCATCATAATTGGGCATGCTGTTGACAATCATAAAGTAACAACGCCTTTTATTAGTTCTGCAACGTAATTTTGGTTGTTGGTATAATGAGAATCATTGGGCGAAAATATTGGTTGTTAAATCTTTTGTACAAATATGTGAGATGTTTACTTCATTTTGTTTGGCTTTAAATACATATTATTACTACTTATAAAAAACAGTCAAGTAAAAATGTTAACTTGATGTTAAATGTACACAAATTGTATTTTATTAAATGTAAAATTTCAAAGCCTTTATTTAAAACTAGCTAACCTGCACAACTTCGCGTAAATTTTTCATTGCTGCTCCGCTCCTATTAATCGTAGTGTGATGTTATGAAGCATATAACCTACCTCAATAAATGGGCTACCCAACAATAAAAGATTTTTTTAATTCGGACTAGTAGTTCCTGAGATAATCGCGTTCAAACAAACAAACTCTTTAGCTTTATAATACTGGGTGGCGCAAAAGTAGTGGCACTAAAGAAAATACTTTTTTTTTTTTTATATGACATTTTCTGTCATTCTGTTGTTGAAAATTGTGTAGTGAACAAATGTAAAATACACTGAAAATAAACATGGACCGTTTTACTCCCCAAGAACGTGGAATAATTGTGTCAATGTTCTTACGGAATAATTCATCAGTGATAAGAACACAACGTGAATTTCGTCGACGATTTCCCCACCGTCCGGCACCGATTGGTCGCACAATTCGACGCTTTGCCACACGCCTTGAAGCAACTGGCTCAACATTGGATAGACCTAAGTCTGGGAGACCAAGAACAGGCCGTTCAGCTGAAAATATCGATGCTGTGCGCGAAGATGTGGACGAGTGTCCAGAAACATCAACGAGGCGACGTGCTACGCAATTGGGCATTTCCAGACGGACCCTGCAGCGTATTTTGGTGAAAGACTTAAAGATGTTCCCGTATAAAACTCAAATGACTCATCAGCTGCTGCCTGCTGACCACCGAGCTCGTCTAGATTACTGCCAGCGCGTCATAAACCTCAACCTTGAAGAGGATGATTTTCCTTCAAAATTGGTTATGAGTGACGAAGCGCATTTCCATCTCTCAGGGCATGTCAATAAGCAGAATACTCGGTTCTGGGGCACTGATAATCCGCGCATTATTCAAGAAACACCTCTACACCCACTAAAAGTTACTGTATGGTGTGGCATCTGTGTTGACAGAGTGATCGGACCCTATTTTTTCGAAGACGCTGGAGGCAATGCGATAACTGTCACTGGAGAACGCTACAGAACCATGTTACGTGAGTTTTTGATACCCAGTTTGGACGAATTGGGGCTGGAGCACATCTGGTTTCAACAAGACGGCGCTACGGCACACACAGCGCGCGACACTATGGACTTAGTGAGGGACGCTTTTCCAGGCCGAGTTATCTCTCGTTTTGGCGATTTGCCTTGGCCTGCAAGATCACCCGATCTGACCAGTCCAGACTTCTTTCTTTGGGGTTTTTTTGAAATCTCGGGTGTATGTGAACAAGCCACAGACTCTCGCAGCTCTAAAAGAAAACATTTGTCAAGAAATAACGAACATATCGCAGGAAGTGTTACGGCAAGTTATGCAAAATGTCATAAATAGGGCTCAAATGTGTATCAACTCTGGAGGTCACCATTTAAAAGACATCATCTTTAAATCCTAATGGTACGAAATTTAATGGCACAAATATACATTTAAAAAAATCTAAATCTAGTTTTCTAATTTAGAAAAATTTTTATAGCTGAACCAAATAGGGTCTTTACTTTTGCGCCACCCAGTATTAATATAAATAGGTACTTTCTTATTTACAAAAAATAATCCTTATGACTGACCCTTTGGATTGTTGTTATAAAAGTACAGAATGGTGCTTATTTAAAAACCCTTGAAATCACTTGGATATATTTTTTAAATCAATTGATTCTTTCAGTAAAATGTTCTATCTACAGTATTTAAGGTACTTTTCCTCCGTTTGGCATACTTTTGGACATCCTGTATTATAGAACTAGCTGCCCGCGCAACTTCGTATGCGTAAATTTTCCCCGCTTTTGCAACATTTCTCGTCGCTACTCTGCTCCTATTAGTCGTAGCGCGATGTTATATAGCCTATAGCCGTCCTCGATAAATGGGCTATCCAACAAAAAAAGAATATTTAAAATCGGACAGTAGTTCCTGAGATTAGCGCGTTTAAACAAACAAACAAACAAACAAACTCTTCCGCTTTATAATATTAGGTAGTATAGATATTGTCGAGACTTAATCGCGTGAAATATTTAAAGCTACCTTTTATTCATCCGAGACGTGCCGATAATCTATACATAAATAAATTTCTTGTCCTGACTGACTGACTGATTCATCAACGCAGAGCCTAAACCGCTAGGGTTACAAACCTAAAATTTTGGCAGTTGATACCTTTTATGTTTTAACCATCCACTAAGAAAGGATTTTTAGAAATTCGTCCCCTAAAATTAACAGTAAAATAGGGTTTGCAAGTTTGTATGAAACTCCGTCAGTTTTGAAAGTAGATCGGAGAAATTTTGTATTTCAAATAAAGAACTTGTTTCATCGTTTTTGAAAAATCAACCCCGAAGCTGGTAAAATAAAAATTGTGTGAAACTACGTCGCAAGATAGTATGGAACCTCGTCAGTTTTAAAGGTAGGTCTGTGAAATTTCTCACTTAGATTTTTGATACAAAATAAAAAAATATGTGTTTCAGCATTTTTTGAAAATCAACCCCTAAGAGGATAAAATTGTGGTCGCTAGTTTGTATGAAAGTCCGTCAGTTTTGAAATTAGATCGGTAAAAAAATGTATTTTGCTTTATCGATCAAAATAAAGAAACACGTTTTCAACGTTTTTGGAAAATCAACCCCTAAAAGGGTGAACTAGGGGTTGCGAGTTTCTGTGAAACTCCGTTGCAAGATAATATGAAACTTTGTCAGTTTTAAAGTTAGGTCTGAAGTGTCGAAGCCGCGGGCGACATCTGGTATTCTTATATATGTAAAAGTCGCGAAATTTTAAAAACAAAAAGCTACTATTTTCATTTTTTAATTACCATAATTGACTAATTCTACATACTACTTTATAGAATTAGTCAATTATGATAAGTTCACGGCCTCAATAATACTTTAAAATTCTTAGAGTCAAGGTCTTTATGCTTTTTTGGTTCGCACAGATGTTTTATTTAAGAATACATTAATTAATTTACTAATTTAATGACGTTTATAGCCTATTATTATTCATATCATCTTGCCTAGTATTATAATCAGTACTATGCATTTCAAATGAGTTGATAACTGTCAGGAAGACATTTTGATGCAATTTTTTATATGACGTAAGGTCAGCAATAAAATGATTCGTAAAAAGGTGTCATTAGTATTAGGAAGTACCTACCTACTCTAATGAACTATAAATAAGCACTGTATTTTGCTATTTATTATTATAGATATATTTTAGTACTACCAAATTGTAGAATATTCTTATATTTTGCCTATTAACTTATTTCTGTTTGGTGTTTATCAAATAGCAAAGAATACTAATAATATTATAATAAAGAAAAATGTTAGGTACATAGTTCAAAGAAAATAAATATTACGTCCGTTCCATTACCATACACATACATAC